>JAEIGD010000027.1:0-442500 GCA_018903425.1 Zaprionus nigranus
GAACGGGTTAAAGGGGTATAGCACAGGGGCAAGTGGACAACGATGCCAAAAGGGGGGAAAGAAGTGTGGCAAGTGGCACTGTGGAAATCTGCACCGGAAATGGCAACTCGGACATCGTGCGACAATGTGAAGTGCCTGCAGGAGGCACCAGCCACAGCTCCTTCTCACCCCTACTCCCTCCTGCTCCCCTACTCCATTGCAAGTGCAGCACAGCAAACGCGAAATTAGCCGCCAAAAAAAAGGCTAAACAAGTGAGCAACTGCAGCGACTCCAGGCCTGATTCCAACTGCGACTCCGACAACTGTCAGCGCTGCCAAGAGATGGAAAGTATGGGGGGCGAGGGGAAAGGAAGGGCAGGGGGCAGAGCAAAGGGAAGGGAGGAGAGGGGAAGAGAGGCATACAGGCTTGCGTTGCTTGGGGGTGTCGGTTGCGTCTTGAAGCGTCGAGCGAGTTTCGGGTCAACCGAGCAATCTACCCGCAGCGGCTTTGCGGTGGATTTATTTTATTACCTCCCGAAAGATGGCAACAAGAGGCAAGCGGAAGAGGAGTAGAGGGGGAGAGAGGTAGAAGGTAGATGGGGAGAGAGGTAGAAAGGCAGGGGGTGTTGAGCGGGACACGCTGTGTCTGTCTGTGGAGTCTCCTTTTGTGCGGTTTACTTTAATCCTTTCAGTTGTTGCTGCTTTGCTCAGTTGCGTTGTCTGCTCCTTCCTCTGCTGTGCCCTCTTCCCTCCTATCTTCTGTTCTCTTTCTTCTCCTCTCTTCCTCACTTTCTTCTCCTCATAAAGCGCCATACATATGCGCATTTCATTTGATTTGATTTAATTTTATAGCCTTTTATGTGCGCTGCGCTCGTGCTTCGTGCTTGGCTGCGCTCTGTCGGGCACTTGCTGATGCGGAAGGGTGCCACCAAGGGATACTCCCTACAACATGGCACAAGGAGGGAGAGGGGGCAAGGTAGGGGGGGTAACGGGGCCAGCACCCTGCGCACTGCACTGTGTTTGCACGGAATTAATTTCATTTGATTTTTATTTATTTATGCCAATGAAAATTGTTCGCCTTTCTTCGCTGACTCTCTCTCAAAGGGGAGCAGGAAAAAAAGGAGGGGAAGAGGGGGTGAGGGCAGGCAGTGGAGTTGTGAGTGCAAACTGCTAAAGACTTGAACCTTGACCAGCATCTGTTTGTTTTTGCGCATCCCGAACGCATATTTTCCGTAATTTTTGGCTACTCCAAATACGATATGCAAATTTTTGCGCATTTCTGTTTTGTTTTTTGTCTGCTAAAATCATAAATGAAAATGTGATAAAAAGAGGGAGACAGCTAGAGGAAGAGGGAGAGACTAAGAGAGAGAGAGAGACAGAGAGTAAGAGAAAGAGAAAGAGAGAGAAAGGGAGTAAGAGAGACAGAGAGTAAGAGAGAGAGACATAGAAATAGAGAGAAAAACATTTCTTATATAAATAGTTTCAGTTGTTAAAGAAGCTTTAATAATTTACTTGACAATAGAAAAAACATAAAATATATTCCATCTTTTCTATAGGTATATATATGTATATAACATATGTTATATAATATATATACATATATCTGTATTCAATCTTTCATATATCAACAGAGAGATTATCTAGCTGTAGCTTACCTGACTAACAAGTTAGATTTGTTAGGGTTTCCCAACAGTCTTTGTCACTATTTAAACTCGTTTTCATATATGTCGTTTTTTCATTCGAATCAAAGTTTATGCAACCTATGCTTATCCTGCATAGTATTACTATCTTCTTTCAGCATTACCTTTATCTATAAATATATTTATTTATTTATATCGTTATACATCTATATATATATTTCTAATTTCAATCTTCAGACCTAAAGAGGCAAAATTCCCGCAAAGTTCCCACGTAATGAAGCCACTCAGCAGACCTAATGCAGTAACTGCTGCTAACCTACTTGGCTATCTATCTTTGCCACACCTCTAACAAGGAATCTAGCCACGCATGTCTCTAATAGCCCATAATACCCGATGTGTACTGGATATCGAAACGATTAAAGTGCAATTTGCTTGGCCAAAACAGCTGAAAATCAGCATCAGTTGCCCATTAGTTGCGAGCTGCCTAATGCGGCCCATTTCAGTAGGTACCTATCCGGTTATATACACAGATATCTATATATAGTACATATATCTAGCATATATGTTTGTGTATAGTATGTATGGACTTTCATGGCCTACATTACTGTCTTTTGGCTGCCGCTGCTGCTCTAATTTTGTTTTCGCCCACTCCGGCGTCAATAGGTTCGTTTGTCAATCTGATAATCAAGGCCCGGTCCTGACCCAGCCTGTACACAGACCCGTACACAGACCCGTGCCCGGACCAGACTCGTCAGTCACTCGGTCTGCCCGGCCAGAGTCGAGTGCGCCTATTCGTATATGGCGAGTCATGTACAACGCATCATCATTTATCAAAGCGCGGCAACAATTCGCAGCCTGACAACCCGACAGAGGCAGTGGCAGAGCCAGAGAAGGGACGAGGGGGTGAGGGCGGCAACCGGACAGGTCCAGACCCCACTAACCAGCGCAGTGAGCGGCTACACTGAGCGAAAGCATCAAGTGCAAATACACAAGGCTTAAGGCAGACTGTGTAGCGAGAAATGAATAAATTACGTGACTGCGAAATACCCTGCACGCATACCCTACGAGATTCATATAATAATTTGTGGCAATACCTTCAATTTGATTTGAAGTTTAGTTAATGTTGATAAGGCTGTTGATACCCGCTAATTATAACAGGCACAAGCACGAGTGTGATCGACTGTGATATACTCCCATCTGCCCAAAACGATTTCTTAAATATGTATATAACTTCAATGCTTAGTGTGTTTTATGTTGCATACTTTGCAGGCAACGGTTTGGACATCAGTAAATTATATCATCAAAAGCTTATACATATGTTAATTATGCGATCACAAACAGATTTTCTGATATTATTTGGGCGTTGATTATTATTGTGTATGCCAATAATAAACTGTTCTGCACTAAAATGACACTTGGAAATAAATTAAATTAAATTAAATTAAATTAAATTAAATTAAATTAAATTAAATTAAATTAACTTAAATTAAATTAAATTAAATTAAATTCAAATTAATTCAATTAATTTTAAATTTAAACAACTTAAAATTTTGCAAACTTATACTTTACTCTTAATTATTTTAAATTGACTTTTTAAATAATTCTTTATATTAATATCTTTTTTTAAATTAAACTAAATTAAATTAAATAAATCAATAAATTCACTTTTTATCGATTTACGGGGGCGGTAAAAAATTAAATCTGATCTGCGTGAAGAATTCGCACATTTTATACTCTTGCAGAGCCTATGTCTCCTTGGGAGACATCTGCGATCCTGTAAAGTACATCAGGAGTCCAATTAGTACTGTCCGTCTGTCTGTGTTTTAGAGCTATCTTGATGGAACTTCGTAGACATACTTTTAATTGCTGCACGCTATAAATAAATCGGAACGAGCCGGATAGAACCGATATATCGCATAGCTGCCATTCAGTTTATCGGTGGATTTTGCTTATTTTTGAAGATATTGCAACGAAAGTTAGAGCATCCGACTTTATCTATATAAATAAAATATATATTTATAATTTCATCAAAGTCGGACCACTACAACATTTAGCTCCCATAGTAAAAAGTCGGCAGTTATAAAGGTGTTTTGTATGACGACTTGTATTTGTTTTCGAAATATCTTATAAATGACAATCAAAGTTAGACTTAAGTTGGACAACTTTATCCTATATCTTATGACAGAAATGATTAGAGTAGATAAAAACCTTCTGCCGAAGGTAGCCTTTCTTTTTTTTTTTTTCAGTGTATTGTAGCAAACACCTCCCTGCGCCGGCCCGCACCATCTTCATTTCCATTTCCATAATCCGTAATCCTGCAGCCTCTGAAGCTGAACCAAAGCCGTCGCCATTTTCTTTCGCTGCTTTTTTTGCAGCGACGTCGGCAGCGGCAGCAGAGGCTTATCGTTAGTTGGTGCTGTCATGTAACGGTTAAATCTGCATGAAAAATTAATGCTGCCGTTGTATGCGTGTGTGTGTGGGGGGAAGTAGGAGCAGGAATAGGGTAGGAAGAGAGAGGAGGGGCATGGGCGTGGCAGTGGGCTATTGAAATTAGCAAAGTTGGCAGTCGGCGTTGGTGTTTGACGATTCATTTCATAATAAATAAGAACGAGTGGGTGTCACAGATATGGATGGGGTCTGGGAGGGTGTCAAGGATGAGGTCAGTAAGGATGGGGGGGGGGGAGTGTGTGCAACGTTGTGCAAGTGGCTGTGTGTGCAACGAGGGGCAGGGGGTAAAAGAACACCTCAATTCAGCTGATGCGCCAAAGTCGATCGTTGTTCTGGTGTTGCTGCCTGTGCTGGTAGAGTTGCTGATTCAGATGCTGCTTCTGCATTTTGCGCACAACGTGCGAGAAGAATTGATCCGACGGCAACTCCCGCAGCTCGTTCTGAGCGGGTTTTGGCTTCTTGGCTGTCGTTTGCCAGTTGGGGGGGGCCGAGAGGGATAAGTCCGAAGTCTTCTTGGTCACCTCATTCGATGATTGTTGCTGCTGTTGCTGTGGATATTGTTGTTGCTGCTGCTGTAGCTGTTGCTGCTTATGTTGCTGCTTATGTTGCTGCTTATGTTGCTGCTTATGTTGCTGCTTATGTTGCTGCTTATGTTGCTGCTGATGTTGCTGCTTATGTTGCTGCTGAAGTTGCTGCTTATGTTGCTGCTGATGTTGCTGCTTATGTTGCTGCTGATTTTGCTGCTGATGTTGCTGCTTATGTTGCTGCTGAAGTTGCTGCTTATGTTGCTGCTTATGTTGCTGCTGAAGTTGCAGCTTATGTTGCAGCTTATGTTGCAGCTTATGTTGCTGCTTATGTTGCTGCTTATATTGCTGCTGATGCTGCTGTAGATGTTGATGCTGATGTTGCTGTAGCTGCTGCTGTTGGTGTTGGTGTTGGTATTTGTGCTGTTCCTGCTGTGGCAGCTGCATCTTATCGGACTTGGTGGGCGCTTGCAGCGATTGCTTTAGCTTGCCACGTACGCCGCTTATCGCATGCGCCGGCACTGACAGCTCCTGCGGTTGATGCAACAGTCGCTGCTGTTGTTCGAGCAGCTGATGCTGCTGCTGCTGTTGTAGCTGTTGACGCAACTGTTGCTGCTGCTCCAGCTGCTGCTGCTGCAGTTCTTTTATCTGCTGCTGCTGCTGCTCCTTGGCCTGCAGTTGGCTGTTCATCAGCTCGGCCAACTTCGTCTGCTGGCGATTGAGGAAGGCGCGTCGGTGGGCGGACATCTGCGCCACGCTGGCCGTGAGCATGTGATCGCTGCGCTTCGCGGTGGCCGGTTGCTCGGGCAGCTCATGCTCCCGCACCTTGCGCAAAGGCCAAGCCTCACGCTGCTCCCACAGCGACTCGATCAGGCACTGCGATTGCTTCAATTGCGGATCGTTGCTGCAGCTGTTGCTCTTGTGACTGTTGCTGAGGTCATCTTGATTGGTGCTGTCGATGTTGATGTGGCTGTCAATGTTGCCTGGTTTGCTGTGCTCGAGGGCGGTGCTTTTTGTGTTGCTGGCGTGCTTCTTCTGTGGGTAGCAGCGACTGAAGGGATTGTGTATCGAAGCCTTCGTGGTGCCCCATCTCTGTTGCAGCTGTGGCAACTTCTGCTGCTGCATTCTCTCCTTGCTGAGGTTGGCCAGCTTGAGAGAGCGTTTCGAGCGTGTCACTTTCATCTTTCTCACCAGCGGCGACATCTCGCTGCTGTTGTTGTTGTCGTTACTCATCTCTGTCGGCGGAAGCTGTCGCTGCTGCTGCTGCTGCTGCTCGGGTCGCTGGCTAACCGAATGCAGCGGCCCCAGCGACATTGGCAGCTGCATCTCCGTCGGGGATATCGGTAAGTTGGAGTTTCGCAGTCGATGATTCGTGTGCAGCACATTGTTACAGCTCAAACAAGGCACCTGCGGGGGCAGCTCTGATTGGGCGCTGCCACTGCCCTCCCTGCTGCCCTGCATCATCTGTCCACTGCCATGGCTCTGGCGGCGTTTGTACGAATTAAAGGCATTGAAGGCATCAGGCCCGTCTGCCAATTGTTTCGCCTCAAATTGCCTGATGCATTCCCCAATCGATTGAAAGCGCACCTGCTCCTTGGTGGTGCGTGGCGCCTCTTTGGTCTGCTGTGGATCTACGCACACTGGCGATTGTTGCCCCTTCTTGTAGTGTGCCGCCAGCGTTTGCTTCAGTATCTTGTCCACGTTCATCAGCTTCTCATCTTCGGGGAACTGCTGCAGACGCCGCTTGGCCTGGTGGCGCATTATCTCATTTAAGGCAGCTGCCGATGACTTCTCCATTGCCATCAAATGCTGCTTCTGGCAGCCAGAGGACTTGTCAAACGTCTCCTTTATGTTCTGGAAGCCCCGGCCCATGCGCAGTTGTGTTGACGATGTCGGCGGCAGGCTCATTGAGCGTCCGCCAAAGATTTTTTGATCGAGTTCGTCCATATTTACTGGCTGAAGGAATCTCGACGGTGGAGGCCCCTTCTGGACGTTGTTGTTATTATCGTTGCTGATCTGGCTGTTGCCGTAGACGTAACGGGCTAGTCCGTTGCCTGCGAAGGACGTGGAGCGTCGTTTATTTGCCAGCATAACCGTGTTCAGCAGTTTATCCGCATTGGCGCTCGTTGCACGCTCTACCATCTGGTGATGGTTAAGCGGGTAGTTTGATTTGTCCAACAGATTGAACTGCGACGTCACAGTGCGCAAAGGAGCGAAGTTCTCATTGCGTTGCTTACTTGTATTGGATGCTGTGTGGAGAAGGTGGGAGAAGGAGATTAGTATACACTGTAGAAAGGGGAATACCCTTTAAATATATGTATGTAGGTATACCCTGTAGTGATATGAAGGGGATGCCCTGAAGAGATATGAAGCGGTTACCCTATAGAGATATGAAGCGGTTACCATAAAGAGATATGTAGGAGATACCTTGTAGAGAGATGTAGGGAATACCCTTAAGAGAGATGTAGGGAATACCCTGAAGAGAGATGTAGGGGATACCCTGTAGAGATATGTAGGGGTTACCTTATAGATATATGTAGGGGATAACCTAAAGAGATATGTAGAGATTAACATGAAGAGAGTTGCAGGGGATACCCTATAGAAAATGTAGGGGTTACTCTGTGAAGTTACGTAGAGGATACCTTCTAGAGATATGTTGGGCATACCCAGGCAGGGATGCACATCTGCAAGTCGAGCAACTGTATTGAAAGAGTACCTTCCCTTAAGCAAGTGGAAACTCCCATCGATCTATGGCCCTTCTTACATGCCACGCCCCTAGGAGTGTCTGTATATGTACAGGGTATTATTTTGTGGCATCATAACATACCCGGATTATGGGGTAGTATGCTGTTATTGTGCTCTTTGTAGCACTTCACTGCGCTCTCGTATATTTGATTGGTATTCCGTAACAACCAAAGATTTTGTCGTCCATTGCTTCGCATAAGCCGATCGGCCTTCATCTCGTCTTTATCGATGGCTAATTAGCAATTTTTACTTATTGGATTTAGAGAAGATCAAGCTAGTAGCAAGTGTAGCAAGCCTGTCCCTCGGTTTTACAGTCTATTCGTATGTGGAGGGGGTAAGGGGGGGAGGGTACGCACTGGAAGAATTTTGACTCTATTAATCGAAGAATTTTGAATTAATTATTTCACACACACTACTCGACGGTCTTTTTCTTTTCCACTTATGCAATTTTTATATCGTGACATAAGTATTAAGAACTAAATATAACTAAAAGGGTCGATGTGTAGTGAAAACTGAACTAGAAATCAATGTTTAATTGTTACAAAATTATGATGCAAAAGCCTACTAAAATGAATACAAAATTTACTGAACTCAATCAACTCAAATTAATGTAACACGATGAGTGCCGAACCCTTAGTTATTAGTTATTATACTAATAAACTAATTCTTAATATTATCATTGGATAGTAACCAAATCATTCGGGTGCATGTATACGATGATAATTATTGTACACAGTAAAATTTTATAATTTGAAAATTGTTTCTTTTTATACCCTTCGACCATTGAAAGTGATCAAACCAGTAAGAAAAGCAACAGTCGCGCAACACGCGACAGTGGGATACCCTTCGACCTAGTATGTTCCCGTGTAGTTTAATTTCTTAAATTCATACACATATGCATATGCCATGCTTTGAAATTAATCCCGACAGATGGCGCTCGTGCTACGCGCTCGCCCGCCTCCCTTGTTAGCTGACGCAATTGGTTTTATGCTCATACTTTCTTAAATAACTTTTGTGTTTATTGTCCGATCGGACTGAAATTCGGAGACTACGTAGATATTTCATTAAGCTTAGTATATGTTAAGTCAGAAAGTTCTATCTTTTAAACAGCGCTTAAAAATTGAGTTCAAAAATTAAATTATTGATTTGTGGGGGGGTGGGCGTGGCACCTAACATTTGAAAAAAACTTGATCTGCTTGATCCCACAGGAGTCTTCCTGCCAAATTTGGTACTCTAGCTTTTATAATAGCTGAGATCTGTGCGTTCATACAGACAGACAGAGACAGACAGACAGACAGACAGACATGGCTCAAGACTGGCTTGGATCCTGAGCAAGAATATATATACTTTATGGGGTCTCCGACGCCTCCTTCTGCCTGTTACATACATTTTCATTTTGCACAAAGTTAGTATACCCTTTTTGACCATTTTCAATGGTCGAAGGGTATAAAAAGGGTATACTAACTTTGTGCAAATGTATGTAACAGGCAGAAGGAGGCGTGGGAGACTCCATAAAGTATATATATTCTTGCTCAGGATCACAAGCCGAGTCTATTGAGCCATGTCTGACTGTCTGTCTGTCTGTCTGTCTGTCCGTCTGTCCGTCTGTCTGTGTGAACGCACAGATCTCAGCTATTATAAAAGCTAGAGTTACCAAATTTGGCAGGAAGACTCCTGTGTACTATAAGCAGATCAAGTTTATTTCAAATGTTAGGTGCCACGCCCACCGCCCCCACAAATCAATAATTTAATTTTTGAAATCAATTTGTACGCGCTGTATAAAAAGATACAACTTTCTGACTCTAACATATACTAAGCTGAATGAATTATCTACGTATCCTCCAAATTGTAATCCGATCGGACAATAATCACAGAAGTTATTTAAGAAAGTATGAGCATAAAACCAAGTGCTTCTGTCAGCTAACAAGGGAGGCGGGTGAGCGCGAAGCGCGAGCGCCATCTGTCGGGATTAATTTCAAAGCATGTGCATATACATATATATGTGTAAATACAGAGGAATATATGTACATAGATAGGTCGAAGGGTATCCCACTGTCGCGTGCTGCGCGACTGTTGCTTTTCTTACTGGTAAAAGCTAGAGTTACCAAATTTGGCAGGAAGACTCCAGTTTACTATAAGCTGATCAAGTTTATTTCAAATGTTAGGTGCCACGCCCACCGCCCCCGTAAATCAAAAATTTGATTTTTTAACTCAATTTGTAAGCGCTGTATAAAAGCTACAACTTTCTGACTTCAACATATACTAAGCTGAATGAAATATCTACGTATTCTCCAAATTACAATCCGATCGGACAATAAACACAAAAGTTATTTAAGGAGCATAAAACCAACTGCTTCTGTCAGCTAACAAGACCGGCGGGCGAGCGCGAAGCGCGACCGCCATCTGTTGGGAATAATTGTAAAGCATGTGCATATGCATATGTGTATGAATTTAACAAACTAAACTACACGGGAACATAGATCGAAGGGTATCCCACTGTCGCGTGCTGCGCGACTGTTGCTTTTCTTAGTGGTTTTGGATTAACAAGGTGAAAGTGACCACAGTCTCCAACGTACTTCATCTGCGAGAACTAATAAGACATATTGTCCTAAAATTTGTAAGCCCATAAAATTATAGTCTCTGAGATATAGATAAATATGGCTTTATCGGTTTGGTTGTTCAAAGTGATCAGAAATTACGGAACATGATTTGGTCGGACGTGTCTCTTGTTGTCTATTACATACACATTCTGTTGGTGTAATATCTTTTTCATCTCTTTGTATGGGTTTTAAACATCTTTATAAGACTGTTCTTTTGTGTATCTATGTATGAGTATATAATTTGAAACTGTAAAAAGATATATAAACTGCACTTGATTTAGTTGGGATTAAGCTATGTGTTCTCTATTTAATCTCTACATTTTTATACCCTTCGACCATTGAAAATGGTCAAAAAGGGTATACTAACTTTGTGCAAAATGCAAATGTATGTAACAGGCAGAAGGAGGCGTCGGAGACCCCATAAAGTATATATATTCTTGCTCAGGATCACAAGCCGAGTCGATTGAGCCATGTCTGTCTGTCTGTCTGTCTGTCTGTCTGTCTGTCTGTCTGTCTGTCTGTCTGTCTGTATGAACGCACAGATCTCAGCTATTATAAAAGCTAGAGTTACCAAATTTGGCAGGAAGACTCCTGTGTGGATCAAGCAGATCAAGTTTATTTCAAATGTTAGGTGCCACGCCCACCGCCCCCACAAATCAATAATTTAATTTTTGAACTCAATTTTTAAGCGCTGTTTAAAAAGATAGAACTTTCTGACTTAACATATACTAAGCTTAATGAAATATCTACGTAGTCTCCAAATTTCAGTCCGATCGGACAATAAACACAAAAGTTATTTAAGAAAGTATGAGCATAAAACCAAGTGCGTCAGCTAACAAGGGAGGCGGGCGAGCGCGTAGCACGAGCGCCATCTGTCGGGATTAATTTCAAAGCATGTGCATATGCATATGTGTATGAATTTAAGAAATTAAACTACACGGGAACATACTAGGTCGAAGGGTATCCCACTGTCGCGTGTTGCGCGACTGTTGCTTTTCTTACTGGTTCAATACTCAAACTCTTATTTCCCATACAGAAAATCTGAATACAGCATGCTTTGCGAGTGTTCCGTGTTGCATTCATTTAGAACTTTGATTCGGACTGAAATCGTCTGGCAGCAAGGTTGACATTGATTTATTGGCTGCTGTCGGGCGAGTCGTAATAATTAGCTGGGTATGGCGCAAAATTGGTCAGTCAGGTGAGCGGACAACTCTGGCAATTTGTCAAAGTTGACCCTCCACGCCTCCATCGCTGAATGCCTGCCTCCCTTGCCTTGGTCAGAGGACGATGGAGGTGCTTCAGCCAGAACAAGTTGATGATGGAGCTGGACCATGAGGAGCTCTATGATGAGGATGATGTTATTGTTTGCCTGCTGTCGAAAAGTGCGAGGAGTGCAAGGCAAACAGAAAGAGTGAGAAAGTGTAATAAGGAGAGAGAGGGAGAGCCAGAGGATGCCACACAGATGAGTTGATCCTGCTCGGGCTGCTGGGAATGCGTGTGTGCACAAATTGGTTTTAATTGAATTACAGTGCGTAATTTATGCATTGCTTAGCCCCGGTATGCTACCTCTGGCCCCGTTACCCCCAGTTTACCCCGCTACTCTCGACCGCAATGCGAGCCAGGGCAAACAAATCGATTGGTAGCTGACTGCGGGCCAACTCGATTCCCGAATCCGTTGCAGCGTTGCCTGCATAAATGTGGCCTATTTATGAATAGAGCCGCAACAGCCACAGCCACAGCCCCACCAACCACAGCTGCCTCCCTCTCCCCTTTCCCTCTGCCTGCTTCTCCTCTTTCTCCTTGTCCAACGCACATGCCCAGTGCAAGGCAACTTTGCATACTTTTTTTTGGTATTTTTTTGGGATTTACTAAAGTTGTAGAAATCTTTGCATAAAACTTCAAAAATTAACTTAATTAATTGGCACATCATTTTGGCTAGTCACCCTGGACTCTGGACCTCGCTACCCATTACCAACCGCCGACTACACTGCCCCACTGTCCCTCTTCCGCGCCTTGCTCCTCTTTACTTTGGCGCTTATCTCTCTGTCAGCGTCGCCCTTTCACCTTTTTAATGGCGCTTGCTTTGTAGAAGCTGAATGAATTTTTGTTTTAAGCCCAACAAAATGTTGCTCGCTCCACGTCTCTAATTTCGTCTTGTGCAGCCATCAACTCTTCCCAACGTCGCAGCTTTCCATTAGGCATGCCCCAAAGTGACTTACCCCTTTGTGATCTATAGTCTACCTTCAAAGACCCAGTGGGACTTGCATGTTTTGTTTATAGTTTCAGCATGCTGCACCTGCCAATTTCACTAGTTTTGGGTGCGGAAACCACCAGGAACTGGTCAAGTAGATGAGTGTAGGGTAGATGAGACAGTTAGCAGGGTAGCTGAGAGGGAAGAGGGGTAACTGAGAGGGCAGAGGGTTACCTGAGAGGGAAGAGGGTTAGCTGAGAGGGCAGCTAGGAGGGTAGTTGAGACGCTAGCTGTGGTGGTAGCTAAGAGGATATCTGAGAAGGTAGCGAAGGGTTTAGTTAAGAGGGTAGCTAAGCAATGGCTAAGAGGTTAGTTGACTATCTCCTTTGAAACCCTTAATCTACTTGGCAGCAAACTTCCGAAAGTTCGACTAGGTCATATTCCCCCCTCTCCCCTCCCCCCCGTCCTGCTCCCCTTTAAGCTACTTGCTGCTTAGCTGCCACATTAGCAAAGTGAGGTGCAAATTTGACGAGTGTCCCTTTCGCTCAGGCATCCGAGCCAAGTTGCTGTTGTCGCTGTGATTCGACTGAATGATGAAAAGTTGTCTCAAAAAAAAGCTTTCAGCTTTCAGCTTTTTGCTTACGCCTTTTTAACATTCAACTATCTAATTGGGGGCGTGGCTAATGCCAGCAATGCCCGCGATGCTGCTGTGGCAAATGTGCGTTGGCCCCATTCAAATTGACATTCATTGCATTTCGGGTAATTAGACTAATTGACTTTTAACCAGCACATGTGAGAGCCCCTCTCCCTCTCCTTCTCCTTCTCCCCTCTGCTCCCTGCCCAGCAGGTAGAATAAGCTATCGGCGAGCCCATCAATTTTGTATGCACAATTTTGGTGGGGGTTGCCACAGTTGCGTTATTAGTGGGGCGGGGCAAACTATTTAGAGAACATGCAGACTGCGTTAATAAACCCAACTCGGCGCCTTATCGGTCAGTGTTGTTAAATAAAGGGAAATAGGTTTAACGAAGAGGAAAATGTTCGATAAAGAACAAATGTATTGTGGAGTTAAAAGTTTATTATTTTATTTCATTTTTAAAAAGTCTTTGCACAATTTCAATCTGTTCTCATGGCTTTCTCGACAGTCTGCCGCTACTTTAGCGCTATTCAACACTCTTCTATCGATAGGGATTATCGTTATCGTTATCGTTAGACTTAGCATAATAATATATAACTTAACAATATTATAGATAACATATAAGCAGTAGATAAGAGTAGAGAAGTGAAAGATCCTTGTTGCAAGATCCCATTGCAATTGTTTAAAAATAACTGTCTATCAAACGGAATCAAGTAAAGGAATAAACCTTCTGGTTGTATGAAGTGAATAAATCAAGCATGAGATCAAAGAAATACTAACGCGGAATCAACCCCCCCTAGACAGGACACAACACACGAACTAGCCCAAGACTGAGACCTGCAGGCTGCAAGTGCACTAAAGATGGACAGACGGTGGTTAGGGACGGAGGGGGGCTAGGGATACGAGTAGCCATGAGAGCACTGCAATGTGGGATGTATGATGTGTGGCGCTTTAGAAACAGTTGCCAAATGGAGTTACTCAAACTCTCATTGCGCCAAGGAAGCAAAGAAACAGTAAGAGAGGAGAAGGAAGACGTAGTGGAGGGAGGGGAGTGAGCGGAGGGGCAAACAGAGCAAACCCAGCCAGGAGCTCAGCTCGACTCGCGCAGCAATTTCTCAGTTCTCAGTGCAGGCAAAAGGGTGAAAGAGGAAGGAAGGGGGTAGGGGGAGAGCCCTGCTCATTCATTCATTTGCTCAGTCAGCCATTCATTCATTTCCTTGATTATGTTTCTTATCAATGATAAATGAATATGTAGTACCAGCACTCAAAACTGCTGCTGCCCTAAACTGCTGGCAAAGTGAAAGTAATACCCGGGCAAGGCAAGGCAAGGCAAGGCAAGTAAGTAAGTGGCAAAGCGTCTCGGCCATGCAGACTATGCAATGGCCCCTAACCCATGTCCCCATGTCCCCATGTCCCTATGTCCCCATGCCTGATAGCGATGAGAAATCAATAGCCTTGCCTAACAAGCTAAAGCAGGAGCTGCAGCTTGTTAGCTCCGAGAGTTGGGTTCCCTTTTGTTTAAGTTTCACTTTAGCAGCACACTTTCTGCTTTGCTGCTTAAAGGTCAAGGTGTGTTTTACTCCAAGATTAAGAGCCATTTTTATCATCATATAACACTGCTCCTTTTCTTGTTATCGAATTGCAGCTTAGGTTGTTAAGTGCAAGCTTTAAGATCTTAGTTTAAGTTTGCTTTTCGATAACAAGTCAGTTTGCAGTGTCTTTTAAACTTTCATCTGAAGTGATTCAAGTTGAGCACTATTAAATGGAGCTAAACCTAACTAAATTCATGCATTGCAAACATTACAAACCCTTCCAAGGTTGTCAGCTGAAATTAATTCAATTTGCAGTGTCTTTTAATCTATTATCTGAAGTAATTCAGATTGATCATAATTAACAACCTAAACCTTCCTAATAGCAAACTAAATTCATTTATTTCAAACACTACAAGTCCTTCCAAGGTTATCTCAGCGGAAATAAATAGAGGCCGCTTTAAAAATAAATAGTTTTTAATCAGGATCAGGGTTGCCAGATCAATCTTTTTTCCGAACAGATTTGTCCTTTTTTTTGGTCGTCTAGCCTGAAAAATTCTCTTAGTTTTATTGTTCTGGAATCAGTCCTGTTTTTTTGCTTATATCAAACGTATTTTTGATCAAAATTGTTCTTAAAGTCAACTTACAACCACATGCAGTCTATAAATCTTTATCCCAGTTTTTCGAAAAAAGAACAAATATTTCAGAGATATCTTGATTTATATCTATCTATCTTTACTTGTCCCATTTCAATGGCTCTCCTCTCTAACTCTATTCTTTCTCTATTGTGCTATTACTCTCCTACTATTACTTTACTCTCTCTTTCTTCCTTTCTCTCTCTTTTCTCTCTCTCTCTTTCTGTCTCTTTCTAGTGCAGCAAAGCTCATGTCGGAATCAATATGCCCAGAGAACTCGCGTCAAGTGAAGCGAAAACATCCGACGCGAGATGAAACGAGGAGAAAAGTCAAGCGCAGCCAACTGAAGTGCAGGCGAAACTGTTTCTGACGTTTGCAACCGCCTGGCTCCACTTCCTTCTCCCTCTAACCCCCGCACTCCCTTTGCCAACGAAACCTACAGCGCTTTGCTTGCTGCACCGCCTGCTGCGCCCTGCATCCATCTCCTCATCCTCTTCTCTCCTCTCTCCTCTCGGCGCCACTTGATTGCTACAACGACTTTTAGCCCGAAAAGTTCTTTGTGGTTAGGCGCTGGCGCGCTTGGGCGATGGCGATGTGGGACGAACGTATTCTCGACGGGCCGGCGCAATGATTTGGGTCCGCTAACCTCACCCCCCACCCCCCTTTTGCAGCCACACCCCTCAGCTGCTGCCTGGCTGTTGCTCTTGAAGTGGCCACCCGGCAATTTTCCAGCACTTTACGAATAAAATTGTTAACAACTTGCCGAGGCGGCCGCTAAGTGCGTCGACGTTTAAACTCCCCAGCGGTCGCCAGCGGCGGACAGTGGGCAAGCGAGGGGCAAGCGACGAGCGACGAGCGACCTGGGGCGTCCATCAACTTGAGGACGTCGTCGGTTTAGTTTTCGCCAAAAACTTTGCTTGGGCCTTACACTCAGCTATGCAAAAGGGCCGCGAGGCGACCTTAAACTATGCAGCCGTACCGGGGCACCTTCTGCCACGCCCCCAGCTAACTGCTGCTCGAGTATGCGTGTGTGTGTGCGGGTGTGCGGGTGTATTAATGATCCGGCCCATTCACCTGTCTACTTATAAATATACGAGGGTTCCCAAGGACACGCGCTGCAAAACTCTCAAGTCGCCATCAGATCCATTCCCGCCTGCCGTCCCCTCTGCTCCCCTTTGACCCCTTCCTGGCATCGTTCTAGCCTGCCTGCGCTGCATTATTAATGCCAATGACGTTGAATAATTAGCGCCTCGTGATGCAATTTTTGATATATGACCGGGCAATGGGTTCATCAATATGCGCTGCAGCAGCGTCATGCGGCTCTCTATATACACCGCCCCCTCCATCTCTAACTCCGCCTCCCCTGCCACGCCCATTGCACTCGGCAGCGGGATAACGAGCTGAGCAGATGACCCAAATTATGGGCCAGGCAACGCGAACTAATCATTCCAATACGCCACTCCTGAGGCGGCTCCATTTACTACTTTATATCACAGTTCAATGACAACCCCCACACCCCACAGCCACTCGGGAGAGCAGAAGGGATGCGTGATTAATACGCAAAATGGCAACTTGTAAAATGTTTACTCAGGATAGAGATGGACTCGGGTAGGGAGATGGATGTGAGGTGAGACAGCAGTGACAACTCAGAAATTTGTTAGAAATCTAGTTTAAATCGAAGATACCATCGAGAGAGGCACAGGACTTGTAAACGATATAAATGTATAACGATGAATATCTATTCGATTACGATAGGTCACTTTTCGATTACTTTATATTGGTTCTAATCACGTATTCTAATTAGTTCTGTCGTAGTCTCTAAATAGCTTACATTTGCTTATGGATGCACTAAGAATACAAAGACTAGTAAGAAACCTATAGTCGAGTGTGCCCGACTGATTATTGTATATAACTTCTTTGTTTAGCATTTTTTGTGTAGCAGACTTGGCAGGGGGCGGCTTTTTATTACAACTTTAAAATTATTTCTTTAATATCTTCTATGTTAATTATCCGAACACAACTAAATTTTAAAAAATCATTTGGGCGTTGGTAGTTATTGTGTTTACCAACTATTCTCAACTATCTGTATTAAAATTACACTTGAAATTTTAATCGATTAACAAGGACGGAAGGGGGCGTGGTAAAAGTCTAAAATAATCTTTATCTGCTTGTAATTATACAAGTATCATACATCCACACCACATTTGGTAGCCTTTGCTATTATAGTCTCTGAGATTTCAAACGGATGGACGCCCAGACAGACAGACAGACGGCTGTTGATGCTGATTAAGAATATATATACTCTGTGTGGTCTGTGTGGTGTAAAGTGTCATCTCTATTTGGTTATCGATGTCTTTATTATGGTCAATTGTGTACCTTTTTCAGGGCAGTAACTCAATACACCAATACCCCCTTTGATTCAGCAAGAATACTGGAATTTCTCTCGTGCGACTCGTGTCACGATCACGTGATGCCAGAACGATAATCGCCCATCCCGGTTAATCGAGAACTAATGTCTCACTCAGCCAAGTGGAGCGTCGCCAAAGAGCGTATAAAGCGAACTCGAGCTTGGTCCCTCGGTGTCCCATTATTATAAAAACTTTGAATACCTTTTGATGGCCCATTTATGGGCAGTTGCATTATTTAGTGGGCGTGGCATGGTCGCTCAGGGCTACGCTGGGGTGCTAAAGCAAACAGCCCAATGAAAATTAGTAGCAAATAAAATTTTAATATTTAAACAGACGAAAGAAGAAAGAAAGCAACCCGAATAACTGTGGACAACTGACCCGACGAATCTCTGTCCGGCTGCGTTGGCGGTGCAATCAAACGGAATGTAAAAAAAACCGTTGAGTATTTGACTCCCTCCCTCTCCGACAAATCGCAAGCAAAGTTTACCAGAAAGCAAAAGGGAAATAAAGAAAGAAAGAAGCGAGCAAGGAAAACGTGTTTGCCACACGCTTTTCACACCCCGCAATTTGTATCGAGAGGAGGAAACGGCAAATACGTAGACTGTCGACATTTTTGGCGACACAGTTGTCCCAGGCATTTGTCAAGCCTACAATGGTGGGAGGGGGTTGAAGTAAGGGGGGGCGGGGGTCTCCTGTCAAAAGGCAAAAGGAAAGTCTCCACACATTGATACATGCAATGACGCCTCAATCCACAGTTCAGCAGCGCTGTCAGTCCGCCAGTCACCCAGTCAGACAGTCAGAGGGTCTCCCCCTCCATCTCCCATACCCCACCTCTACCTTGTCCATCCCCTTGTCAGTCAGTCAGTCAAATAAACAGCTAGCAAAAAGGCCTGTCGATGAGCTTCTCAGATTGCCCAAGCAATGCTGCAGCACAAAAGGTGGCTCCGATTCACTTTGGCCCAAGCTATTACACATCATCTGCCACGCAAGTGTGTCTGTCTCTGTGTGACTGTGTGTCGTGTGTGTCAGAGTGTGAGTGTGTGTGTGACACAAAAGTTGGCAATTGGCAGTAACGACGGGCTGCTGCCGTTGCCTCAAGCACATCGCATGGGCGAAACGAAGCAGATGTTTCTGTCAATATTCTGCCAGGAATGGCCGTGCCTCCTTGTGGTGCCCCCTTGGGGTGCCTTCTTGGGTTGCTTTGGTTCTCTGGGCAGGTACCGTTAGGCAGCTAATTATGAGAGCTATTTAAATGGTTTACAGCATTTACTACATGAACTGGTTATCTGAATAATTCTCAATTCTAATTCAACATTCATTAATTCTTCAATCACATTCCCCTCCCATAATATGAGCACCTTCTCCCGCCGAGTCTGTGGCTGAATTTCCCTTGGCGACATTTCTGACTGCAGTCGCTCCATTTGTCAGTCTCTTTGTGACAATTTTCCTTCGTGCTTCGCTTTGGCATTTCAACGTCGTCGCATTCCACCACGTTCGTCTCACTTTGGTGTCCATCTACCTTCATCTTTTGCCCACTTAGCGCAGCTGCAAAAATAGAAATACTGAAAAAATAAGAGAAAACAAACTTGAGACGGGTTTCTATACCCACTAGCCGTTTGGAAGAAGGGTATTATAACTTGGTGCCAAACAGACAGACCCCGCAAACTATATATATTCTCACTCAGCATCAACAGCCGAGTAAATATAGCAATGTCTGTCTGTCTATCTGAATCTGATCGGATAGTTAACATAGAAGCTATTTAGGAAACACATTTAAAGAGAAATAATGAAGTCGTTGCCTGCAAAGTATGCAATACAAAATACTTTATACATGAAGTTATATATTTAAGAAATCGTTTTAGTCAGCTGGGTAGCGGGTGTATCACAGTCGAACATACTTGACTGTAGCTTTCTTGCTAGTTAGCTTTTATTTTTAGCTTTTTTCAGCTAGTAAATTTCAAATGCAAACGCAGTTTAAATAAATTGCCACCTGATAGCGAAAATCAACAAGGCGGATGTGGCACGTGGCTTGCACAGACACACACACACTTAGACACACATACGCACCCACATATACACACCCACACACAGACACACATACACATACATGGCAAATATGCCGCCAGCGTGACCAGCGCAAACAAATTGACAAAGGCGCTCAAAGCTTAAGTGGCCACGCCCCTTTTTTTGATGGGCAGACAGACAGAGCACAGCAGAGGAATCGCGTCGAGCTTATCGGGCATTCGCCTGCCAATAGTTAAGCTGCAGTATGGGGGAGGGGGACGAGGTCTCCCATTTGCGATTACGCATACGCCGCGTGTGTCACGCACGCAACAAGGCAACGCGTGGCCCCCCGCTTGCCCTAACCTCGCACTGCTTCCTATATTGTTCTATTCACTTTACGTCCTGACCCCCACCCCCCCTTCCCCTGCCGCTGTCTCCCTTTCCCTCACGCTCTGGCACGCTTTGTTTGCGCCTACGAAATGAAATTAAATGCCTTTGATTTATTTATTTATTTTTATTGTTCGTTGTTGTGTAAGCACAGGGGCGTGGCTCTTGGTTGGCATGTTCTAAAATGAAGCCCAGGGGGGGGGGAGGGTGAGGTGGTAGGAGGAAGGGAAGCGCTGGATTGTTGCTTGGTTAGGGGGTGCAAGAAAAAAGCGAAAAATCAGCAACAGCTACGCTTAAAAGTTTTCGCTGTTGTCCTCGTCTACCCTCTCACTCCCACCCGCTCTTCCCCTCTCTCTTGCCTGCTCTTTCCCTCTGTCTCTTGCCTGTCTGCCAAGGAGTCTTTGTTGTTGTTGTTGTTGTTGATGTTGCTATCGCTGCCTCACATGACACATGGCACAGCTCGTTGCTCTTTTGCTCCGCTTTTTTGTTTTATGTTTTCTTTCTGCTTTTCCTTTTGTTCTCCAGCTGCAGCTGGGCGCGAGTGTGTCGTCGCCGCTTTGATTTCACTTTGCACTTGGCCCTGTGTGTGTATGTGAGTGTGTGTGTGAGTGTATGTGAGTGTGTTTGTTGCTGAGTGGTACTTGACAAACTGATGACACGCCCACAGGTGCGGCCATGCGGCCAGCTGTGATGATCTTGATGATGATTATGACGACTTTAATAGAGTAGTTAGGGGAAGGGAAGGGAGGTGGGAGGGGAGGTTGATTGACCATCGATAATGGGGGATAAGGTGGACAAGTTAATGGCGAATTAAAAACATTAACAAACTCCCTAAATGAACACCTTTCTTAAGCGGACAACTTCACTGAAACTTTCTTCACGAACATCTCACTTAAGTGAACATATCTCTTCACTGACACCTCCCTTCAAGGATACCTTTGAAGGACACCTCCCTTCAAGGACACCTACCCCTTCACGGACATTTCTCTTAAGGGGTTTGACACCTCCTTCTAACCCTCTCTGCGCCTTGAAGGACACCTCCCTTGCGAAACGTCTAAAGCGACGCACCTCTTTTAAGCGGACACTTCCCATCCCAGACAGCTTCCTTCACGAACACCTCTCTTAAGCGGACACCTCTCGTAAGCAGTCACCTCTTTTCATAGACAATTCCCTTTACGAAACCCCCCTCTTAAGCGGACATTCTTTCATTCAACGATAAGCCAATAGAGTTGTCAGCCTATACCAAAATCAATTGCAACTGATCACAAAGATATAGGAATGTATATATGTATATAATATATGTATGTATATTTGACTTTGTTATACATATATACTCATATAGATATACCCTATAAACATAGGCGCAGCTCAGCATACTGCTTTACAGGATAACTCTCGGTCACTCACTGCCAACTTATTTGAAATATGAGCGACTTTAATGCTTGCAAAACGGAATTAATCCCATTAAGCGTTAAGCGTCACATGTTGACTTGGAGTTTGATTCGATTAGCGTACAATGGCGCGCTTTAATCACAGTAGGGCGGGGCTGGGCAGTGCGGAGGGGGCACAGTGGAGTGCTGGAAAGCTGGAAAACTGTTGCGGGCGACACAATTGCCAGCGCAGCCGGAGAAACTTTTACTGGTTTCCTTGGGCAATTTCCTGTCGCGACGTTAGTTTGGGCAGGTAGAAAGGGGCACAGCACAGGGCATGGACAGCTGAAAGAGGCGTGAAAGGGAAGAGGGAGGGTGTTTCGTCAACAGGTGCAGCGTCTTTATGACCAGGCACAGCCTAACTCCCTCTACGCTAACCAATTGTCTGCGTAAGTGTGCATGTTAGTGTATGCATGTATGTGAGTGTGTATGTATGTGTGTGTGCATGTATGTGCATGTATCTGTGAGTGTATATATGTATGTGTGTGTGTGTTCTAGGTTTCTTAGAATGCTTGATTAACACGCCCGAATAAAACTTTGTGTAGCTTCCACATCGCTCTTCACTCGACGCTGCTGTTGCTGTTGTTGTTGGCGCTGTAATTTAACACACCCACTCCAATAACAGCCCCTCTCCGCTGTCCTCAACCTCCACCTCCTGCTGCTCCTTCAGTCCTGCCTGTCGTAAGCGAAACTTTTACTTCGATTTGCCGCCAGGCTGACTTTTAACTCCTGCATCGAATGTCTCCAGTCGCCTGTCTCCAGTTGCCTGTCGCCCTCTCCCTCTCCCACTTCCTCTCCCACTCCCTGTTCTTCTGCTGTCTCCGTCGCTTGCCCCTGCACCGCCCACTTTCGCCTTATTTATTCGACTTTGTGTGCGCAATTTTATTGCCTTAGCATCAACGACTTGTGCAAATTATTTGTGCAAAGTTTTTAACGTTGTCAGTTAACGATTTCGCAACTTGTCATTGATCACAGCGCTGAGTCATGGAGCAGGCAAGACCCCCTGTCTGCCCCCCCTCCCTCAACTCCTGCTCATGCCTTTCTATGTCGTTACCAACTTAAATCGTTTGACAAGTGCAAAAAGGTTAATAACACCCTGCCATACAGCAACATATTCACTTTGAATTCCACTAAGTGAGGGAGAAGGGGAAATAGAGAAGGGGCAAAGTGGAGAGGAAGGTCTGCCCCCTTGCTGCTTTTAATTAGCACGAAAATGGCGAACAAATTGAGGTTTTTATGGCCGTCGATAAGCACAAGGATTGTCTGTTTTAAGCGGTTCGCAATGAGCTTCGTTGTTGGTTTGGGGAGTTGTGGCTTGGGACTCGGTTTAGGTTGTGGGAATTGCCTCAGTCTGGTGGTGGAGGGAGGGGCGGGGTGAGGCGGCTTCATTTAATATGCTTCGAATATGTTTATGAGCATGTGAATTTGGATTTTAAAATCGTTTTAAGATACGATTTTTACGCCTGCGTTAACGACACGCTACAGTGGGTCGTATGGCAGTTGAAGCACGCAAATCAAATGAGACTTTTATTTATTAACTTAAGCTTTTATTTACTTATTTTACGTCAATTAAAAAGAGTCGACTGAATTCAAATTGGACATTATAATAATACAATTTTCAATAAAGTAAATTAAATATAAAGTAAAAAAAGTTAACAAGGTTATATTTTAATAAATTTAATTAAATTTCAGTAGATTTACGAATATTGCATTCGTAAATAATTTGCTGAGTTTTACTGCGCTATTTCTTTAGTTTTTTTTTATATTTTTTGTTGGTATTTATTTTATTTTACTTATAATAGTAGTTTTATCGGGTTAAATACATTTTCTTTGTAATTTCTTCAGAATGTATTTTTGAGTGCGCTCAAAAGTAGGCAGTAGTAGTTTGAATGTGTTCAATGGCTGCTTGGAGTAATAGTAACCTATTTTAATATATTTATAACCAGTCAAACGCTAATGTCAGGCTTGGACTGTCTAAGGCCATGGATCTTCACTACATATGTGTTATAAAAAATTAAAAAAAAAACATTCTCCGTCAACGCAGGTTAAAAATAATAATCTCAAACCGTCGCACCTAGGAATTGAATCCATGATAACTGACTCAGTGGTCTGCCACACTAGCCACTCAGCTAATCAGCTGCTGATTATCTACTTTATAAGGTCACAGATCTATACTTCTGTCTGTTACGCACATTCAATTCAGTTTCAGCCTAAAAAATTTCGCTAGCGAAGCGCGCTCTAAAGTAGGCAATGCTTTTTGTTTAAATCTATAAAAATATAAAGTGTCAGCTTTACCAGTCTTTTTAATCTTTGCAGTTTAGAGACGATTAACATGGAAAAGAAAATATTTAATTATATATTAAGCATAAATTAAATATATATTTGTGGCAGTTGTGTGCGTGTTTTGCCCACAGTTTTTGTGGGTTTTTAACGCGCTTTTAATGCGTCGCGATTAGCCAAAAACATATTTTCATATTAACGTGCGCGTCTTTCCGTGCGCTGTGAGATGAAAGATTTTTTAATTATGCCTGTGCGGCGGTTTTGGAAGCCAATTACCAATCTCTCAGCATCTCTCAACTAGCTGCAGATATAGAGAATCTTCCCCTAATTCCGCCCTTGCCCCTCTTGGTGTTGCCCCTTGCTGCGCGCAAACTCAATTAGGTTGCATGCCAAGCCGTTGTCTTGTCAAACACGTGGCCGGGCACAGGGGAATGGTGGGGGGGGGGAAATGGGAAGGTGTGCAGCTGCTGTTGTCGCTGCTGATGTTGGCAACTTTAGCCCAATCCGACAATCCAAATCACAGCGACAACAGCAGCAGTACAAGCGGAGAACACAAGTACAACAATTACAAGCGAGGAAGGAGTGCAGCTGAGAGGGAGGGGGAGAAGGGGTGCGACAACTGGGCTGGGCACACACTAAATACCCAGCAAGTGGAAAGCGGAAACGGAAATGGCGCATACAGCAGAGCAGAACAGAGCCACAGCAAGCGAGAGAGCAGCAAGACAGCAGCAAGAGAAGCAGGAGGAGCAGGTGGAGCGGGAGCGGGAACAGGAACAGGAGGAGGAGGAGGAGGACGAGGAACAGGAGCAGCAACTCGAGCTGGGAATGTGTGTCGCTTGTAATTCATACAAAGAGCGAAGCTGGTGAGCTCTCCCCAACCCGCGCCCCACCCCCCCTCCGCCTCGTTCTGCCGCGTGTCCCGACCATGTCAGCATTTTTAGCTTGGCGTGTGTTAAAAATGAAAACCGGACTGGACAATCGGACAGCAGGACAAGGGGAAACAGGCAGGCGAGGGGCATAGGGGGAGGGGGAGGGGCACAGGCAGACAAATGGACTGTTTGGCTGTGCCACAATGGCAGCGTCGCAACCGATTCTACTTCACATCCTTCACATCCTGCCACTGCTCCCCGACTCGACTCGACTCGAGCTCGAGTTTCAATTCAATTCGCTGCGCCATGTTCATTGTTTATTTTTCATTTAATTTTACACTTTTTCATCTTCGAGCTGTCTGCCCCACACTCCCCCCACACTCTCCCACATACGCTCTCACATACACACCACTCCCACACATGCCCCCCTGACCCCCTCTTGCAGCATGCATACTCTGCCCGCTGGGTTGATTCGTTTTATGCTCTCACAGTGTGTCAAAGTCACCTCACAGTGGCTTACATAAGTATGCGGCCTATGGCGCTAAACCTTGACAAGTCGAGCGTAATCCAGAGAATAGCTTCAGCTTCAGCTGCAGCCATCTTCAGTCCATTCCCATTCCATTTCATTCCATCTGCCAAGCTGCCGAACTTGGCTTCGCTTTTGTTTTACAATTCGCAACGTGGCGCAACGTACTGAAAATTCAATTATGGTAACCTACCAAGGCTAGTTTCCCTTTCCATCTCTCTCTCTCTCCCTTTCTCTCTTTCTCTCTCTCTTTCACTCTCTCTCTCTTTCTGTCTCTGTCTTGCTCGCTCTTGTCCATTCGGGGCGTTGCCAGTAAATTCGGCGCGTAAATGACAAAAGTTTTGCGCCCGAGTGTTGATCTTTAGTTAGGTCTACGACTGTAGAGGGGGGGCAAACGGGGGCCGGGGGGGGTGGTTGGTTGTTTGCGAGCGGCAGGGCGTGCCTGGGCCAGCGCGTTGGGGCAACATCGTTAGCTGTCAGTGGCTGTAAGTGGCATCCTTGGAAGTTGCACGCAATTTGCTGCAGCAACAACAACAACATTGACTACGAAAAAGTAAGAAAAAGACACACACGCACACACAACACACACACACACACACATATGCCACTGTCTCTCTCCCTCCCTCCCTCTCTTCCTCCTGCAGAGCACATTAATGTCAGGCTTAAAACTTTTGAAGACTCTCTCTCTCTCTCTCTCTCTCTCTCACTTTCTCTCTCACGCGTCGTGCGTGTTCCATTCCATGTCATTTCATTCCATTTGATTTCGCTTATCACAGCACATTCCGTTTCCATTTGATTGCATCGCTTTCCGCTTCCGTTTCCGTTTCATTTCATTTGATTTTAATGTATTCCATTGTCATTACATTCCACTCTGTTTCATTCATTCATTCATTGCACGTTGTTTATTTCCCCTTCGCCTTTCGCATTCATTTTCATTTCATTTTAATGCATTCAACTTCATTTCGTTTCATTCCTTATCTTCCGACCTGTCTGCTCTAATCATGTTCCATTCCATTCATTCCAAAAAGCCGAATGCGTATCGAATAATTTCATTACTTTAATTCTCATTGCGTCTCAGACTATTTCTTTTCATTTCACATCATTCCTTTTCATCTGAGCTGTCTATGCTATTCTTGTTTCATTCCATTCGTTCCATATGCACTAAAATGTGCAACTATTAATTAAATTACTTTAATTTTATTTCAATTCTTATCTTCTTAGCTGTTAATGTTAATTTCGTTTCATTCCATTTGTTTTATATGCAGTAGTATCCTCTATTCTGCGTTACATTAGTTTTAGTTTTCAATTCCTTTTCGTTTCAAATACATTCTTATAACATTTTAATTATATTGATTCCCCATTCCATTTCGTTTTTTTCTCAAGTTTTGTCATCATTTGATTTCTTTCTTAACTTCCGAGCTAATCTTCTCCCATTCCATTTGTTTTATTTGTTGTTTTTTTAATTTCCTTTCAATTATTGTAGTTCTCCATCCATTCCATTCTGTTTCACTCTTTTATTTTCATTTCACATCATTCCTTAAGTTCTGAGTTGTCTATGTTCTTCTCCTTCCATGCCATTAATATCATGTTTCACTTCCATTTCATTTCGTTTTAAATGCATTCAAATTCAATAGTATTATTACTTGAGTTCCTATTCTATTTCGTTTCGTTTCCCTCTCTTCTTCTCGATATATAAATTTCGTACATTTCCCTTTCACTTTCTTCCACTCAATTCCATTTTAATGTATTCCATGCCTTTTCTCATTACTTCCTATCACAATATTCCCTTTCCAGTTCCGTTTCTCTCTTTCTCTCTCCATCTTTCTGTCTCTCTCTCTCTCCCATTCCATACTCATTCCCACGTATATTTCTTAGTCTGCCTGCCTAATTTCATTCAATCCATCAACTTTACGCCGCAGTCTTTACCATTTCCACACTTCTGGCACTTCTCATCCCACTTCCATTCCATTTCCATTCACTTTCATTCACTTCCATTCACTTGTAGGCGCAGCTGTCAATGGGGCGTGGCAGCATGTGAAGTAAGTGAATCGTTTAATCGCTGACAATCGCTTTAAATGAGCGCTTAGCTTGTCTCTACACAGGTTGCTAAGCATGCCAATAATCGCCTGCCGCACTCACTTACGCACTCACTTGCGCACTCACTCTTGCACTTGTTCACTCGTACACACACTCACACACACTCATTCACACCGATTCACAATCATTCTCTCTCTCTCTTTCTCGCTCACGCAATTCAGCTTCGGCTCCATTAGACACACAAAACGTTGCAAATCGCAGTCCCTGTTCCATTCCATTCCATTCCGTTCCGTTCCCGTTTTGTTTGGCCATCAAGAAGCCAATTTTAACTTGAGTTACGCCAACCACGCCCACAGCCCACAGCTGCATCCCAAGTTGAGCAGTTGACAGCAGCGTGCGGCATGAGGCAAGTGGAATGTGGCAAGCCAAACCCAAAAACAGCAACAACAACAACAAGCAGCAAATTTTACGCCTCAATTAATTAAAATGTTTTGTTTTAATGCCTCAGACAAGTACGGGAGAGGGGAGGGGGGGGAAAGGGAAGGGTGTAGGGGCTGCCAGCATGATGAGACGAAAATCCACTTTCACTTTCACTTTCCGCCTGTCTACTCTAGCCCCCTCGCTTCCTCTTTAATGCTGACTGCCTACAGCTCTGCCTATCTGCATGCCACTTCTTCCTGCTTCCTTCTCTCTTCTCCCTACTACCTCTTCGTCAACCCTTCTCAGGACAGTCTAGTGTAAAATACTGATTGATATTTCCCTTCCGGTTAATATCAGACTCAATGCTGTCCTGCTTCTCCTCTCCTCCCGTCGTTGTTGTTGTTGGGTCTTTGGCTTTGCCTCAAGGTCGCATAATAAAAATTAAGTTCATCCATCATTTATGCCAAATGGGGAAGGGATTGAGGGGACAAGGGGCAGGGGCAGGGGGGCAGCTGCGTTGACAGCAGGACGAGTCAATTAGTCGCGCCGCGCTGCATTTACATAACATTTTTAAGCGAGTTTATTTCATTTAATTGTTGTTGCTCACCCCCTACCCCACTCCCTCCCCTATCACCCTTACGAGGCATTGCTGGCTGCTTGGCCCCACTGTGCAGCTGTGGGCATTGTTGGCTTTGAAAACAAAGCGCCCTCGCCTCGCCTCGTCTTGCTCTGCCTTGCCTTGTTGCTGTGCCTTTTGCTGGCTCGTTAGACAAACCGCAGACACAAGGCAGGGGCACACATAAATAATCATTTATGGAGGGGCAAAGGAAAAGGGGGGCAGGCGGAAAAGGGAAGGAGGGGAGGCTTTAATGATCGCTAATGGGAACACCGGCGTGAGCTACTTGGTCAGCAGTTGGCGGCAGTTGCAAGTCGGAAATATGAGTTGCAGTTTCAGTTTCACATGCAGCAGACGCAAGATACCCTGTAGTCAGACAGGCACGGCATGTGGGGCTGGCTGTGGGGATGGCGGGTAGACAATAGAAATCTGCAATCTATATGCGAATACCCTGTGCTCAAAATGAAGTGAGTTAAAATTCATGTCAAGTTAGGTTTGATTCACTTTGTGTTCTCATTTAACATTCAGACACGTTACAAATTGAATTGAATGAATATATGATATGAATATGCATATGAATCAAAAAGATTGACTAAAGTGAGCAATGAAACTATAATTAAAGTAATTTTAGCGATATTTATACAATATTTGTAATGCTTAATAAGATGAGATGCCCTTTAATTTTGGCCACAATAAAGCACATGTTATAAGTGTCACATATCGAGCAATTCTGCCGCTACTTCAATTCTTAATATTATAATGCAAATTTACAGAATTCTTCACTAGGGCTACGGTATATTTAAAAAACCATTCATGCAATTTTCACAATTTATTTTTATTTATTTCTTTGTTTAATTGATTTTAAAGTCAACTAAATACAGCCGACTGAATTAGAAAACATATTGATACAAAGAAAAAAAGTCAATTTAAAATAATTAAGCGTAAAGTATAAGTTTACAACATTTTAAGTTGTTTAAATTTAAAATTAATATTAATTTTAAAATTAATTTATTTAACGAAGACTTGATCTGATTGGGTTTTTCTGGGTTTTCCCCAATCATCTGCAACAAATGTTGAATCGACTTTTGCTTGTTTATTCCAGTTCGTATAATATACATTTCAATTAATTTCTATTTTTTCTCATTTAAGGTTTAACCTTTAATTTGAAATTATTCTTAGTAAATAAATAAATTAAAAATAAATAAATTATTTACTATAATTATTATTATAATTAAATAAATTAAATTAAATAAATTAAATGTGAGGTGCATAAATTCTCATTGGCTTAAGCTATGGTTGATTCTAATGGAATCGACTGTGAAACAGGTTCCAGAAATGCCTTTTTGTCTTATTTATTCATACAGATTTCATAGTATGCTGTTTGATTTGAATACAACATGTACTCACATTGGTAGACATTATGTTCATAGTGTGCTTGGCACTCAATCAATTCAATTCCTATTCGAATCCATTCACTCTAATCATAAAGTATATTTATAGAATACTATTAAAATATTACAATGTTTAATATCTTAGATTTATATGCACACTCCGATTCTAAATCAACCAAATAGAATTTATAGTAAAATAAATATGACTTAAAGTATCAGTAGCAAAAGAGAAAGACGAGAGAGTTACTCAGATAATCTAAGCAAGTGAAAGGTTCTGCATAAGTTCCTTGTGCACTCAGAGGGTGTACAGGGTATACAACTAGTTGTTATTACTGTTATTTCACGTATTACAAGTATGTATATGGGTGAACATAGGGTATATAACTAAGGTGTACAGGGTGTAGAACTAGTCGTTATCTATAAGCTTCCAGATTGCAACTTGCCACAATGAATGCACAATGACAATGCAATAATTGTGTTAATACCCTGCAAATTGTGCAAGCTGCAACGGCAGCACTGCCCAGGCTGAGCGCACAAATCCGCTTGCCACATGCCACATGCCCGCATCCGCTTGCCACATTGCTGATTGCACATCCAAGTGCGGTTTGTAGCGCTGACCCGCGGCAACAGCGAAGGCAGTGCCAGGGGCAGGAAAGAGTAGAAGAAGTGGCAGAGGCAGGGGGAAGGTGGCAAAGGGGGGGCAACACTTTCATTAACCTTTTTGGCATTCAACATAATTCAATTTGGCATCAAGTCGTGTGCAGCAGTGGCAGCTTGCAACTCGTTTGCATTAACTACGCGCACGTGAGACAAGCCAAGAGAGGGTAGCGGCGAAGGGGGAGGGGGGCAATGTGAGCTGGCTACGCTTCACGCTGCACGCTCCACACGCTCTGCGAACTACACGCTCCTCGCTGCACACGCTGCTCGCACGCTCCATAAATAAATTGATTTGCTCGCGTCTGTCCGCAATTGCAGATAGAGTGAGGAGAGGAGAAGGGATGTAGGGGAGGGGGGGGTGTGGTAAAGTGCCCTGTGCATTAACAACGCCAACGACAACTGTTAACAACTTGTAGTCGCCTGCGTCGCTGTCTTGGGCCTTGGGCACAGTGTGAATATATCGCGCATACGTCGCGTTGGCCGGCAATGTACGTGACACACGGTGCGCATGCCAGGGAAATTTTAACAGTGGGAAATTCTTGTGCCGCAGCAGCGCTAACAGCAACAGCAGCAGCAGTAACAGAGGCAGCAGCAGCAGCAGCCACAGCATCCGCAGCTGGCGTGGCGCACATTGCGAGACAGTATGAAACAGGACTCAGCGCAGACGGCACGCGTTTCGCTTCGAGAGAAGAATTAAACGCGAGAGTCGCAGCAGCAGCAGCAGCAGCAGCAGTAACAGCAGCAGCAGCAGTCGCAGTAGTCGCAGTAGTAGCACTAGCAGCAGTCGCAGCAGCAGCAGCAGCAGCAGCAGTTGCTGTCGTCGTCGTCGTCGTCGTCGGTGTCGTCGTCGGTGTCGTCGTCGTCGTTGTCGTCGTCGTCGTCGACGTTGTCGTTGTCGTCGCATTCGTAGCCGTGTCTCCTGTGTCTCTGTGTCTGCGTGTGCGTCTGTGTGTGTGTGTGTGTGTGCTTGACTGCCAGTGTGTGTGTGTGTGTGTGAGTGTGTGTGCGTACGTGTGTTTGTGTGTGTCGCGCAAGTGACTGCCAGCTGCGTTCGTTCTGTAAGTCCTCAATGAATGCCAGCAACACAGACAACACACAACAGCAACATCAGCAACATCAGCTAATAACAACACCCGACTGCAACAGCAATACACCACAGCAACAGCAAGAGCAACAACAACAACTGTTACTATAACAACATCAACAAGAGCAGCTTAGGCTGCCCGTCGCCAGCAAAAACGCACAAAAACCGCGCACAAAACGCTTACATAAGATTTGTGTGTGCGAGTTGCTGCTGTTGCTACTGCTGCTGCTGCTGCTGCTTAGCGGCAATAAAAATGCACATAACTACAGCAGCAGCAGAAGAGCAGCAGCAGCAGCAGCAGCAGCAGCAGCAGCAGCAGCGAGCATAATAAGCCAGAAAATGCCGAAAAAGAAATCGCAAAGGAGGCAACAAAAATTCAATAGAAAAATGCATAAATTGCGCCCAAAAGTGAAGCGCAAAAAGGCGCGCAGCAGCAATTGCTGTTGCTGTTGTTCTTATTGTTGTTGTTGTTGTTGTTGTTGTTATTGTTGCTGCTGCTGTTGTTATGTTTGTGATCCTTGTTGTTGTTACGCTTGTTGTTATGATTGCGATTTGTGTTGTTAGCTGCGTTTAAGCGCCGCCAAATTGCCGAGCATGTTGTCGCTGTGCTGAGTGTTGCTGCTGCTGCTCAGTTGCTGCTGCAGCTTTGGCAATTGCTGCTGCAGCCAGCAAAATTGTTACACGGTCATTGCGGAGGTCGCCAGTCAAGGCAAAGAAGCAGCAGCAGCAACAATGACAATTGGGCAACTTTCTGGCAATTCAATGCCCAGCAGCAACAACAGTAACAGCAACAGCAATTACAGCAGCATATCAACAACATTAGCTGAGTTCATTAATTGACATTAAAATGCGTTAATTGGCAATACTCGCGATCAACTTGTTGCTCTGCGCTGCAAAAGTCGCGCGCGTTTTTGCTGCTTGAAAATTCATTTACATTCATGAGCTTAGCTAAAGTTGTCTTCGAGAGGGCAGGGGACCCCGGGGGATAGGTCAAGATAACTGAAAAATTAGCTTAATTCCTGCTGTTCCAGACAATTTTTTTTCCGTTTTTGTTTTGTTCGAAACTGCAATAAAAAGAAGAGAAAAGAAAAGAAAAGAAGTGCACAAAATGTAAATAAAAAATAAAATTCTCAAGCATTTCCCGAATGAAAAGCATGAAAAACTCAATGCAAATCGAGAAGTAAATAAAGCGAACAAAGGCGAGAAGACAAAAAACAAAATAGAAGCAAAGTGAAGCAAAGATTGAAGAACAAGAGAGAACAAAACGAAACCCGAATCCGAAAACCGAAAACAGAAAACGAAATCGAAATCACGCAACGCTAAGGAAAACGGAAACGGAAACGATTCTTATTGTTGTTGTTCCTGAGTTGGCTGTGCAGCCTGAGCAGCCAGAGCGCCTCGTTCCAAGGTAAGATTAAAGATATTCCACACTGCGAATAACGGCCACACGTACAAGCACACTATATATGTATAAATATATGTATATGTGTGTATATATGCTATATACTCTATTGATATATTCCACGAGGGGGCGGAGGAGGCTAGCAGGGGCTGTGCCCCGCCCTCTTTTTGGCACTTTTGCGGCGTGCAACTGGGCCAAAGATAAGTGAAAAGTAATTTGCTCGCAAATTTGCCAGGGTTGCCAAGTGCCATTAAGATGCGCAATTGCACATTATGGGGGACAGTTATTTCCATCTAAACTGATGAGCCTGAAAAATGTTTCATCATTTTCGCGATATTTCTCATTCTTTCATTCCCATTTTAGTTTCACATTTTTTAATTCAATAAAAATTAATACAAATTAAAGCCTTTTTCAAAGGTATTGTATTTATGACTTGCTATATGTTATATATATTCTCAATCAGCATCAACAGCCGACTCGATATAACCATGTCTGTTTGTCTGTCCGTCTGTCTGTCTGTCGTTTGACAATCTAGATCTCAGATACTGTAACACCTACAGATAAAGTTTGTTTTCGATTTTTGCCACGCAATTTAAATGCAGTATAGTTTATATTTAGTAAATACAATAACTATCAACGTCCAAATGATTTCTGAAAATTGCGTTGCGATGGGATAATTAGCATAGAAGTTCCTTCAGAAATAATTTAGATGTACTAATTTCAAAGCCGTTCCCTGAAAGTATGCAACATAAAATTCATCAAACGTAGAAGTTATACATTTAAGAAATCGTTTTGGTCGGGTGGTTTTTTCGACTGTAGTTTTTTTTTAACAAGTCTGATTAGATTAACGACATACATAATTTTTGTTACTTCGATTTAGTATAATTATTATTATTATACTTCTCGATCATTCAAATTGGTAAAAAAAAGGTTGAATTATTAACTTTTGTGCAAATGTATGTCAAAGGTGGAAGAAGGCGAGACACAAAGTAAATACTATTGAATAGTATCAATAGTCTATTCGATTGTGCAATGCCTATCTATCTGTCTGTGTGAATGTCGAGATCTGAGCTATTATAAAGGCTACATGGCATGAAGAATTCTGTATATCATGTTGCTAAACTTATTTCAAATTTTGAATGTCACGCCCAGTGCCCTCATGTTTTCAGTATTTAACGATTATCAAGCAAAGTATTTAAGTCATAACTTTTTGCTTTGATAAATACGATATATGGATGAGTACCAAATCCACTAATCCCTTAAGTTTCAATCCGATCGGATAATTAATACAGAAGTTTTTTAAGTATTAACGATAATCATAATAAATAATAATTTCTTCACCTTTTTTTTATAAAGGAAACTGAAAGTATTTTATTCAACGCACTTCTATATAACTGCAAAAAATAAGAAAAGCATAGCCACATAATTTGCCTAATAGTTCAGTTAAATAACTTACTTATTTTGATGTTCAACACTTTAAAACATGTGCCAAAAATGTTTCACGCCAACAAATCTGTCACTTGCGAAATAGTTGGTAAAGTATCTCACTTAATTTTTGTCAGCATATTTTTGTTCAAATAAATTTAATTTTATCAATTACACTCGGATTGTTTTGCAAACTATTTTATTCCTGATTTAGTTTTCTTCTTCTTTTGGAAAATTATTGCGAAATTTGTGGAAAGTGCAAACAAAACGAAAACAAAACTCGAACGAACTCAGACGAAAAGTTGTGCAGCTAGCGATGCGATGGGTGTCGGACAAATATAAATATATATGAATATATATATATATATATATATATTTATATATATGTATTTATCTGTAATAAAGTTCCATGAATAATCCAGGAATATTAGTTTAAGCTGCATTTACCGTTAGCTCTGCAAGTAATTCATGTCAAATCTTTTGGGGCAATTCATGATTTAATCCGCTCGTTTCATTTCCATGTATACTATTGTTGTTGCATTTGCTCAAATCGGTCACAGCTCTTGACCCCCATTTGGCCCCAGTTCCCAGTTCCTCATACACACACACACTCACACACATGTGTCGCATTGAGGGAAGTGTGTGCAATGGTTTTGTTTGCTGCCCTGCATTGTTGTTGCATTTAATTAAAACCCTAAAATGTAGGCGCACGATTGCAGTCAGAGTTGCCAGAGTTCACTCAGTTGCAAGGGCAGGGGGCAGGGAGAGCGAGAGGGACAGGGGCACAAGCGAGGGTGTGCTCTGTGTGTGTGTGTGTGTGCGTGTGTGGGGCAAATTGGAAAGCCAACAACAAAATAAATAAATGTGAAGCTGCTGCTGCCACTTTTGGCAACCACAGCGATACCCTCTCCCCTGATCTACCCCTCTCTCTACCCTTGCTCAACTCAACTCTCTCTCTCCTTCTCTCTGGCTTCCTTTCTCACTCACTATAATCGCTCAGATTGTTTTACAAATATTTAAGAAAATAGTAAAATAATTTCATTACGTTGCTCAGTCAGCTTTGCTTACAAACAACCCTAAACGAATAAGGGGTGATGGAGAGGGGGGTAAGGGGTGTGTTTGGGATTGATTTACCCCCAAAGACAATAAACCTATCCCCAGTTAAACTGACCTAGTACAAGTTAGTTTTGTTTGATTAATTCATTTGACAAGCGAAGATGCGTCAACAAGCTTCAATTGTACCTTGCACGACTTGTGGTTACCACGTATATTTTAGCAAGAATCAAAATTGAATTATTGAAATTGAATATTCTTGTCATAGAATTTGGCAGTTGACAATTGAAATTAAATTTGATAAATGGGATCGAAAACCAAAAACCAAACCAAAACGATTTCTTAAATATATATGTTCTTTGTTTTGCGTACTTTTTGTTGCATACTTTGCAGCGGCTTGAAATTCAGTACCTCCTTCAAATTACTTCTTGAATAACTTCTATGTTATATGTGCGATCGCAAGCAAATTTTCAGAAATCATTTGGTCGTTGATGGTTATTATGTTTATCGAAAATAAACTATCCTGCATTCAAATTGCGCTTGGAATTCGGCTTTTATAGATTTACAAAGGCTGAAAGGGGCGTGGCCAAGAAGTAAAACAAACTTGACCTGCTCCAAGAATTAAGACATTGTTTTGATATTTGTTTTGGTAGTCCAAGCTCTTATAGTCTTTTGGCACAAAGTTATAATACCCTTCTATCCTATGGGTAGCGGGTATAATAAAAGAATGTATAAATTTAGAAATGCAGAACATGTTCTTCAATTACAGACACAATGAGCAAGTCCAAATTGAAGTCAAATTATGACAAAGACCTTTGACAATGAGAGAAGTAATAGTAAAAGCTGGAAATTGAATATCTCTTAGATTGTAAATGTTTCATATACAAATGTTAGCATACATAAGTGTGCGTGTGTGTGTAAGTATTGGTGTGTGTATTTATGTATTTAGTGTGTGTATTTGTAATTTGCCTTAAATCATTTTGATTCGCTTTGCAGTGTGAGCAAATGCACATGAAATTGTCAGCAATATTAGCAAATATTCCACAATGGTATCGAATATTATGCTTTATCCACAATGTTATCGAATATTTTGCATTATTTCTCGAACTCTCCAACAATTGTTTCAGATCGTTGTTTCAGTTTGTGTATTTGGGTAATTTTGAAATCGAAGATTTCTCCAAATTAAACTGAACATTTGCGCCTAGCCGAGCATAAATTTGCCGTTGAACCGTTATCATGCGCTTCGGGTCTCATCGATGTTTTACATGGCTAAACCAGTAGCAGGCAACAACAGCAGGCAGCAGGTTGGCTGAAGAGGGAATGAGGGGAATAGGGTGGAAGGGGGGTCAGCAACAACAAGGACAATAACGATAACAGCACAAGGACATCAACAACAAATTCCCTGGCCCATTTGGCGTTGACTACTTTGCATATTAATCGCTTTACTTAATTGTTGACCCCCCCTCCCTTGCACAGACAGTTGTTGCCCCGCCCCGTGCCATGTGGCCCATGGCCCGCCCTTGTGGCAGACGTGCAGCGGCATAATGTGTTCAGACAACATTGAAATACATTGAGAAACCCAAAAATGGGGGCGTGTCACAGCAAGTCAGGGCAGGCCAGCAGAGTACAAAGCTCGAGGAGGTAGGTAAAGAGAGGGGTAGGGGTAGGGGAAGGGGAGGGGAGGAGTCTGACTACATTGTGCCCCCGTGCTCGCAATGAATGAGTGAACTTAGCATTGGAGACGCTGCACGTTGCTCTGCGCTGGTCAAACAAAAGGGCGCACCCGGTGGCCCAAAATGCGGACAATGGGGCGTATGCGCAACAACAACAATCAAGCAGAAGAAACAGCAGGGGTAGCGAAGGGTGGGGGAAGGCAGGTGGGAGGGTCAGCTACTACAACAAGCCAAATAAATTGTAAACATGGGAAAAAAGCAGCGCCGGGCGAAATGAAGAGATTAGTAAAATGACCGCCAGGACACGGCAACCCAAGCGTGTGTGTGTGTGCCTGTGTATGTGTGTATTAGAGGGGAGAGTGTCTGTGTGTGTGTGAGTGAGACATTGAGAGTAAAAGGCAAGTGGCGAAAGCAATGAAGAAAGAAACATTTAAACTAAACGAAATGTCGCTGATCTGACCTGTTCGCTCCTGCTGTCCTCGCCACTGCTACCCTCACCCCTTACTCTGCTAACCTCTGCTCTGCCCTGCTTCATCTTCTGCTTCTTCCTCTTCTTGCTATTCTTCTTCTTGTCCTCTTGCTGTCCAGTTGCATCTTCGTTCTCGTTGCTTTTTATGGTCATGTCAAACACTGCAAATCAGTTTAAACTAACAACCAACTCGGTCAGGGGCGGTTCAGGGGCACTTAACGGGCATATAGAGGGCGTGAAGGGTGGGAGTGAGTGGAGGTCAGCCACTGCTTTTGACTCTATGTGTGTGTGTGTGTGTGTCTGCTTTTGGGCGTGTCCGCAGTGCAGCAGCTGACGCCTTAAATGGGCAACGAGCGCCTCGTACTCGTAAAGGCGCAGCGTGGCATGTATTCATTTCATTGTATACCGCATGCAAAGCGAGTAATCATCGGGTATGGTCGAAACATACATACCCTACAATGTGTGCAGGCTTTAGACTCGAAATATATCCTGTAATGTGCAGTAAGACGTGTGTAATTACTTTTATATTATGTGAAACTAGTTGCATTTATTTGCTTACCTTCAATTGTCGCCTTTAAATGCTGTTTACACTCATTATTTACCCTGTAATAAGTTGTACTTGGCTTACTTGAACAAATCGCACTTTACAGGGTATTCCTCAGTCTAGCAGCTTGTGCCTCTGGCAATTACCTCAAGCTTGTTTCGCATCAGTTTCACCCGCTGAATTATTAAGCAGCATCTAGTCCACATCGACACACACACACACAACACAACACACACACACACACACACACTAACACTGATAGGCAACTTGTTTCACTTACCTGCACGCGCACAATTAACCAATTAGCAGTTTTTCACTTTTCCTCGTGTTTTTTTTCCCGCTCTCGCGCGAATTTGTTGGCACATTTTTTATTATTATTTTATTGCGCTTCCTGCTCCTGTTCGGCCTTGTGTTGTTGTTGTTGTTGCTCTTGTTCCTGCTGTTGTTGTAAACGAAAATTTGTTTGGCCATAAAAATTTTAATTGCTGCAACACAAAACAATGAAAGCCAAAAACACAAAGGCAACAACAACAAAACCAACAACAACAACAACAGCAACAAAAGTTTGAGAAGGGAAGTGAAAAATGTATAAAAAGCGCGAGGCCAATAAATATAAATAAAATCACAAGCAGGCCCTGCAGATAAAGTGCTAGAAGGAGAGATAGCACAGCGAGAGGGAGAGGTATAGAGAGGGGGAATGAGAAAGAGAGGGAGGAGGGGAAAGAAGCAGAGAGGGAGACACACAATGGGAAATATAATGAGGGAGGCAGCTCAAGTGGTCGGTCAGGTAAGTTATCTTCACTTACATTGATTGACTTCTCAGGTCGACAATTGACTTGGCAGTAATCGATAGTTTTCATAAGACAAACGATAGTTTCGTTGCAAATCTGTTCAGGCAGTAAATGTGAAAGATTTTCCCCTGTTAAGAACTAAATTTGCTCTGCTTAGCAGTAGTTGTCGTGAAGTGTAGGTGTTTATATGCAAAAAGCTATTCGATAGTTTTATAATACTATTGATAAGGCATTAAGCTTGTATATTCTGTTGTCTATATGTATATTTCATTAGTTATTAATACTATCGTCAAAGTAGAAAGGCTCTCTACATAACTTCTAAAATATTCAACAAATTTCTAGTCACCTTTCAAGGTTACATGCAATTAAAGCCAGTCGATAGTTATAAAATACTATTGATAAATAGTCAACCATTAAGGGTGTATATTTGGGTGTGTATATTAATATTTTATTACTCACTAATGCTATCGTATTAGTAGAGACTCTCGCTAAAGAAAATTATTGTGTAATTTAAAAAATATTCAACAAATTTCTAGTTCACTTCAATTTTTCCTGAAATAAATGTCATTCGATAGTAATAAAACACTATCGACAAGGCATTAAGTTTGTATATTTAATTGTATATATGGATATTTTATTAGTTATTAATATTATCGTATAGGTGGAAAGTCTCTTTACAAATGGATCTCGCATAATTTCTTAAATATTCAACAAATTTCTAGTCAACTTTCAGGGTTTCGTGAAATAAAAAACATTTGATAGTAATAAAATACTATCAATAAGTTTCTGTATTTATCTGCATATATCGATAATTCATTAGTTATCATTACTATTGTATTAGAAAGTAGAAAGTGTCAACTTAGAAGAATCTTGTATAATTTCTTGTATCAGCAAATTTCCAGTCTACTTTAAAGGTCAAGCAGTCAAGCAGTCAAGCTCTTCCTGCGTGCTACTCGCAAAGTTTAGCATCAACCCTCGCCCTGTTCGCCACTTTCCACTCGCCACTTGCCACTTTTGTGCGGTTAGCGATGCGTTTGCCCTGACGACCGCCGTCGACGCACAAAATGCGTAAAATACAAGAAAGAAGAGGGAGAAAGACAGGAGAGAAAAGAGAGAGAGAGTGAGAGAGAAAAAACAACAAATATCATCATAATAAAATACAATTCCCCCTCTTGTTGTTGTTATTGTTGGAGGCGTTTTCATGGCGCTGCGCGAAACTTTTTAATAGCCTCGAAAATGCGCCGCGAAAGGCCTCCGAAGCATTTTGAGATTTGCGACGCGTCCTTTGTGCCTCAGTGTGTGTGGCTGTGTGTGTGTGCGAGTATGGCAACATTTTAAATAATAAACGTTGTGTGTGTTACAATTGCGTAAGCTGAGGCCACGCCCCCCACCCGCCTACCTCCCTCCCTCCCGCTGCTCAACAAAGCAGAAAAAGGATTGAAAAAGACAAAGCGCGCAGGGCTTTTTTTATGAGCGGGCAACACCCTCCGAAAGCCACAAGTTGTGCGACCTACCAACCCCCCCTCTGCACCCCCCTGTCATGCAAACAACAAACACCTACATACAGGGTATGTGGGCAGTCGTTATGACTGCGGTTGCCCTTGTTGCTGTTATTGTTGTTGTTGGCCTCGTTGTCGGCTGCTTGTTAAGTGGCAACGTTCTTGCAACTGCCTCAGCTTCAGCCTCTGCCGCTGGGGAGCTGTCACATGTGCGAGCATGTGTGTGTGTGTGTGTGCCCAGTTGCCAGCGTGCCACAATGTGGCAAAAATGAAAGGAAAGCTTCGACTTGAAGTGCGACTTCAATTGCGGCTCTCAATTATGTGGCCCACTGTGGGAAATGGCTAAGGGAGGAGTGACAGGGAGAGGTAGCGGTGCAGAAGGGGGGGCGTGTTTTTATAGTAGCCAACATAGTAGCGAATGCTAAGCAATACCCACTCGACTTTGTTGCCCCTTGAATGCACTTGCACACGCACAAACCACAAGCTAAAAAATCGCAACTAATTGAGTTGCGCACAAAAAAACGCACCCCCTTTTTTCTGTCTCTCTCTCCCTCCCCCCCTCCCCCTGTCTCTCTCTCCTTCTGTCTCTCCCTCCCGGGGCATTTGATTTACAAGCGCACGTTAGAGTTTTTGCTACCTTCCCTGGCTACGTTTTGGGAGGGGGGAGGGGGCGTACACTGCGTATACGCAACATTGAAATTGAAATACGCCACGTTGCGCACATATTACAATTACGCGTTCCTCCCGTTCCTGCCTGCCTGCCTGCCTGCCACTGGCATCTGACAATTTATATACACATATACATACATATATAGTGTGTATATATGTGTGCTATATATCAGGCCATATCTGTTGATACATAATGTACATTTAAATTCGCTTTGCGCTGCGGGAATGCAAATATCAATCGAGTAAATTTTCAATTTCCATTGAACTGAGTCTCTTGGTCTCTAAGAAGCTATATACTCGTAACTGGCGTATCGGCCGCGGTATATACAGCATATATGGGGTATATATACATATATATGTGATATATGTAAAAGGTAGGTGCATAACTGAGCAGGTAGCGCTGGTGTTGAGTCTATGCCACGTGGCAGCTGCCACTCGCAGCCAACCCGCTGTCAGGCAGGGCATAGGGATGGGGGGTAAGGGTATAGGGTAGCGAGAGGTTAGAAGGTAGAGGGTAGCCTGCTGGTCTGTCACACAATTATTCAAAAATATGGCCAAGCCCGGCTAAACGCGATTTCTTAGCTGCTGCTGCCCGCTGGCGGATTAGGATTAGAGTCCTACACCAGCCTCGGGTGCGGGTACGCTGTGGCCGTGTGGCAACTGTGGTTGAGTCCTTGGCAGGCTTGGACGATGACTTAACGTTTCGCGTAAGTTGCTTTTGGGCTTTGGGCAACATTAATCGAAGGAAGGAAGGAAGCAGGCCGGAAAGGGAAAGGCAGCACCAGCCGAGCAGAGCGGCAGGCAGTGCCAGCCCAAATGAACTGAAAACGAGGTCAGCAACAGCAGCAGAAAGGACAACGAGTTGTCTTCGCTGGCAGCAGGTGGAGACTGGCAGAAAGAGACCAAGCGGAGGGGGGGGCTGGCTGGATGGTGGTCAAGTCCTGTAGGAAGTCTTATGATTTATTTGCCTAAACAATTGATATGCCCCGCCACGAGTTGAGGCAGGAGAGAGGCATGGAAAGTGCAAGTCTAAGAGTGAGGGGAAGAGTGGCAAGGTGAGGGGAGGGGGCAGCGACTGGCTGTGGGTGGCAGCGTGACGACGCCTTGCCTTGCCTTGAATCCTTTGAGGCAGCCAAAACTGTGGATAGGATTTATGGCAAACTTTTAACAGGATTTTAGCACACAATACGCAGCAGGAGTCGCAGTGGCAAAGGAACAGGGAGTGAGGGAAAAGGGAGAGGGATAGGGGGAGAAGGAGAGAAAGTGAAGGGGAGAAAGAGAAAAAGAGAGGGGAAGGGAGGGGAGGCGCAGCGCAGGATGTTGAGGAATACAAACAGTTGAAAACATATTTATCCAAGTGAGTGGATTTCAAGTTATAGTGCTATGCGAATGTGCGTGAGTGTGAGTGTGTGTGTGTGTGTGTGTGTGTGTGTGTGTGTGTGAGTGTGCATGTGCGAGTGTGCGTGGCGCCGTTAAGTCCAAGCGGAAGTGAATCCCAACTTGTTTTGGGTGACGAGCTCCACTGCTCCTGCTCGTGCTCCTGCTCCTGCTCCTGCTGCTCCTGTTCCACGTCGTCGTCGTTGCTGCAAGAGATTTGAAAGTGAAGCTTTCAACTCCATTCGCCTTGCCATTAATGTCTTCATCCAATCTCCGGCTTGAGTTTTATCGATTTTCGGCTTGCGTAACTGACACTGAAGTTATGCTCCTCTCAAGCTGTGCAGATTTTGTTTTAGCTTATTCGATATGGAAATCGAAACTGGTTTACGGTGAAGTCGCAGTTTCGATTATCCTGCAATGTGCATGGGGAATATGTACTGTTTTGGCTGGTTTTTGAATTTAGGGTAACCATAGTAGACTGTTAGAGTGTCCTCTAACATTGCTGATAATGACTTGGAATCACGTTTAACCTCTTGCCAAATACGTCACTATGGGTGACCATAATCAACGGATTTCATAAAAATATATACATATATAGCAATCGAACTAAATCGAGACATTGCAGCCTTGAGACGATTACAGCTCAAAAAGTGATTTAAGGGTGACCATATTCGAGATCATTTGCATTATTAAGTCAGAAAGAGTACGAGGTTACGCGCTTTGGACAGCGAATCAATTTTGAGAATATGCTATTAGGATGACCGTATTCGGCCATATTAAATAAAATATGTGTGACCTTATTTAACATCTTAGCATTATATACAGCAATCGTACTCAATCGAGACATGGTTAACTTTTTCAGCTCAAAATGTGATATATAGATGACTACATTGGACATTAATAAAATTATGGGTGACCTTATTTAACATCTGTACATTATATACAGTAATCATAATGAATCGAGACATTGCCGTCTTTCTCAGTTCAAAAAGTAAAATAAAGGTGACCATATTCGAAAGCATTGACATTATTAAGTCAGAAAAAACAATGAGATTGTGCGCTTTGCAGTAACAGCGAATCAATTTTGAGAACATGCTATTAGACTGACCATATTCGACAATAATTTGATGCAATTTATAATTTCCTATATTCAGATCCAAAGTTTAGCTTAAAATGCTGAATATCTGAATTTCAGGTTAGCTTATTTAGGGCGACCCTCTTTTGAAAAAGGTTCAAGGCTCTTCAGAGGACCTTAGCTATTCAAATCTGGTCACACTTTATTCTATCATTGAATTATTCAATCAAATTCAATTGCTTCATTGCAACATTTCGCCTGTTTAGCCAATTTCAAGCTTAAATTTGGCTACTTAGCGTATTTGATAGTGTGTGTGTGTCTGTTAGTGTGTGTGTTGAGTGTATTTATTGTACTGCTTTGCTACGCATTCACCTCAGACGCATCTCATGCTGTCAACCGCATTGCATAGTCGCTGACGCACTTGCTCCAGGCGACGTCTCTCGCTTGTCTCCCCAGCTGTCGCCCCTTGTCCAGGTCAGACACGCACACACACATAAGTGTAGAGACAAACAGAGGGGCAGAGCTACCTCGAGTCGAATGTCTCGCAGTTTGTCTTTCGGTTTGTCATGTGAAAATTAAGCCATCGTCCTTGCCAGCATCGTACGCAACTTTTGTTGTACTCTGATTGCCCTCGTTGTGTTGCTGGCGCTGTTGTTGTTGCCATTATAAAAGCTGATGTAGCTGCTGCTGCTGCTGCAGCTGCTTCCCCATTGGCAACTGTCGCAGTCTCAGTCTCTCTCTCTCTCTCTCTCTCTCTCTCTCTGTCTTTGTCTCTGTCTCTGGCGGTATTTACGCTTTCAATAATTCATGCTTAAAGGATAATCAGGATATGCTTGTATGTAAATTTTGATAATGCCATTTGCCTGGCAGGCCTTGCTCGGCACTGTTTCCCATTCTCTGTGGCTTTGTGCCTGTGTGTGTGTGTTGGTGTGTTTGTATTGGTGTGTTTGTGTGTGTGAGCCACGCATTCAAGTGCTTCCCCAAGCTACTATTTTCACACCTTGCTGCTTGGCCCCTTCCCAACTGAGCTGATGCTGCTCTTCCTTTCGCTCTTACTCTCTCTCTCTCTCTCTCTATCTCTCTCTCTCTCTCTCTCTCTCTCTCTCTCTCTCTCTCTCTCCCTCTCCCTTTCCTGTACTCCATCTTCTCTCCCTCCCACATTGCTTCGGCTCATTTGGAAAATCGCGCTGAGACGACTAAGCACCGCAGTTAGTCATTCCGGTTATTTACTCATTCATTTCATGCATTTATTCAATGACTCCTCCCACATCCCCCCCCCCCCTGCCCTTCATTCCCCTACCCATTGGCACTGCCAGGTGCGACTCATTTGCTTTGCACTCATTTTTCTTTAGCCGTTTCGCTTGAATTTTTAAACAGCTTCCCGCCAATTGCTTGGGGAGCTGTTGGCGGCTCCCAAAGAAATATGAGTTGGTCCCAGAGCAGCATCAGCTTCGGCATTCTCTCAATACCCTGGCACGCACTCAAGCACCCTACATCCCTCGACATCCCGCTCTACAAACCCCTGCACTGCCCTTATCTCCCATACACCTCCTACCTCTTCCCCCCTTTACTCACTGCATTAAACTTTGCCATATGGCAGCCCGAAATTGCTTTCAATCTCATCAAGTTTGCGGTCTGCAGAGGCATAGAGAAACGGGGGTAGGGGGGTAGGGAGGAGCAAGTGCTACTAGAAAACTCAGCTGACCAACGCAATTTGCATGCATACCCTGTAACAAGCACAGCAGTAGCAGGGGGGGGGGGGGAGGGCCTTAGGGGGTCGAGGTTCAAGTTGCAGATTTTCATATGTCGATAAATTAAAATGGAATGTATGTATATAGAGCAATATGTAGGAATACAAACAGGAAGGGGGCACAAACACAACACCGACAAGGTGCCTGCTGGGCAGGGGTGTTGGGGGAGGTGCTGCTGGTAGGCAGTGCGTGTGTGGGCGTGGCAGTCTGTGTGTGTGTTGGCATATGCAAAAAATCTCGTACGAAATGTGTTGCGAAATTCAATTTAGTTGGATTTTTATTTACTTTGCCAGCTTACTGGCACGGGGCACCTCACCCGCCACACCTCGACCCCCCCTTCCTGCTGCCTCTGTTCCTGTCTCTGCCACTCACACTCGCGTCCATCCCTCAGCTGGTGACTGACACAAACAGGTGCACACAGGTACTCGTACTCGTATATCACTCATGCCATAGCTGCGATGCCCTCTCACCCCCTCACCCTCTCTTCCCTGCACCCTGCCCCTCTCCCTTGCATAGCACGAGTTCGAGAAGGGGTGTAGAAAGGGGGGAGGGGGGGATGTTTCTGCACTGTTTAATCTTTCTTATCGATCAAATGTCATTTTTCAGTTCGTTTCCGTTTCCGTTTCATTTTTGTTTTTGTTTCTCCTTTTTTTTTTGGTTTTTCTTTTGGCACATTTTGATTTCACTTTCTTCTTTGATGCTTTGCCGGGGATTCGCATAAATTTACAATGACTTAACCAAGGGGAAACTATGTTTTCTTTTCCCGTTTTCCCGTTTTTTGATATATCGTATCTCATAATTTATGTATTCGTATGTTAAGTCTCGCTTTCTTATCGATTATCTTTTGATTTCCCAAGCTTGCCCTTTTTACTCCTTGTTGTTGCTGTTGGTCCCTTTTTGTTGCTAGGGGGAGGGGGGGAGGTATGTTTTCATTTTGTTACCTTGTTTTTGTGAGCGTAATTTGATAGTTTTCTTAAGCAGCGTGGGGGGGGGTGGGGGCGAAATGGATTTGTAAATAATGTTTGAAATTGTTTACAGGAAATCTTAAAAAGGGTTCAGGCAACTCAGTGTGTTAGCTGCTTTCTTGATGGCATAACAAGTGGGATGGAATTGTAAATATTATATATGATATACATTATTGAAAAGCATGAAGAGCTGGCTCCTCTGCACTTTGAAGTTTTCCTTCTTGCCCCTTGCTCTTCGAATACTTTCCGCGGTTCTGGTTGTTTCGGATAACGGTTGTTTCTTTAATCAAATAATAAATAACAATAAATCAAGTTAGTTCTTCTAATTTATCAGTCACTCTTTTATCAAATGCCACAGTCAATATAAACTACTCAACCCTTTTTTAACTTTTAAATTACATTAAATTTAAAAGTATAGTATGAAGCGTGATGTTCCTAATAACATAGCTATCTCATATTGTCTATTTATCGTTATAGTGTATCGCTTATTGTTTATCGTGAACGTGTTTAACTTATCGCTTGTCGTTTATCGTTATCTTTTACCCTTTATCGTTATCGTATATTGAGTATCGCTATCACTATCGTTATCGCTTATCGTGTATCGGTTATCGTTTATCGTAAACATGTATCGCTATTCATTTATCGTATTGTTTATCGATTATCAATACCGTTTACCCTTTATCGCTTATCGTTATCGTATATTGAGTATCGTTATCATTATCGTTATCGCTTATCGTGTATCGGTTATCGTTATTCCAATTGTTTATCTTTACTTATTATCGTTTATTGTCATATTGTAATGTTAATCATTTATTATGTATCGTTATCGACAATCAATTACCGCTTATCTGCTATCGGCTTTCAGTTATCGGTTATTATTATCATTAATCGGAAATTCCATCGTTTATCGTTATCTTCTGTTGTTTAGCATTTATCATTATCGGCCATCTATTAGTGGTTATCTGATATCTGGTCTCGGTTATCGGTCATCATAATCATTATTGTCATCGTCATCGTCATCGTCATCGTCATCGTTGATGCATCTTGCAAACTTTCTCTGCCTTCGCTAAGCCTTTGCTGCAATAATGAAATTCTCTCAGCGAAATGTTCGCGCGAACATTTCGTTTTGGGAATTTTTAATTTCCCAAAGTTTTCCAAAGAGTTTTCCCGCTCAAAATTGTTCGGCGTCTTTTGTGCATTAAACATGCAACATTTTCGGCGCAAATATGACGACATAATCCAGTTCGAGGCGCGTGCTGCAACGTGCGCCGCGTGCTGCACTTGCAACACAAGCAACTTGCAACTTTGTTGCCTCGCATTTTATGCGACAATAATTAAAATAGTTTCTGCCTATCGTCACATTACGCATACGCAGCGTTGTACCTAACAAATTCCCTCCCTCCCTGCCTGCCTCGACTGCCTCTCCCCACTCACAATATGTAATTCATAATGCGACAGCAACTTCCGCGTGGTTGTTGCTCCAACTCATTGTTGTTGCTGCTGTTGCTGCTGTTGTTGTTGCCTGTCTACCTGGCACTTATGAATATTTGTCGTGCGCCTCCCGCCGGCGTCGGGTTTTGCTTTGTGCCAGCTAAAAGCGCGCAATTTGCATAGTTGTAAGTTGTGCGCTGCGCTATATATATGTACATATGTGTGTGTGTGTGTGTGTGTGTGTGTGTGTGTGTTGTCTGTCATAAGTTTACGGTGGGGATTTCTCTCTGTGGGGCATGTTTTATGCATGCGTTGACATCGTTCACAAATGACGCGACAGTGCTGCTGCGGTGCGTGGAGAGGGCAGAGAAGGGAGGGAAGCATGGGCAGGGAGTGGGGGAAGGTAAGGTGACTGTTGTGTTGAACTGACTTGTGACTCCTGTTTGCAGGCTGCGCCTGCCATAAATCAAAAATAATTACTTTGCGTCGCCCGAAGAGCTTAGCATACTTATGCGGCGCTTCTCGCGCCACTGCCCGATTGACTGGCAGCAATGTCCATTCTCTGCTGTCCCTCCACCTCTTCACCTCGCTCTCCTCCTCTTCTTCTGGCCCTCCTCTGTTGCTCCACCGTCCGACCATGTTGTTAAGCATCCAATTAGCTGACGCTTGTCCTCTCGCCAGGGGGCAACGCCTGCCGTGCCGTGCCGTGCCGTGCCGTACTCGACGTGCTGTGTCCTCGACAGCCTTTCAGCCAGCGGCAGCAGCAGCAACAGCAGCAACAGCAGCAACATCAGCAGCAACAGCAACAGCAACAGCAACAGCAACAGCAGCAGCAGCAGCAACAGCAGCAGCAGAAGCAGCAGCTGTTGACGCACACGCCTGCCGCCATTGGCGACACGGGATTGCAGCGACAGGAATCAATCACTAAGCCACGCCCACGTCGCGCTTGCCGCATCATTTGCGCTTTTTGCGCTGCGTTACAATTGCGCCCCCTATGGGGCGACTTAAGCACAATGGATGCACGCTATTTATAGTCTAAATTGTTGCTGTTGTTGCTGACGCTGTTCCAATGTTGTCTCGATTAAGCAACATTCGATTTATATTTTAAATTTGTACATCTTCCTTTCATGCCTTTAACTTGTTATCGATAGTATATAATCGATTAATAAGCCATGTTGTCAATATGTTAGGAGAGTGCCTGAAGCCATGAACAATATCGAAAGTTACTATCGATAACTAGAGTTTGCATTGTAAAAGCGAAACATTCATTAATTATTTTCGCTATTACTGCAAAGCAGTTGAATCTCTAAAAGTAACAAGAACAGTTATCGATTATTATCGATAGTATTGAGTAGCAGTTGGAACTCTCTAGAATTCTGCTTTCTGCTGTTGGCACAGGGTATACGCCAGTCGTCTATGTTCTTCCATTTATTCTTCCCTTTCCATTTCCCTTGATTTTTTTGTCGGTTTTCAATTTCAAATTCAATTTGCCGCAACGTGCAGGGGCAGAGCAGGAGTGTGCAGGGAGAGAGCAGGGGCAGAGCAGGGGGTGTGCAGGGGTGTGCTTAAAATAATGAAAATAAATACAATTATAAGACGAAGTGAAAAAGGGAATTAAGCGACGCGTCCGACTGCAGTGCCAGCGCCAGCATCGGCACGTAGAAGTCGCAAAAAAAGGGAGGGGAAAAGCTAAATATGGTCTCCCTAAAGCCCTTGGGGCTAGACCCCCACCTGCCACCTTGGTGCCATCCCTGGCGCAATAAGGTTGACAGGCAAGTTGAAGACAGTTTTCAAATAATTTTCGTTCTCCGCAGGGGCGTCCTGAGTGACTTTTGATGTGGCATGCCCAGCGCAGGGAGCAGGGCGAGAGAGGGAGGGTGCATGCGACGCCTCTGGTCAGCCGCATGCTGCTACTGCTGCTGCTGCTGCTGCTGTTGCTGCCTCTTCTGGCTGCGCCTTATCAGAAAACTGCAACGCATCCAAAAAACGTTTAAGATTTGCAAGTTGCTTGCACGCAGTTTGACCAGCTCTTTCCCCTCTCCCTCTCCCTCTCCCCTCTCCCTTTCCCTCATCTCTCTTCTCTCTCTCTACTCTCACACTCCTTTCGCTGCTGGCAGCTTACAACTTGACGGGGGAAATTCAATTTCCTAAGTGTTGCAATAGCCGGCGGCGGCCAGTGGCTAATGCAAATGCAGTCGACGGGGCTCAGGGCCGCTTAGCGCCGCCGTCTGTTGTTCACCTGTTCACCAAACCCACCTCCCCTCTACCCCTTTCTCTCCCATCTACTGCCCTCTCTCCAGCTGATCTGCTGCTGTCGCGTCGTCTCCCTGCTGTCGCTTGTTGCAACTTGTGACGGCCCCTGTTGCCACACTAAGCTGACTGACTGCCAACACTCTTGCTCACTGTCTCTGCCTTCTCCCCCTCTACCTTCTCGCTACCTTCTCTCTTCTTCTCTGTCTCTCTCCCTTCGATTCGCATTCGCATTTCGTGCGACTTGTGGCCCAAAGTTTTAAGCGGCAGCATTCCAAAGGCGCCAACTCCAACAACAAAGTGAAGCCACAAGACGCCATTGCCTGCGGAGAAGCTGACGAGGCAACCAGAGTTGCTCACCCACTCTCCTCTCTCTCTCTCTGTGTGTGTGTGTGTGGAGTGTGTCTGCAAGTGGCAGCATGAGCTGCAGCTCGATGGCATCACTTGCTGAGCCGCATCAGCTGCTGCTGCATTGTTTTGCGGTACTGCGAAACTTTGCAAGAATTTCGTTTGCCATTTTGCAGTATTTTTTCTTACTATCACTTACTTTTCTCTCTATCTCTGTCTCTGTCTCTCTCTCTCTCTCTCTTTCACTTTGCGCTCAGGTAATTTTCGAGTATTTCATATGAAATTTAATAAGATTTTGTATTTTATGCAGTCGAATTCATTGCAACATTTCATTTATCACTGCTTGTTTTTCTTGGGTATTTTAATGGTATTCTTGTGGTATTTTTATGGTATTTTGGTGGTATTTCTATGGTATTATGCCCAGTTGTTTTGGCATATAAGAGGAATATAATTACGATATAGTCAGATTATGGTTTGATTTGAAGTTTACAATTTATCTTTGGTATTTTGGGTTTTTTTTTGTATTTGAGTAAATCTGAATTGCAATAGAGCATAAGCATAAGGTTCTAATTACAGTATTTTTAGTATTTTTTTCGAATGGTGCAGTTTTTTTTATGGTATATTTAGTACTTAAAGTCTTGTAGTATTTTTATTGTAGGCTCAAATCCATGAGTTGACTTTCATTTAGGTTACACATTTTCGGTATTTTTTCCGTTTTTTATTTTTTTGAATTGTGCAGTTTTTTGTGGTATATTTAGTATTTGTAGTATTTTGATTTTAGGCTCAAATCTATGAGTTCACTTTCATTTGAAATGTTACCAGCATTTTGTAGTATTTTTTTAGACAGGCCCCATCTGGCTGACCGTGTGCAACATGCAACACATCAAATGACAACAAATCAAAGGCAAAACTTGAACGTGGCCTGCAGATAAACTCACAAGGGCTGGCACACAGTAGCACAGGAAGAGGGGAGAGGGAGGGAAAAAGTGAGGGAGAGCGGGAGGAAGAGAGGAATATAGTAATAGAAGGGCAGAGCGCGGCGCTGGCCATGATTAAGCCATTTGGGGGGCTAATCGGAGATGAGACGGAAAAATCTGCGCTGAAAGCCATGGGCAGGACATATGTGGACAAGGATGTGGACATGGGACATGGAACATGGGACAAGGGACATGGTAAAGGGGGAGTAAAGGGAGAAGGGACAAGAGACAACGGGACAACGGACATGGGACATGGGACATGGAATATGGCATTGCTGTCCGATGCAGCTGCCAGCAGGGAAATGCGTGCCATCTGCGCTTGCCATGGTGTGCGTGTGTGTGTGCCTGTGTGTGTGCGTGCGTGAGTATGTGTGTGCGTGTGTATGTGTTAGTGTGCGTGTGTGTGTTTATGTGCGATAAATACACTGATGCAGGCATTTTATCAGCCCGCAAAAACGTAAAGCGAAACTTTTGCGCTTTGGCGTTTCATTAAAGTTCCTCTCCAAAAGTATCCAACGAAAAGCACATGTAACTGTGTGACTGTCTGTGTGTGTGTGTGTGTCAGTAAGCTCTGGCAAAAGTTGTAGCTGCTATCAGTTACTGTTACAACTAGCAAACGAGACAGCAGCAGCAGCAGAGACAACCAACGCAGCGGCGACGTTCATATTATGAAGATAAGCCCTGGAAAACAAAAGGCCTCCCCTGCCCCAGCTGCCCCACACTCTACCCTAACCACCCCTGACAGTCCAACTATTGTCTATGTGTGTCTGTCTATGTGTGCTGGTGTGTGTGTGCCTGTGTGTGTGTGTGTGTGTGTGTGCAAAACGTTTTGACTTGTGCTAGTCCCCATTGCCAGTTTTACTTTTAATACGCTCGTTGCTTGGCTCGTGTGTTGAACTCGGCGCACTTGAGTGTAGGGTATTAATTCCTGATTCAGGGCTTAGGCTGGCAGACAACAGCATATAATACACTGCAGCAGAGCATTACCGAGCAGCTTGCAGTTTTATTAAATTCAGAGCAACCTAAGGCAGCGAAACAAACACAAACAGAACTTTGCAGTGGGCGGAGAGGGGGGGGCGAAGTAAACTTTTCTGTTTGTCGCCGGCACGAGTTGATTTTGCCAAGAAATACTTTAGCTATAGGCATGAAATTTAGCCAGCATACTGGCTAACTGTATATGCAAGTGATTTCCATTCTAGCCAATAAAAGGCCAAACAAAACGTGTCCTTCTGCACTTGCAGAGCATCTGTTAGTCTGTCACTCGGCTGAGGGCTTTCTCCATTTCTTCTTTTTTTTTTGCATATTTATAGTTGTGGTGCTTTTAGTGCCCAGCAGTGGCCCATCCACTAAATTGGGCTTTCCTCTAGCTGCCTCCCTGCCCCACTCCCCCTCGCGGCGAACAGAAAAAATTGAAATGAAAGTTGTTACTTTCACTCGGGGCCCAATGCGTGTGTGGCTCTGTCGCTCTATCTTTTTGTATGTGTGTGTGTGTGTGTGTGTGGGTGCGTGCGTATGTGTGTGTTCAACACACACAAATCAAAAACTTTTAGCTCCCCTCCCCCTTTTGCCCCCAGTCTACTCTTGGCCATCGACTATTAACTGCTGGCACGCCTCGTTCAGCTCATCCTCCATTCCCGCCTCCACGCACTGCCAACTAAGTTCATTTATCTACGACTTTCTCTCATGCTCTGCCCCCCTCCCCTCCTCTCTTCCTCCTCCCACTTTCACTCTTCTGCTTGCTGTCTTTTAACTTTGGCTTTTGTCTTTGGTTTTTGTCTTTGTGCGTTGGCAACATTTTCATTTTGCTGCCGGCCTCTGCGAAATTTAAAACAATATTTACGCGCTGCAGCAGCAGCAGCAGAGGCAGCAGCAGCAGAGGCGGCAGCAGGCGGCACAGTGGAAACATTTCTTATATAAACAGCATAAGCAGCCCCCAAAAGTAGGCAACAACTACTGAAAACAGACAACGACATTAACAACGACACCCGAGCAAAGCCAGCGACTAAAACAGGCAAAGCGACAAAGAGGGGGAGAGGGAGAGGGAGAAGGAGAAGAGATTGGAAGTTTGGAGGGAGGGGAGTGAGGCTGGGTATGACTGAGAAATGGCAATGGACTCTGGCTTAAAACGAAGATGCGGATGGAAAACGAGCCTCAAAAAGCGCTTTCAAATTTTCGTCAACAGCGAAGGCAGCGGCAACTACAACTACAACAGCAACAGCAGCATCTACAACTACAGCAACAACAACACTGAGAACTGACTGACTCAGTTAGCATGTTGGTTGTCATTTGCTTTTTACTTAGCTTTCATTGCTTGCTTTCTGCTTTCTGCGTTCTTCTTTCTCTTCTTTTTTTTTTTTTTTCTTTTGCTGCTTTATCGGGCGCAGTTTTTGGCTGAGTGCTTCATGGGTGTCTCTGCGTGTGAGTGTGTGTGTGTGTGTGTTTGTGCTTGTGCTTGTGTTTGTGTTTGCCTGAGTGTTGGCTGTGTCTTTATTGCTTTAAGTAAGCAATTTGAAATTTGAGCTCCAGAGGCAGCAACAACAACAATAACAAAGACAACTTCACTTCATGTTTGCCGCACGACTCAACTTGCTACTGCTGCTCATATTGTTGTTGCTGTTGCTACTGTTGTTGTTGTTGCTGTTGTTGCTGCTGCATATTGTTTGACAGACTGCGAGAGAGGAAGGCAGCAGGCAGCAAGTTCTGTGTGTGATTTAAGGGTTAATTAAACATAAAATTAAAACAACTTAACTAAAACGTAGATGCTAAAGAAAGACAGAGAGAGAGACAGACAGACAGGCAGACAGACAGACAGACAGACAAGCGGACAGACAAACAAGCAGACAAACAGGCAGACATACAGGCGAACAGACAGACAGACAGAGACGGACAGACGCAGTGGGAAAATTTAAAAAGCTGAAGCGTTTTTGTATGCCAACTCAGCAGAGCCTGAACATTTTCTAATTACAATAATTAATGCGAGAGCTGCGATGGAGGAGAGAGAGAGAGAGAGAGAGATTGAGAACGACAGGCAGGGGTACACATAGAGATAGTGAGGAAGGGGAGGCAGCTGGCTGATTGCCAGGCAGGAGCGACAATGCCGTACACCATGTCGTATACTCAATTTCGAGCAGCAGACAACGTGCGCTCACGTACAGCGGAAAAATGCCAAGTGCAGAGCAAGAGAGACAGAAAGCTGAGGGGCACGAGACAGAGAGAGTGAGAGAGAGAGAGAGAGTAGGAGTGGAGGGGGAGGGGGGGACTGCTCAATGAATGAGGCGTCTTCCTTTTTATGCGCTCATCACATTTGTCATGTGCCTCAACGCCGACGTACGAATAAAATTCATTTAAAGCAGATAACAAAGCAGCCACAGCAAGAAAGAAAGAGAGAGACAGGCAGGAAGAGGGGTAGAGAGAGAGAGAGAGGGCTGGGCAGAGGGTACAGTACCTGCTGGCAGGTGAAAACGTACAACAATTGAGGGCCGAGTCAAATGATTGAAATGCATTCGAGTATGCCGACAAATCTCAAGCTTCATTTGCAGCATTTTCCATCAATTTTCCTTGTAATTTTACTGACATGCAAAACAGCATTTCGTAGTCAATTAAATTGAAGTTGAATTAGCAACAAATTCCAATTCATTTTCACAACCAACGAAGGCTGCCCGCGCCGAGGCTTCTATACACTTGCAGGTTATCATATGCTCCGATTGTTCCTATACTTTTGATATATACGAGTATAGAATTGATTGGTATTGTGTATATTTAATAATCAAGGTCTAACTTTGATTGCTACTGATCAATTAAGTTATTTCTAGCATTAAAACTGTTCTTCATACAAATCCTGAATTTCTTTCGATTATTCCTATGGCAACTACATGTTATAGTGATCTGATTTGGATGAAATTTTATATGCATAATATATATATGGAAAAAGTGCTATGTAGTAAATTTGGTTGCAATGTATTGATATATAACAAAAATCGGCCGATAGTTTGTATGAATATATAGAACTATGCGATATATCGTGCCGATTCGACTCGTTTGCGACTTATATACAGCGTGCAGCAATAAGAAGCATGGGTGCCAAGTTTCATCAACACAGACACACGGACAGACGGACTAGTTGGACTACTCCTGATGCAGAATATATAATATATTATATATTTATATTATTATATATTAAATCGTATACTTGGAGATGTCTCCCCAGTTGCGTTGCAAACGTCTTTCTAAAATGAATATACCCTCTGCAAGGGCATAATAATTGAGTTACAATATATAAAGCGTAAATAAACGAATTTTGCAAATAGTTGCGAGCCATGGCAACTCTGGCAATTAGCTGGCGCAGTTAATTATTTAAAATGAATTTAACATTCAATAGGCCTATTAACCCTTGTGTCTATCTAGCCAACTAAATGAATTGCCCAATGCAAATTCTACTCAATTATTTTCCAAATTATTCAAGAACATGTCGATGCCTTTCCCCCTCCCCTCCTCCCCCTCTCTCTCTCTGTCTCCCTCTGGCTAACAAGTTGATAACTTAATAATGATCAAAGACACGTGGGTAACTTACTATATACATACATGTATAGTAATAAGTTGAGTGTAATTTTCTATGTGCAACGCGTCGTATGCGCAATGCGAGCTCGTTTCTCGTTGCTCTCCTTTCTATTTGCCATATGTGTTTACGTGTCTACGTAACTTAGTCAACTAGCGAACGTATGTCTATCTATAGTTGAATGTGCTAGTGTGTGTGTATGTGTGTGTGTGTGTGTGTTTGAATTAGCACATGTACGTGTCACATTCAGACAGCGCGCTGCGATAGCATTGCCGCCGCAGCATATGCAGTACATGCCGAATGCAAATGGCGACAAGCCCCGCAAACCGACAACGACAACGAGAACTCGCCGAGCTCTGCCGAGATGCCGATTGCCCTTTGCCGCTTGCCGAGTCCCGTTTCCGATCCCAGCGAGGAGTATTAGGCAGCGAGCCATCAAGTACTTTTGCCACATTTTCAGTACTTTGTGCATTCATCTATTTGCCCTTTGCCCTTTGCGTAATCACATGCAACGCACGACGCCGATTTGTGCAGAGATTTGTGCGAGCCACCTCCCAGATGATAGACGGACAGAGGGACAGGCAGAGGGAGAGATAGAGAGACAGACAGAGAGAGACGGATACATAGACAGATGTATTCCGGCTGTGGACAGATTAACGGTTAACCTAAAGTGTATTCTTGCGATAAGTGAAGCATGCAGCATAACACAAGTGCAGATTCTGTAAGAGAGTCTGCAGTTCCATTTGAATAATGAATAGCAAGGGAATTAAGTAAGATCGTCAAGACTTAACTCAAGTATTGACCGAAGATTACTTTTGATTGTGCATCGTTGAATAAATGAATAAGGGATTCACATGTACAATATATAGTTAAGAATCCATGTGAATCCCTCATTCTATTTATACAGTTTACAAAGCGCTTGATCTTAAATCTTCACTCAATATAACATATAACATAGGCATTAAACAACGTATTTTTAAGAATTAGGAGTTCATAAATCTTGACAGCTTACAGTTCCTGATTGTTGATGCTATCAAAGTCCATCAGACCTGCCTTTATTGAGAACTGTAGTGTTGCAATTCTGCTCGATTACAGAGACTTTAGTTGTATAAATAAAGAACACTTCTGTTTCTGCTCAAAAATACAATTTTGTACTGGCTTTAAAGTGTGTCGAGAGTGTGTTGAAATGGTACAGAGGGCAAGTAATAAGAGAGTGAGAGAGTAACATTATGGCAGTAAGATGAATGTTCTAGTTCAATGTGCAGTTTTTCATGCTTAGCTATTCTGTTACACTTTATATAATATTTCTTTGATAATGATCTGCTCTAGCATGCAGTATTGGCTCTATATATTTTAAATTTAATGTTATATTTTTTGATCAATTTCTACTGTTTATAGCCACATTATTCCACTGCTCAGCAATCAAAGTGAAGTCTCTGATCGTTAGATAAAACACTTTCCTCTCCCAACACACACACACATGCACACACACACGGGGCTAATAAGTCTCTCACTTAACCTCAATAGGCAACTCAAGTTCAAGTTGTGAAAATCGATTTGGCATTTTCGACTTTCATTCACGTTTCCTCTGCCCCTGCCCCGCCCCCCGCTCCTTGCCTTTCTCTGTCCGTTACCCACTTCATTCGCCTGTCTAATACAATGGACCCTTGGGGCATGGCACACTATGCCGCGGCGCCTATCGATAATGGCAGCAGCAGAAGCAGCAGCAGAAGCAGCAGCAGAAATAGAAGCAGCAGCAGGTACTCACCAAACTCTCCAGGCACTTAATTCTCAATTACCGTGGGGCAAAAATGTTTCGCAATGCGCAAAAGTTTATCGAAACTCAAAAATGCTGTACAAAATGCCTCGCACTGGAGACGGCGGCAACAGCTTGAATACACTCACACACACACACACATACACACATACACCTTGCCTCATTCTCTCTCTTATACACACACACACACACAGCGCCATTGGCGTCGCTGCTTTTGTGTGAATTTTAACACTTGATATTCTTTTAATGAATTATTTGCCCCACAACGTTGTTGACATTATTTAAATTTTTCAACTATTTTGCATGCCCAGCCCAGCGCAGCGTCTTGCCAGAGAAAGAGAGAGGAAGAGGAGAGAGTGAGGGAGAGCGAGATGAAAGCGGAAGCAAAGAATGGAAAATAGGCTGGAAAAAGTCAGTCGCAAATGGGCGGCCAGTTTGGATGAAACTTTTCAAGCAAATGGCTTGCAATTGAGTTATTTATTGTGTGTGTGTGTGTGTGTCGGTGTATGTGCATGTGTGTGTTGGTGTGTGTATGATATGTGTTTGTATAGGCCTGCGTGTTGGTGTGTGTGTGTGTGTGCGTTGTTTGTGCTTTGTGTGTGCGGCCCCACACAAAAATGGCCAAATTACCCAACGCAGACGAGCGCCCAGTCGGCAATTGCAGCCACAGCAGCCAAGCCTCAGGCACGCCCCCCTCTGCCCCTATCTCCCTCTCTATGTTCACCCTCTCCTTCTCTCTCTCTCTCGCTCTCCTTTGCGTGGCTGCTTCATTCTGTTGGCCGTTTTGCCGCTGGCCAACGGCCGTTTTGTTCGGCTTTGTTTTGTTTTGGTCTTGTGGTTGCCACTTTTGATTGTCCTGGCCATAATATTTGTTGTTGCTACTATTTTTGCTGTTGCTACTGTTGTTGTTGCTGTTGCAGTGGTAGTTGTTGCTGTGCGTTCTGCTCCATTGTTATTATGTATTTGTCTATATATGTCCGAACGCAATTTGCAGGCGTTCAACGCAGAGCGAACAACAAAAAAAAAGGCAAGTAAAGCAGAGCGAGGGAACGAGGGCAGGGAGAGGGGGGAGCGAGAGCGATAGGGGGCAAAGAAATGAAACGAAATGTAACGAAAATTAAAACAGTGAAATGTGCCGGGCCGACTCAGGCGAAGGCAAACACGAGTAGCCGCCTGGCCGCCTTCCACTTCCACTTCCATTCCCACTTCCACTTGCCACAGTCCGCATGGCTCACATCAGGATCAGGCCAAAAACTGCCGCTCGATTGCCTCTTCATAACACTTGGCACAGCACTTGCCTATTCACACAGACATAGAAAGAGGGAGAAGGGGGAGAGAGGGGGAGAGGGGGCCTGCACCCACACAGAGTGCTGTGGCGAGCCACAGGAGGCGCTTTAAAAGTTCATTGTTAAGTCCCGCTGCCCAACGGAATGGCTCGCTTCTTCCTCTCTCTCTCACACTCTCTCTATCTCTCTTCCTCTCTCTCTCTTTCTCTCTCTCTCTCTCTCCCTCTCTCCCTATCTGCCTCTCCATTTTCGCTGCTACTGGTATCGGCTGGTAAATCCGTTTTAGCCTGCTTTGGCCACCTTAAGAAAACTTGGTCAAAACTTTGGCAACGCACGCCCGGGAAAAGTTTCTCGAATGCGGCATGTGGCTTCAATGGGGCAGCCCAAGGGGTGAGGTGAGGGCATAATGAGAGGGAGGGGGGGGGGTAGGAAGGAGACCAAGTGAGTGCAAGTGAGTGTACTCATCATAAATATTTGAGCAGAGCGACTCTGGACAAAATGAGTGAGCGTAATTGTGTAAATGTGATTATTGCTGCATTTCAGAGCAGCACAAGTGAGTGTATTCATGAATGTTTGATGAGTGTGCTCAGTAAACTGATGAGTATTTGCAGGTTCATGCAGAGGAATCGTTTGGCACTGCAGTGAAATGGTTGTGAATGAGTGTACTCATGAATACCTATTGAATGCACTCATGAGTGTTTGTCAGTGTATTCATTAGTATTGCATACAGCAAATTCGCTAAATATAAATACACTTAACATGAGTATACTCATAGACTTATATGAGTGTATTCATAAGAGTATTCATGAGTGTATTCATGAGTGTATGAGTATAGGAAATGCATTATTTGCCATTCTTAAGCAGGATTACAGTAGTATGCCTAGGTATTATAATAAAACATATATGGAATGTATCCATGAATACTCCTGAGTGTATTCATGAAGGTGTTCCTTACAAACACCTTTCAAAGGAGCATGACAAAATGCTTTCGTTCATATTTTGCCAGTCAACTCACGAGTATTTGTCAGTTGATTCACAACTATTTGTGAATGTCAGTGAGTTAACGAGCAAATGAGTCAGCGAAAAAGAGCACTCACACCAGAGTGTGCAACTATTCAGGATTATCGTTATAATGTGCACATTAGCGAGTTTAAATTCAGGCATTGAACGAGTTAATTGACCTAATGGTGAATAAGCTTGTGAATAAATGAGTTAAACGAGTAAGCGACACTTAATTTAAGGGCGAATGCATTCATATGCAGAGCGCGTCAACATTAGTATTCATGAGTACTTTAAGCTATGTTCGTAAATAGATTTGTGGTATCTCTTGAATACTGAACAGTCAAGTGGGTACACTCACTCACACTCACTCACCCACTCGAATGTATTCACTGTGCAAACTGGCGCGAGCAATATTCAAAACAGATTTATCAGGCAGACAGACATATGTCTCCTATTTCCCAGAGAGGGCATCAAAAGCCAGTGAGTCCTGGGGCGAGGCAGTGAGCATGAGAGTGGGCAAGGAAAGGGAGAGGAAGAAGGGATGGGAGAGGGAGAGGGAGAGGTGGGGAAACCCAGCAAGGGAGAGCATCACTTGCTGTCGGGCAGTTTTTCGCTCGCGAAATCAACGAAATGTTAAATAAGCAAAACGTGACTTTATTCACAAAATGATGAGGCCACCAGCGAGCAAGAGAGAGGGAGAGAGAGCAAGAGGGAGAGAGAGAAAGAGGGAGACAACGATGCGACTTTCCGGCCAGAATCTGGCAGCTTAACACCTTGCTGCCGACACTTTTTGTTTGGCCGCTTTTAAGTGCTGCTGGCAGCTGACAAAACCCAGTAATAAATATACAAAATTCCCTTGAACGAACTCACACACACACACACACACACAATATAGTATATACATATATACACTGTATATACATATGTGTGTATAGATCTGTATAGATGTTTATGTAGAGCGAAAAACACGCTAGCCAAAAACTGCTGACAGCATTTGCGAAAATTGGGCAAACAACTGTGGCGGCTGTGCCGACGAAAGAAGAAGGCGGCGACCAAGAGGGGAAACAGACAGAGAGAAAGAGTGAGGGAGATGGGCCAAGGGAAGGGGAAGTTCAGGGTATGGGGACAGCAGGGCGGCAACTCGTGCGTCTGACATGCCGTGGCACGGCATTAAAGCTGCCATAAAGCGCGCATCGATGCGCCAATAAAGCCTCGTTCCGTGTCAACTCATAGGTGAATCCTCTGTTCCCCTCTCTCTCTCTCTACTCTCTCTCTCTCTCTCTTTACCTCTCTGTCCCTCCTCCATTGCGTTCCATTCCGTTACGTTTCGTTTCGGTTGAGCTTATGTTTTGTTTTGTACTGTTTTTATCGCCGTTTGCCGCCCAAAACCAAAGTTTGTCATAAAGTGTCAAAGTGAATTGAAAATTTCCATTTAAGCGCTGCAAATCTGCCAAATCCGCCCCAGAGGCAACCGCGCTGACCGCACAACAAACCGCAGCACCAACAACAACAACAACAAGAACAGCAATCAAAACAACAACAACGACAAACACGTCGAACATAATAATGTAAACGAAACGCGCTGAAAGCTGTGTCAAGTTGCGTGTCAATCAAAAATAAAGCTTTCAATCTGATTGACCGAATCCCCTTCCCCTTCCCCTTCCCCTTCCTCCACCTCTTTCTCATCTTCCCCCTCCCCCTGCCCACTGCCTTTGTGGCAAGCAAATCGTTATCAGCTTGTCAAATTATGTTATAATCGCTCAGAAAGTCGCAACTGATTTGCCCCTTATCGATGATTCGCCCTGCTGATGCCTTGGCGATTTTCCCTTTATACCTTGCAGGGATTTAACCATACAAGGCTGGCTGAGAGAGGGAAACAGAGTGGGGAGGGGGAGGTGATGTATCCTTCTTCATAGGCAGAACTATTATAACTTCTTAGTAAGTCAACTGCATTCTAATTTAAATCTCTTAATGTTCATGTGATGCTTAAAGGAACATTTACATTTCAATAATAAAATAAATATTTACTAAAAAAAACAGATATAACATATTTATACGATATACATATTTATATACATATATAATATGTAATTTAATAAATCGGCTTCTAAATGATCTTCAAATTAAATGTAAATAAAATTTACACATGCATGAAACACAATTTCAGAGAATATCAAACAATTTGTTTGTGTTTCGAGTCGAGCTCTTAAGTAATTGTGAGTTCAATGTTTCATACTCTTCACCCTTATCAATGTTACTGGGTGAGTCGCAGTCGCCTGTTTGCTGCTTGTCAATTCTGTAATTAAGTCGATGATGTCAATGGGTAAGCTGAAAGCTTTCAATCAACGCATTTTTCATTCACAATATTCAATTATGATGATAAAATTTCGACTTGCTTGTTCGCTGTTTATTTATCATGTGCTGGTTGTGGGGGTTGAGCGGGAGGAAGGAGGAGGCGCCAGTGTTAACAGTGGGCGTGCTTAAAGTTTTAGTGCTGATAAAAAGGTTTTTCAAGAGGAAAATTGTTTAGTTGTTTAGAAATAAGTGGGCTGGAAGAGCTGAAATACTTAGGACGAAGTTAAGAGAAATTAACAATAGAATACTTTCCCATTCCATCATATCAAATATAAATAGATTAATACACAATGGAACCAAATGGAAATGGAAAGACATAAAATAGAATAGAGTGGCATAGAATAAAAATAATAGAACGGATTGAAATAGATTGGAATAGAGTTGAAAAGTGTGGAAAAGAATAACACAGAATAGTATAGAATATAAAAGAAGAAAATATGATAGAATAGTATAGAATATAATGTAATAGAATGAAAATGATTCGAGTATAATGAAATGGAATTGAATACAATGAGTGGAATCTAATTAAATATAATATAAAATAATACTAATGAATGGAATAGTATAAGATATAATAGAATGGTAAAGAATATATTAAAATGAAACACAATAGAATTTAATGTTACGGAATGGAATAGAATGGAACGTAGAATGCAAGGGAATGGAATGAAATAGAATGGAATAGAAGCGAACAGAATGGAACAACATTTAAAATATATATAACTGAATCGAATAAATAAATGAATAATATAAATACAAGAATGAAACATTATAAAATAAAATAGAATGAAATAGAATGGAAATCTACTCCATGAGAATGGAAATATATGCAATACAACAGAAAACAATCATTTATGATATAATATAAAATAAAGTAATAAAATAGATATATGATAATATCAAAAGAATTCATAGAATAAACACATTAGAATAGTTGGGGAATGAGCATCTAAATGTAGGAGACCATTTCATTTAATACATGCCAACTCGAGTTTGGTCTCTTGAGTTATTATTGATATTGCAGGCATACAAATCAGTTACAAATAGAGTAAAATAGGATAATCCCAATAGAAGTCCATGCGCTGCAGTGGAAACACTTAAGTGTTGTTCGCAATCACCTTGTGGGCACTTTAAACTATTTGTTTTATTGCAAATATGTCGAGCTTAATGCTCGACTCCTCTTGCCTCACTTGCTGTGCATGTTGTGTTCTGTGGGATTAGGCTGGGAGTGTTTACTTACGAGTAATTCGCTTTGCATTTGCAACAAAGTTGAATATTGTTGCAAGAGCTTAAGCAAAGTTGATTGTTTTCAGGGCAAAGCCGATGCATTGGTTAAAAGCCAAGTTGCCTCACCTTGGCTTAAGCGTGTGACAGAAACACTCGCAACTAAAACACACACGCGCACATCAGTGTAGAAGGGAGAAGGAGGGGAGAAGAATGGAGCGCAGAAAAAATTGCCTCGCCTCGAAGATGGATACTTTTGCCGGGCGAGAGTCCTTTTGAGTTCTAGTCAAGCCATTGTATGCTGGTGCTCCTTGTCCTTGTCCTGGTCCCCTACTTGCCATGCCACTGTGTGTGTCTGTGTGTTCAGTCTGTGTGCCTCTGTGTGTGTGTGTGCTTCCATGATTGATGCCCAGTTTGCGCGAGATTTCGTCTTAATGCCTTTGACAAATCCGTTAGCACAAAGCGTAGAATGACAGAGCGGGCCCCGCGGGGCGTGCTGCACGACAGGAGCGCAAAGCAAACGAAGAGGAACAGGGAAGAGGGAGGGATGGCGAAGGGAAGTGGGTGGTAACGTGGCAAAATCTTAATGACAAAAACATTTGAGCGTCAGCTTTTTTCTAGTCGTTGGCCACGTCCTTCTTGTCATGCCGCAAGCCGTAGCTGTAGCCGTAGCCGATGCTGAGCGACGGCTTTAAACTTCGCTTTTTCTTCAGCTTTTGCAGTTTTGCACACATTTCCCACACACACACACATACACACACACAGAAGTAGACAGATACAGGCAACACAGTGTGGCAAGTGCAATTAGAAATTCAGCAAAAATCGATGAGTCAATCGCGTGTCGAAGATCGCTTGAAAGATGCGCGCAGACACACTTGCTCTTAACTCTGACCTGCTTGGCAATCCTTGACCCACTGCCAGCTGCTACTGCACCTCTGCTGCTCCGCTGCTGCTGCTCTGCTCGAGCGGAAGCTGCAGAAGAATATTCTCAAATGATTTGAGAAAATTTCAAGAAATATAAAAATAAAAAAAAGAACCATGAAGAACGTGTGTGTGTGTCTCTGTGTGTGTGTGTGTGTGTGTGTGGGCTAATTTTGTCAACGGGGCTAATGGTTCAGGGCGACGTGGGGCTATGTGACGTGACAGGAGGAAACGACGGCACCAAATGAGATTTTCATGCCGCCCCAAAAGGATGCAGAAAGAGTCACATAATGTTTGCCTCAAATTGAAGTGATGAAAGGTTACGGACTGCACAGAAGAAGGGCAGGACAGCAGAAGAGAGAGAGAGAGAGAGAGGGGAAGAAGGAGAGAGACAAAGCCAACAAGATGAAGATGAACGCGCTGAGGAATTAATAAGAGGATAAGGCACAACAACAGCACGATGGATGAACACAATGATGAAGACGTAGCACAAGCAGCAGTAGAAGCACAGCAATACGGCAGAGGGGAAGGGGAGTGGGTAGAGGGGAGGGGGTGGAGGGAACTGGGTAAACAATAATAATAATGATGGTCACGCCAAATAGTGCACAAAATGGGCCAAGAGAGAGAGAGAGAGAGGCGTAAAATATGCAAATGAGCCAATAAAAGTAACTTGAAAGCAAATCAAATTAAATGCAAATTGCAAAATTGAAAATGGTAAATGGTGAAAATTGTGGAAAATGGAAAAGTCGTAGAAAAATGTGGAATGAATGTGACGCGAGGACATCAATGTTGGCCTGGCTGGCTGTTGTTTTTGTTTATTAGTTGTGATTTAATGTGGCAACAAATGTGGCAACAACTGTAGCCTGCGACTGCTGCTGTTTTTGTTGTTCCTGCTGTGACTGTTGTTGCTGCTGCTGCTGTGGCTGTTGTTGTCGCAAGCACGGCAGCAACATGCTTGGACAGCGGCAACTTGCGTGTCTCGTGTCGGTACAAAAAGCATAATTGATTACACGCGCTATCTCGCTCTCTGTCTCTCTGTCTGTCTCTTTTACTTTCTGTATGCCTGACATTCTCTCTACTCTCTCTCTCTCTCTTACTACTGCTCTGTTCCTCACACTCTCTCTCTCTCTCTCTCTCTCTCTCTCTCCCTGTTTCCATGTCTTCCTTTCTCCCTCTCCCTGTTCTGTCTTTGTCCTCGCTGAAATTTTTGAACAACTCATCAGTCTACGCTGGCACTGCCCCTCCTTCCTGCTGCCCTCCTCTACCAGCAGCAGCTGCTCCTGAGGCAGTACATGGTTGTGCTCTCTCTCTTTCTGTCCCCTCTCTTTCCCTCTCTGCACGCGTGTGTGAAACGTCATTCAATTATGGCTTACTTAATGCGCAAATTTTGCCTTCATTAAAAAAAAAACTCGCAATTTGCCCGTGGCTGGCCAAAAGACCAAATTGTGCTGTCTGTCAGTACGAGGGTGGTCTGATGAGTTTCCAGGCGATCCTCGACGTAAGTCATTGGGCATATGTTCCTGCCAAAATGTCAGCTACATGGGAATTATAATTATAGTAGAACTTGACTAAGTTCCTCTTGTAATAATCAACAAACTTGAATATCGTACGTTCAAATAAAAATGGAAATGAACTCTTTCCCATTACTTACATGTTTAAATACTATATATGAGCTACCTTTTTATACATGAAGATACGAGCTTAAAAGCCGAGACACTTCCTGGACGCCCAGAGACGGAGACCACCTACCAAAATATCGACAAAATACAATAAATTGTTGCTGACTATCGCCGAATTAAAGACAGAGGGATAACTGAGATTACAACAAGTTGTCTAAAGACGCGTTTTGTGATATATTTAAAATGATTGCTGTTAATGATGATGTACATGACATTTGTACATTTGTACATGAAAAAACTTAAGGCAGCTTGAAAGCCGCGGTCTCTCAATTCAAAAAGCATGTTTGACTAAACTTTTGTCTAAATCATGAATTTCGCTTCAAGTCTTCTTCTTACTTCTACTATCAACTACTTATCAAACTTAGTTAAAGGTAATTTCTATTTATTGCCAAAGCACTTGTCGAATACAAATGAAATCAGAATGAAAGGTTACCTTCCGCATATCGAAGGTTCTATATGCTACGATTGTTCCTATACTAGTTACATATAATAGTGCTGAATTCAAAAGAGTTATTTATTTTCAATATTGTGTCTAATTTTCATAAGTTATGTTATTTCTTAAATCCAAACTGCTCTTTATACAACAATCTAAATTTCAGCCGATTGTTCATACGAGTATGTGCAGCTTTATAATATATCAGTCCGATATGCCTCGTTCCGACTTGTATACAGCGTCCAGCTATAAGAAGATTGTGTGCCAAGTTTCATCGCTCCTTAGCTGAAAGGCAGACAGATGGACAATGCTAGTTCGACTACTCTGTTTATCCAGATTCTGAATATATATATACTGTATAGGGTCGAAGCTGTCTCCTAAGGTGCTTTGTAAACTGCTGGCCCAAATTAATATAACCCTCGGCAAGGATATAAAGAATGGAGTCATGCGTCAATAATACTTTTAATGTTTTAATGTTTATCGTAAATTTAAACTTTAATTATATATATATATATATCTTTTCGGTTTTCTTTCATAACTTTTAATTGAAATTTAATTATAATATAAAATAATGTAATATTAATTTTTATATCTAATTATTATATTTTTAAGAATTTTTTTCCCCAACAGTCGACTGTTCTTAGTTGACTTTAAATAAATAAATGAATAAATAACTTTTTGGAAGCACTTAGAAAAAGACTGAGCTGAAGAATAATATATTGAGAAATGTTTTAAATGATTCTATCGCTGGAAACTTATCAGACCACCCTCGCATGCATGTGTGTGTGTGTCTGTGCTAGTGTGTGTTAGTGTGCTGTGGTGTGTGTTGAAGTACGTGGCAAGTGCACTCAATACGCAACGAATCGCATCGGCTGCGAGTAATCACGCGTTGCTTTAATAACTGAATTATTCGCGAATACACTCACTCACTCAGGCTTCATTCCCTTTTGGCTAATATTCATGCCCCCCCTGCCCTGCCTCCCCCTTCCAACCATCTGCCCCTGTAGAATTGCCTGCCTCAGTCAACTGGCGCCAAACGTCAAACAGCGACAGGAAGTTGCACGCCCGACAGGAAGTGACCCCCATTACGTGACTAAGAGAGAGAGCGAGAGGGGCATAGCGGGCGTGTGTGTTTGTGAGAGGGAGACAGCGCTAAGCGTGTGTGCTCAGCAAAATGTTTTAATTATGTTGAAATTGTGCACAACAATTTCAGCTTTCAAGGTGTGCAGTTTGTTTGCCGAGAGGCAGAGGCAGTGGGGGAGAGGCAGAGGGAGAGGGAGGTAGTGAGAGCAAGCGAGATTTGGTAGGCCAGCCCACAGGCAACGACAGGTCAAGGGGCAAGGGCAGCTAGCCAGCGGGGCAGCAGGGCCAACGGGGCCAGCGCGGGTCACATTAATGTAAAACAAAAAGTTTCTCTGTTGTTTAGCTACCGTTCTATCTCTGTCTCTCTCTCTCTCTCTCTCTCTCTCTCTCTCTCTCTGTGTATGTATGTCTTGTGTGTGTGTGTGTACGGATGGGCGTGGGGTCTGTCCATGTAGCTGACTGTGTACAAGTTTTATAAGCCCAGCACGAGTTGACAATGCGCGTGGCAATTATTTAACTTGATTTATTTATGTCAGTCAACAAGGCGAGTGAGATGAGAGACGAGAGAGAAGAGAGGAGAGTGGAGAAGAGAAGAGTGTAGGATTGGAGGTTGGGGAAGAAGGGGGAGCAAAGTAGGAGGTGCCCCCAGAAGTGGCCGCGCAATGACATAATGAAGCGGGCCGCAAATTTAATTAGAGCAACATGCACTTCACCTGCCCGACCAGTAGTTGCTCCAATGACAAAGCAAACGATGACGAGGACGACAGCAACTCGACTGCAACAACAACAACAACAACAACAGCAACAGCAAGAGAAGGAGGAGGAGGAGGAGGAGGAGGCAGCAGGATGGACCAAGATTATGACAAGCATTGGTCAAGTGTCTCATTTTGTTTATGAAGCAAACAAAATGGCGAGCCAGCCAAGTGGCACTCGGCAAGCAGAGGGAGTGCAGGGGGAGCGCTAGCAAGAGGCAGGCAGAGAGAGAGAGAGAGGGAGAGATATAGAGAGGGAGAGGTAGGTGGGGTGCAGCAACTGGATACCGCTAAGCGGAGCATCCTTCAGCTAGCTGTGCTAGACTGAGCTGCCTTTCCTAACGGCGATAACGAGTTACGCGCGGACGAGCGCTATCCAAGCGGAAACGACCAAAACTGCAAGTGCAAAATGGAGAAGGGGGGGATGTGGGGAAGGTGGAAGGGGGAGGGAGTAGGTGCAGAGAAGGTAGGCGGGCAGGCAATGAAAATTGCGCAGCATAAAATGCGATGAAATAAAACGCAGCGCATTAAAGGAAAAAATGTATAAACAAAAGAATGAGAAGGAATAGAGGAAGGGGAGGAGCGGAAAGAGAGGGAGGGGATGGTGAGGAAGCAGGGAGGGGGGTGCGTGGTACTAAGGACAGTTCCACTTAACTGGGTTAGTTGGCAAATTGGATGCAGTTCCTTGGAAAACGATAATCATCTGGAGCAGGTTAGCTATGCCCGCGAATACTTCAGATACGATTACTTCCAAGAGGGGCTAGGCTAGGGAAAGAGAGGGAGAGGGGGCAGGAGCAGCAGCTAAGTCAATTTAGTTGCATAAGCTTCTTTAATTTAGCCCAAGAGTCAATCATTATTATTTAATATTCCTATTATTATTAAAAGGGAAGCTTCCACAGGCCGAGTCGGTCTTTTGTACTTAAAGGTCTCTTTCCAGCCTGACAAAAGCTGTTCTCTTTCCCCGTTGAAAGTGAGGAGTTACCACTCTGTGCAGAACCTGCAGTATCCATGTGCAGATGCCTCCTCCTCGTCCATGGCAAGGCTAAGCAGTCACAGTGAATGTGAATGGTAGTTTGCTCGTCTTCTTTGCAGAGTCTGCACTCGTCAGCCGAAGACAGATGCATTTTAACTAGCTGATAATTCACCATGTGGTAGTCAACAAGGAGAGTGGAGCTCCCTCCTGGAGCACAAACTGCTTAATCACTTAACCAAGGTCCAGGGTTTCAGCAGGGATAAGACGGTAGACCAGACTACACCACAAAAAGGTTCAGGTCCATGCAATGTGGCAGACAAGGGGCCAGGCGAGGGGGAGAGCATATTCAAAAGAGTGATGAAAGTTCAGAACAGGCGCCTATAAATAAACTTTGAGTGCATTTACACAGAGATGTTCCAACATGAGAAGTGGCAATCAAGTTGGGGTTTCAACTATATAAATATTTGTAATTTTTAAGTCCGATATTTACGAGAGTAAGGTAAAGGTAAGAGGTAAGAGGTGACTATGTTCCGTGAGGAAAGAGTTTGCAGACAGAACCAGCAATTTGCCACTATACGCGAGTTAATTCATATAGAGGAAAGAGACAACAGAGACAGACAGTTTGTTTCTGTGACTTTGTTCCACAACAATATGCTCTGATATAGGGGCCACACTTATCGATTTGATGGAGTTACAATTTATTTTCCTGTCAGCTCATTATCTTAGCAAATCCCAAGCGCTTGATTCCCTTCTCAGAGGTCAAGCTGGCAAAAGATGTTACGCAAGCAGGCTGCGATGCCTGCAATCTGTCACTGTATTGCCAAAGTGTGCCGTTTGAGCTGCTCTTCTACTGAGTGCAAGTTCAGTGTGGTGTTGCTTACTATTGGGAACATACCAGGAGGAGTTGTGATACCTATGCTGCATCACCCTGTTTAGCATTTCCTGAATCCACTTGTGCTTCCCCCCCTCCATATCTGCACGCGATATATCCACACCTGGGCAGTGCAGGAACAGACAGCAGACATTTAAACAGTTGCCTATATACTCGTATTACCCCCCTCCTCCTCCTCTCCATAAAGACCACTGATATGTCGAAGGTCAAACGCAGTGGCAGTGAATTTAGCAGAAGCAACTTTACGCATCAGTTGGCTGCGCTTTCTATGCTTCCTCATTCCCCTCTTCCCCCTTCGCCATTCCTCCTCTGCGGCTTTCGCTTTCGGCTTCGCTTTCGTTTTTGGCTTCGCATGATATATGGTCGCATTATGCCAACGAGCTAACGGTTTAGCGTCATATAAATACATAGACATAACGGGGCCAAATGCTGCTGCTGCTGCTGCTGCTACTGCTGCTGACGCACACGGTGCGTATGAGTAATAAATTTTTAAGCAGCGCCCGAAAGTAGGCAACAGCAACAGTAAGGCAGGCAAGTGGAGAGGGAACAGAGAGAGAGAGAGAGAGCGGCGCTTGAGCTGGGGGAAAAACACAAATCACAGCGGCAGCTGTGACAGAAATCAACTGCCAAGACGCCTGGCAAAGTCAGACAGGCTGAGACCACAACTGGCTAAGGAGAGACGAGGCAAGAGACGATAAGACGAAGAGACGACTGAGCCGCAAAGAGTCTTCTGGGTCTTCGGGTCGTCGCATGTCACCTGCATGTTGCTTGGCTTGTCGCCTTGCCAGACACAGCAGCAGCAGTGGCACACTCTGTATGAGTGTGTGTGTGTGTGTGTGTGTGTTGCAAGCCACAAAAAATGCTGAAGACGAAGCAGGGCAAGGAAAGGCAACAAGGCTGACAAGGACACACGCACACGGGGCGAGGTCGTGGACAAGGACGCGGCACAAGGATGCGCAGCAGCGCATGCCAATCTAAGTGGCAGCCTGCAACTGCTGCTGCTGCTGCTGCTGAGGCAACCAGCGAAATAAGTAGACAATGAGCCAAAATGGCAACCGAAAGCGAGACGAAAACGAGCGTAAAGCAAGCTGCGAAAGGATAACGCAAACGACAAACGACAATCGGCAAGGACGGCACAGCACAGTTGGGGGCGTGGCCGTGGCTTTGGCAGCACAGCTGGCAACAGAGTGAGATAGATAGTGGGAAAGGAAGAGAGAGAGAGAGAGAGAAATGCGACTATAGATTGAACTAGCAGCAGTTCATAAATAAGCACAGCAATTGATCAGCTCCAGCTGCCTCATACAGACCCCTCTGCCACTCCACCAATCCCCCTCCCCCTCTTAGCGTCCCTGTCAGACAAGAGCTAATAATGTAGCTCAATTTGAAATGTCGATGTCGATGATTATGTTGATGACACAGCAGCAATGGCATTGCCAACGTCGGCTGCCTTTCTCGAGAGTCCGCTCGTCTATCTGTCCGTCTGTCTGGCGTATGCAGAGCACATTGTTAACCCCACTTCATTGGGAATGCTAATCGCACTCATTACACGAAATATGCATGTAATAATAGCTAAATCAGCAGCAGCAGCAACAACAACGGTATAAGCAGAAACAGCAGCTGCTGAGCATGAGAATGAGATGAGAGAGAACTAAGCTTGGAGAATGGTTTGCTAGCTGGTAAGTGAGAACTGAGAACTGTATGCCCAACTAGGCTAAACTAAACTGAATTGAGCTTACAAACTGTGTGCTGTCTCCGCAGCTAATGACGACACAGCAAACACACTGCAAAGTTGAAAACTTACGGAACTTTGAGCGTGAATTGCGCTGCAACTGCAGTCGAATTATTAATATACTATTCTTCTATCATATGCTCTACACTCTTAAGTGTCTGATTGCATTTCAAATGCAAAGAAAACCTCGAAAAACAAAGGTCAAATTGTGTTACCCAAGTAATGTTCTATCGAAGCTAGAAAGTATGCTACAAATTTCCCCTTTGGCTGCAGTTATCGAATTACAAAATGTGTTGCCTACTTTTAAGAGCACATTTAAATGGTTTGATTGAATATAATTTGCCAGCACTTTTCATGAATTTATAAATGATTTTATAATATTTAGCTATGAAATGTGACAAGCACACGCATAAGCATTATAATAGCGACATGTTTAAATGGCTAATATGCCTCGGCATGTCTGTGTTTCTCTCAAATATATTTCAAAGAATTCAAAAACACTTCAAGCGAAACTGCTGCCCGGCATCGCGTAAAATTCTTATAAAAAAATAATTGCCATTAGCATGTCAATCGCAGAGCAGAGCTGAGTACAGCAGCGCTGCGCAGCGCAATACTCGTATTCCCCAAGCCTCGTTGCAAGCTGCCCGACGCAGCCGATGGGCTTCTTTCCCCACAGACACTGCCTGCCACACAGCCACAATAACAATAACAGGACAGCAGTGCAAGAAGACGCAACAGCAGTAGCAGCAGTTTGGTAAGGCACACACACACACAGAGAGAGAGAGAGGCAGGGACAGACAAGGGCAGGCTAAAAGAGACATTGTTGCTGCTGGGGTCGTGCCTCTTTGACTGACGTGCCGCGAGCGCCGCCTAATGAGCGCTCATAATGAGCGGCGACATGAGGAGAGGCAGCAAAGCAGGCTAAAGAAGGAGGCAGGGGGAGGGGGAGTCAAAGGTTTAGGGTTGACAGTGCGGGAGGATCGAGGGCAAATTTGAGCGTTGGCTGGGGAACTGTCATGACTGCTGAATGACTGACAGTGGCCAGAGGCGGGGGGCTGTGTAGCAAGTGGGCGTGGCATGTGGGCTGTATGGCGAGGCGGGGCCCGTTGGCGTCACTACGGCCGTATGGGAGGTCGCGTTACTCGCTCGCTTGCTCGACTAACGGAAGTTGTCAGCCGCCGTCGACGAAAAATCGAATTCCTTTGCCGCGCTCTGCCCTCTCTGCGCTGTTGTTTTTCTTTCTTTCACTTGTATTTTTGCACATCTCGCAATGCATTTAATATGAAAAGACAACAGGCGAGGACAGGGAGTGCCATAGGGAGAGAGAGAGGGGGAGAGGGACATTGGCAGGACAGGCGAAGCCTTGCGCTGTCAGCCAAGCCAAGCCAGGCTGAGGCAGGCAGGCAGGCAGGCAGGCTGGCAAGGCTGGCAAGGACAATGCCCAAGCGAGCGTCTTAAACGCTGTCAACGTTGGCTTTTTGCTTCAAGTGGCAGGCAAGCACGTCGAGCATGTGGATGAGGATGTGGATGAGGACGTGCATGAGAATGGGAATGAAACTGGGTATGGCGCATAGCAGCTGCGAATGGGGAACAACAGCAGAGGCAGCAGAAGGGCAGCGCATGCATGGGAATGTGATGGGCAGAAGGTGCCCCTGGCACACAGATACCCTGCACAGCGCAGCCAGACAAGTCACTATAAACACTCCACTATATACACTCATGATCAGTGAAATAGGTGCAAGGCATGACGTTTTTCATTTTCAAAAAGGGAAACAGCACTGCAAAGTAATTATGGGCAAGCATAACTTGTCTAAAGAGCTAGAAATTGGAACAGAATCAACGTATCAATTGCCAGATTGGTGGACTGCTCTTTGTACTTTTTTAAGGAATGCTCCTAAATCAAGAGCATTGTCATTTGTGATCGATATGCGTAGTGAGGCCTATGTAAGGCACATGCATGTCTTCCAGAACACGTAGAATTGAAACTGTGTATCCTGTTTTGGCTCAAACCAATCGAGGATGTTGGTTAGATTCATATCTACCAGTTAAGCCTGCATATCTGGCATTAATGAGCAGTTACCGCCTTCAACTTGAGTACATTTAAAACTACCACTGCTCAGCAAAGTGTACTAAAAAGCAGGATATATCTTGCTCAACCAGCCTGCACTCTTGCGCTCTCATTTGCTGCCCCCTCTCTGCATCCCTTCTCCCCCTCGCTCTCGCTCTCTGCAGTTCCTTTTTGGGCAGCGTCGAGTGTGCGGCTGTTTAAATTGACACTTGGCATCTTTTGTTGCATCAAAAACGTGTCGTGCTGCTGCTGCTGCTGCTTCTGTTGTTGTTGCTGTTGCTGTTGTTATTGTTGTCCTCGCACTCTCATGCAGGTGACAACCTTCTCCCTCTCCTCCTCTAGTTGGCTGCAGGCCACGTTGGGTGTCTTTTAAATATTTGACAGCTCGAGGAAGGCCGCTGGCGACAACGTTGCATCCATTCCCATTCACATTCATAGCCATGCACTCACACTCACTCACACACACTCACTCGCATTGCCATGACATTCTTTCAAATTGCTTCCGAAATGCCTTGCCCACCCCTTGTGCATGCCACGCCCCCCATTTGGGTGCCGTAAACTCGTAATTAAATTGTCAAATTGTATTGCAAGAAGCTTTTTAAGCTGCTCCTTCTTCTTGTTGTTGTTGCTGTTGTACGCTTAAGCTGCGATTCGCAAGCGGTTAAAGACAGCTAACAAGTTTTACAAGCTGCCGCTTTATAGAGAGTATTTACTACATGCCCCTTCCCAGAGCCCTTTGCTCTATGCCTATCTGTGTGTCTGCCTTTGGAAAGTTTGAATGGCATTTGAATCTATTCAATTAGCATGCGAATGAACTGAGTACTCACTCACCTGGCTCAAGTCAGGTGAGTCAGGCTCGCGTATTAATCGCATTAGCCCTGGTCAGCCAGGGGCTGGCAAAGGGGGTTAAGGGGGACGGGGGTTGCCCGAAACTTTGCATAAACCTCAAAAACAAATTGAAAATTCACAAAATGTTTATGCGCCCCAAACAATTTTTCATTTTAATATCTTTATTATTGTATTTTTCTTTTGTTGTTGTTGTTTTTGTCTTTCTCGCCATCCCTTACCCCTCTTACTCCATCTCTCTCTCTCTCTCTCTGTCTGCTGCTTTTCTTCTGCTTGTACAATTCAATTTGGTACGCAAATGATAATTAAAACGAATTTGCATAAGAAAATAAGATGAACGAGACGAACACTAGATGGAGAAGAACAACAGCAACAACAGCAGGAGAAAGAGAAGGAGAATGAGCAAACGATGCGGATAATGCCCCAAAGCGGCCTCGACTCGAAACGGATCTTGCAAACTTTTGCTTAAGCTTGCGAATACCCCTCTTACTCTCGGAGCTGGTGTGGGGTAGCTCAGCTTAGTATGACAGTGCCGCACATCTGTTCTGGTGAGCGTTTTTCCAGACAGATCTGTGCGGAAATCTGTGCTGACATTATTGCTCGAATGAAACGTATTTTCTATATAATTTTACATAATATAATATGGCATATATATAAAAATATATAATATATATATAAAACAATATAATAAATATAATTATAATAAAATTCTTTTTAAGATCGAGATACAATCATATGATTTCTATACATATATTTATTCCAATTATTCGATTCGATTATCAATAAATAAATAAAGAAATAAAAATTAAAGAAATCTTTTTGAATATTGCCACATTCGATAAGGAATATTTTTAACATATAAAAACAAGTTAGCACATTATCGATAAAGCACAAGAAACTATATAAATTTACAAATTTATGAAATTGTAGCCTTTTTATTAAAGCCAAAACCTCTTGTTCTATTTTCTGTCTTTTATTCCTCTTTTCTACCAATTTTTCCCCCTTTTTGTATGCTTTTTTTTGTAAGGGACAGCTGACAGCCCTGATACTGATTAAAGGGTACGCCACAGTCGTGCTGCTGCTTGCGTGTGGGGGGGCAACTTTCGCACGTTGCATTGTTTTGTGGCAAAGAAATCTTGTTAATTCTTTAAGAAATGTTTTCTGCTCGAAAATATTTTTTAATAACACTCAGGAACAACAACAACAACAAGAAAACACACTCTAATTAAATCATTTGTTTGTTTGCAGAAAAGAAAGACAGCACAACAGAGCGAGCAAGAGAGCATTCAGCGCGAGAGAGAGAGAGAAAGAGGAAAAAACATTTAAAGAATTTTAATCGAAAACTGCCAAAAATGAAACAAATGAAAACATAAATATAATTGTACTAACCACATATATAGTATACACACATATATATATATATATAAAGTATATATAGAGTATATATAGAGATATATAGAAAGAGATAGAGAAGAAGAAGAAGCAGCAGCAGCAGAAGACGATGCTGTGGAGCAACAACAATGGGCGAACTGAGCGAATCAACGTGGAGACATTTCTAATAACAAACTGCCAAATCCACAACAACAACAACTGAAATGCATATAACGCACAACAACAACAACAAACGCAACAACAACAACAAATGTAAGCAACTTAACAGCAACAACAAAAAGGAAGCGAGCTGCAGCTGCGCCAACAACAACAACTACAACAATAACTATAACAACAACAACAACAATAACAAGTATTCTGTAGAACTATAACAGCTACAACAACGTCGCTGCCACGCCCACAACGCTCAAGCACAAGCGCGCAGAGGGAAATGAGATGAAGTGGTTTCAAGTGACCATAGATATGATTCTTGTGCTTTCATTTATATCAAGTAAGTACTTTTATTAGCCCTCCCTCCCTGTCCTTCTCTTTTACACATACACCCACTACGGCACTGCCCTCGACCCAATCTGAGGGCAGAGCAGAGGCTCACTTCGAGTGCCACCAAACAATGCGAAAGCGCCAAAGCACTCGAAACACAAAACAATCGCCTGACATTGCCTCGACATCCTCTTGCCAACGCCTCTACTGACATCAACCAGCCCCCCTACAGCTGGTATATGTTAGTCAACTATATAATACACACACACACACACACATACACACATATATATATAGTGTATGCTATATTGCAGCAGCTTCCAGTTGGATTTCAGTTGTCCGAAAGTGCCGAAAATGGAAGAGCATTGCCAGAAATGTACACAACTAAGGCATACCCTGCATGTAGACTATATATACTAATACATGTTATATTTATTCAATATACATATATATTCGCATATATCTCCCTTTCCCTCATATATCAAAACTACAAAAGCAAAACTCCGCTTTTAATCTCCTCTCTCAAATTCAACTCCAACTTCAGCTGCCTGGCGCAGTCAACTTAGCGTGATATTTGCTGAGTATGCAGCCAGTCTGGCAACGCTCACGCGTGGGGGAAAACTGTACTCTCAGCTAGCATGGTGAATAAACAATGAATTACAACGCATAATTTAGCACGAGATATCATGAGACAAAGCGCAGCCAACTTCACTTTGCATGCGATGTGCGGCAACTCTGCTTTATTTTGTCAGTTGCAGTAAACAGACAAAATAAAAATTGTGTGTGCCATCGTACAACAACAATAGCAAAAGGACTGTGGGCATAACAAATGCTATGCATTCATGTTCCAGCTGCAAATCAGAAACATTCAATTCAATTGCTTCCATTTGCAGGCAGGAAGTCTACAATATTTGTATACTACTATAATTATATACTGTTATACTGGTATAATGTTATTCTTTGATAGCTGTTACTTAAACTAATTTCATTCTTGAAATGCTATACTTTGCTGTACTGTTATACTGATGTACTGTTATACTGGCATTTGTTATACTGGCCAACTGTTATACTGGTATACTGTTATACTGGTATACTGTTATACTGGCTTACTGTTATACTGACATACTGTTATACTGACTTCTGTTATACTGACATACTGTTATACTGACTTCTGTTATACTGACATGTTGTATGATTATGTTGGTTTAATGTAATAATGTAAATTCAAAGCCGCTGCTTTCTTAAACAAATGTCATTCTTCAATTATTACACTTTGGTATACTCTCATGCTGACATACTATATACATACATATGTATGTATATATTAATACATATGCATGTATGTATATTTATGTATGTATATCAAATAATATAAAATGTTTATAACATAATGCGAATATATACATATATAGGTCGTTCAGCCATACACAAAATTTAGATCATATATTTAACATATTCAATATTTAAACATTTAAATCATAAAATATAATAGTTCTTCAGTTGATGTGCTGCAAGTACGATAGTTGCCATAATCTGATAGATATTTTATAATCCATGATGAAAGATAACAACTTGCAAATGATGCTAATACTCAACCAACAATTTCTAGGTTATGGTTGGCATAATTTCCCATGTGCTTCTGCCCAATTGAACTTTATTTTTGATGATTATCATAAAATACAAATTACATAAAATATAATATAACTTATTTAGTTACACAGGCTGCACTGCAATCCCTTTAGCTATCTCTCGTACCTCCCTCCCAACCTTCCACTCTACTTTTCTCTCTCTCCCTCTCTCTCTCTTCTCTTTCTCTCTGGGGCCTCTCTTTCTCTCTTTGACTTCAATCGACTATCTTCCTTGTCTACCTCCATCTCTACTCAATGGCTTTGCCCTTCTCCTCCTTCCCCCACTCGTCTCTTTCTCCATCTATTATCTCTGTTCCATCTTCCATCTTCCTCGTTCTACCTACATTAATTCCACCATCATCATCTCTACTCCTCCCTCCTGCATCCCCTCCCTCCACCTTATCTTCTTCCACTGCCTTTCTGGCCACATTCATCTATGTGCTAATCATAAGTTTATCTGCGTCTTTTCGGGCCTCCGCGCTGCGATTTGATTGTTATGCGACGCACGAAGCACCAGCTGCAATCCCTCCCACTCCCACTCCCACTCTCTCGCTCTCTCGCGCTTGCTAAAGCGACAGAGGCTGCAGGGTATTAGCAGATGGGGAGACATGTTGTCTGGACGCATTCGAAATGGAAAGTGCAAATGAAATCGAGTTGGGCTAGGACGAGGAAGGGAGACAGAGAAGGAGAGGAAGGGAGAGGGAGCCCACTAACGGCCAGCAGCTGACAGCTCGAAGGACGCAGTAAGTTGACAGAGAGAGAGTGAGAGAGAGTGAAAGAGGGAGAGAGAGGGCAGGAGAGCAAATGAATCGCACTCGGATTCGCACTGCAAACTGCCAACTGCGACTCGCAATTGGACTTTGTCTCTGTTTTTAGTTTCAGTTTCGGTTTCGGTTTCGCTTTTCGTTTTCGTTTTTAGTTTTCCGTTTTCGGTTTCGGTTTCGTTTTCGGTTTCAGATTCAGCTCCGGCAGCATCGCAGCATTGCCGCAAAATGAGGCCGCAGCTGTGGCCTGAGGCAGGGCGAGGCGGGGCAAGGCGAAGCGTTTTGTCTGCGTTGCGTTTGCTGAAACTAGCACAAGGCAGCCACGCCCACGCACACGCCCACAGTTAGAGCAGCTACACCTACACACACACACACACACACACACACACACTGCTTGCTCCATCCCCTGTCCCTTGGCTGACCCAAGCTCGCCAACGCCAACGCCTTTTTCTGTGCGTGTCGTCGATTTGATTTTCATTTTTTATGCGCGTCGCGTCGCCAAGGCCGGCTGCGCAGTTGACATCGCTGTCGCTGTCGCTGCCAGTGACGCCAACGCTGGCAGCGCTGTCGCTGTCGCCGCTTAATGGGGCGGCAACATTTGCGGTTAGCGCTGCGGGCAACGCGCGGCAACTCGAGAGCAGCAGCTGCAATTAGAGGCAATCCTTGCCAGCCAGCTAACCTTATGCGCATTTACGAGCACACACACACAGACACGCGTATACTCCCACGTACTTATCGTACGTTATGTTCTCGGATCGTAAATAAAAATGCAAAAGCGCGCATAAATCGTAAATCTGGCAACGCCGATGCCAATGCCGAAAAATGTTTGTTCTTTGCCCGCTTACTGTTTGCTGTTTGCTGTTTACTGTTTGCTGTTTAGTGTTTTTGTTTTGTGCTTGTGCCGTGCTGCTGCTGCTGCTGCTGTTTCTTCTGCGCACACATTTATCGCTCATTCGTTTTCATTCGGTTCGCTTCGCTTTTGGCATTGCTCTGCGCCTTAAACAAGCATCGAATTTCTTTCGATTTAAAAACCTATAAATTCTCAAGGCAGTCGCCTTGGGAGAGGGCGAGTCAAGGGAGGAGGCTGGCAATAAGAATCACAGCAGCAACCGCAGCTGCGTTAGCAGAGCAGCGCCCAAAAGCAGGTAACACAATTTTTCATGTCATCATTTCGGTCTGCCCGGCAGACAACGCAGCAAACATAAATAAATAGCACTAAAGCGAGCCACACAAACACAGCAATACTCTGGCCCCCGCCCTACTACCCCTGCTCTCTGCCCCTCGGGGTGCGCATCAATAGCTGCTGGAAATGGCTGCTAATGCAGCAACAGCAGCAACAACTGCTGCAATTTTTACAGCGTCGCCGTCAGTTGCCACGCTCCAGTTTCCGTTTTGTGGCCATTAAACGGGGCACACACAAACACACACATGACACAGACAGACAGACTGGAGAGAGACATAGCTAGTGGTCTGGCCAAGACGGCTACACTGCACAACAAGAACTACTTATGCTTTAGCACGAGGCAGGTGCAGGCAACCCTGACAGCGCAGCCTCTAACTGGATCTAACTGACAGTTAATTAAGGCCTTTAACTACAGGGTATTAGAGGGCTGGTGTGGCCTGAACTTAACTTTGCTTGCCAGTGTATATTACACTTCTACACACAAAGGATACATACTTTATATAGTGCAATACGTGCCGCCATAATTCATCTTAATATTTCCTATAATATGCCATACACTTTTTAATGTGTGCCAAATTCGTTGCCATAAATTAAACGGAATCATTTCGTGAGAAAATTGTACAGAGTTGCCAGACTGTGTCAGTCTCAGTAGCAGTCGCAGTCTCAGTCTTCAGCTCGGCCTCGCATTGTTCATTATTGTGCAAGTTTATCTCGTTGCTTGCCTGTCCGAGTGTTTTATCTACTGCAACTCATGACAGAGAGGGGGCAAGGGATGAAATTGCACACTCAGCTCCCCCTCTTCCCCATGGCATTTGTAATGCAATTGAGACGCCCCTGCGGCTGCACTCTCTCACATACGTGGCGCTAATATAGAAAAGTGAAGTGCTACGACGACGCCACTTGGCAAAATGGGGCGTGCCTCAGTCGCAGCCACAGCCACAGCCACAGCCAGAGTCAGAGCCACTGCCTCAGTCTGTGCTTCAGCCACTGTCACAGTCGCTGCCACTGGCTCTGCTGCAGCCTCAGCCATCCGCCCACTTTTCAAGCTCTGGCAGTGCGACAAATTCATTGCAGTCGCCGTCTGCAATGTCTGCAGCCTTTGGGTGCTCTCATGGCCAACGTCGTCTCCGACTTCGTCTTTCGTCTCCGGCTCCATCTCCATCTGTGGCATCTCTGTCGCCTGGTCGCTTCAAGTGCAGCTTGCATCAGAATTTGGGTCGCCAACGTCGACGTCGACGTCGCAATTTTTGGCATGATTCATGACCGCAGCAGTGACGCGACGCGACACAACTTAACAAACACAAACTGGCAAAAAAAGAGTGTGCAATCAGCAAAGAGAGAGATAAAGTGCCAAAGAGCCACAGAGCGAAGAGAGAGAGAGAGAGAGAACGCACTCTCTCTGCTTGGCTTTGTGGCCGGCAGTGAGAATTCAACTCACAAAAGAGGCAACAATCGAAGTACACTTGCATTAACTTTTCGAGTAGCATATGAGGCCAGCAAGTGCAGCGTAGAGCGGGTATGTACGAATTGCAAATACCTTAGCAGAAACTTTGCTGCTCTCTTCTTACAATTTATAACTGTAAATACCTTAGCTGCAACTTTGCCGCTTCCTTCTGCTTCTACTCGATACCTACGAGTGAGTATCGAAAACTATCGCATGCCAATTGAGTAATATCGATAATGCACTGCGCTCACGCACCATCGATATTATTTAATTGGCCTGCGATAGTGCAGTATTTTCTGCAAAGGTAAACACAATTAATATCGATAAGCTGCATCAGCTCACGTTTATCGATCAAACAAACTACAAATTGCTTTCGTTTTCGTTTTCATCGTCATTATTTGCATAAAGTGTATTGAAAATATGCAAATGCTTGTGAAAACATATTGCCTGAGTGCTGCTGCTGCATTAGCAGCCTGTGTGCGATCTTATGACATCGCCTATCTGAAGCATCGCATCATATATTATCTTCTACCAGCACTATCTGTGCAATTTATTATAATTTCCTGAGCGAATTGTGCATCATAAATTCACCGCAGGCACTTGGCGAGTGCCATTGTTATTGAAAATTGATGAAAGCACACACACATGCTGACATGCACAAGCATGCACTCACACTCACACACACACATACACACTTACTGGCAGTCGGGAGGTCGAGAGGTTGTGCGTGGTGAATTATTGCAGGCGCTGCGAGTTTATAAAGCGAAAGTGAAAATCGTCGACAAAAGCAATGCAAAAAGTTTTTACAGCAGCGGCGACAACGACAACAACAACAGCAATGACGGAAGCAACAGCGGTCGCATTGGGAGAAAATGCATCCAGTACATTACCCCCTTCCCCCACTCCACCACCCTCTTCGTATGCAGCGAAATTGTCGGCCTACTTTTGTCATTGCTATGCGATCAACGACGTCGCCGACTTTCACGGCCAAATTTGAATTGATGGTCCATGTGACTGTGTGTGTGTGTGTTGAGTGTTTGTGTGTCTGTGAGCTTATGTGTGCGTGTGCGAGTGTGTGTGTGTTGCATCAACTTTGCTTCAACATTTGCCTGACTTACTTTGTTAGCGGGCGAGCGCAAAAGCCATTGAAAACTTTTAGCGCCTAAGTACACTTGCAACTCTTTCCGCACCCCCTGCCCCCCCCCGCTCTCTCTCTCCACCTCCCATTGTCGCTCACTCGCTGTGTCACTATCTCGCTCTTACCCTTTAATAAACTTTTCAAATGCATGATTGATGATGTGGCTCAAACACGCCTTCACGTGCAACTCCAACCGCTGACCCGCCCTCAGCCACCACCCACCGCCCACTGCCCACCGCTGCATCGACATCGCTGCAGCAGTTGAAACTTTTGCCCGCGTTCTGTAAACGAGTCGCGTCCTCCAGGCCAGAGTTGCCAACACGCGCTAATTGTTGTTTGAAAATGCGCCAATGTAATTACACAAATGAAAATGCATCGAGCAATGATTTTCTCATTCAGCCTCCCTTCCCTTACCTTCTTCTTCCCCCTCCTTGCCCCCATTCCACTACCCTTCTGTGTTCAGTTTCGATTTGTATGTTGTTTACTCTAGTTCTGTGGCCTCCCATTGAGTCGAGTTGGCAGCACTGCAGCATGCACGACTGCTCGAATGCTCTTTGATATCCATTGAGTGAAGCCTCAGCTGCCAATCACAGTTGCCTCGCCAGTCATTAGACAGCCCAGCTCAGCTCAGCCTGCAGCCTGCCTTACAGCTCGAATCTCTTACTTCTGTCTCCCTCTCCCTCTCTCTCTCTCTGTCTCTATCTTGACTTTTCACTGCGGGCCTTTTCATTGTGTCTGCCACATAAAACGAAAATGAAAACTCTTTCGGCCATATCCTCCAGGCAATTAAGTCAATAATCGAGCCTGACACGAAAACAATGCTCCAGCAATTAGAGGTAAATTTATTTTATATACACATTCCTCCCTCTCTTTCTCTCCCCCTCTCTCTCCCTCTCTCTCTCTTTCTCTCTCTCTCTCTCTCTCCCTCTCTCTGTGTGTCTGCCGTGATATGTGTTCCTGTGTCGAGCACGTCCATTAAGGGACCTCACAACATGAGCTATTAGCGCAACTGGGCAAAGTCTTGAACATAAGTTGTGCAGAATACATTAGTTGAGTAGGTTTCATATGGAAAACTCTCGTCAGATTGATTGCAATTAAAATTAAATTAGTAAACCAAATGGCCAAGTTTATAATTGCACTAAATGGGGAAGCGTTGTTTTTAATTTTGATTGGAACAGCAATTAATCAAAAAGTTTTAAGCTCCTCGATTTGTTTGCAATTACAGCAGAACATTGCAGAACTGTAAGTAATTAGTAAGTGCTATGAATTTATAATAGAACAGAATATAGTTACATATAACTTATATATATATATCATGACTAATACACACACATTTAATACAGTTTTATAGACATTTTTTCAGCTTTTTTGCCTATAAATTTGTCTGCATGCAATTTAAATTGCAGCATGTAAATTCCTTTGAAAAAGTCTTAACAATATTAAAAGTATACTTTCAAGAGCAGCCCATAAATGACAAGCCTGCATAGTCATAGCACACTTTTAAGCGCAGCACCAAATACCAAGTGAATAACAAAGAATTCTTACTTTTTAATACATTTTATTCGAAATTTCGCCATGTTAATTGGGAAATGCTTCATTGCCGATGGTGTCGACTGTGTCAATTGTCGAGCCTTTGTCAAACGCCCTCAGCTAGCCGCAGTCGACCACTGAGCGCAACGTGAATTACAATCTGTGTGTGCCAAAATTACATTTCGGACTTGCATTTTCAATGAATTTTGTGTAATTTTTGGTATTTGCCATTTGCCGTTTGGCTGTTCGCGCTCTCGCTTTGGCCTCTTTTTGTGTGTGTGTGTGTGTGTGTGATGTTGCAACACAATGCAACAGCCGAGTTGAACGTGGGCTTTAAGTGGCGACCCCCCACACAACTAACTACAGCATGGGGCGTGACCAGCCTGGCTTGGTCTGCTATGCTCTGCTCTAGTCCGGCATGAAATTAGGTTAAGGCACTAGGGCGCAGGCGGAGCGGGGGCGGAGGCGGAGGCAGCTGCCACACAGGACACTGCTCGACGCGGCCAATGCGTTTTGATAAATGAAGTTGTTGTGTCTCTCTGTTGTGTTGCTGTTTCTGACACAGCGCCGAGTGGGCTGCCAAATGAGCCCAGACGCGGAGTCAGGGCCACGCCCAAGCTTTCGTTCCCCAACCTTCTCCTGCCCTGCCCCTGCTCCTGTTTGATGGTACTCCTAGTCACGCCACTTGAAAATTATAAGATCCGGGCTAAAGAATTGCAATGCCAGCAAGCAGGAAGTATGACAAACCGCAAAGGAAGAAGACGCCGCGTGGCGAGCAGCGGCGAAAATGAGAGCAGCAAATAAAAATAAACTACAGCAGCAAGCTGCAGCAGCAGCAGCAACAGCAACAGCAACAGCACCAGCACCAACAGCAGCAACACACAGAAGTCACTTAAACGGAAATGACAAAAACGAGTTGCGACGCTGGCAGCGCTGCCTCTGCCTCTACTTCTGCCGCTGCCTCCGCTGCCTTGCTGTTGCTGAAATTTGCATTTATCTTCAAGTTAAGTTCCCTTTTTTTCTCTGTTGCACTCTCTGCTTATTTATTTACTTTTTCCGCGGTTTCTTGCACTCACCCACACACACACTCATTCACCCACACACACCGCTACAGGCGCTTACAATGCAGTTGAAAAATTTGCTGCCTGCTTTTAGGCTGATTTTATGCCATTTTCTCTTAAGCATCGTGGCAAGTGTCGCCATTTGCAACACTGTGCTGTCATGCCGTGCTGACATGCCTCTCTACTTCCCCCTCCCCTCTCTCTCCTTACCTGCCTCTCTCAACACAACACGCATGCATTTTTCATGCTGCACTTGGATAACGCGTTGCTGTTGCTGTTGCTGTTGCTGCTGGGCTGCTGCTGCTGCTAGCGCAACATCCTGCGGCGTGGCATGCATCAGCATGTCGCCCTTTGCCGGCTTTAACCTTTGCATAATTTGATGACAGTCAAGTCCTTATGGCCCTCTCCCTTTCCCTCTCCCTCTTCTCCATCTTCTTCTCCTTCTTCGCCTTCATCGCCTTCTGCTGCCGCTAAATTATGAGCAAAGCAGCAAACTTTTCCCAAACACTTGCAGAGCCTCTTAATGGATTCCCCCAGACAGCGTGCCCAAGCGCTGGGCATCTCGCCCCCCTGCCCCTGTGCCCCCCTTGTCCTGGCTGGCCTGACTGCCCCTTATAATTTCACTTAATTTAATCTCAACTCATTTTGTGCCAAGCTACGCAACCCCAAAATCAACGCCAGGCAAAGCCACAGGCCCAGCGGCAACTGTTGTTGCTGTTGCCGTTGCAAGTGCCGCTGTTGCTGCTGCAGCACTCGCCACTCCTTAGGGCCTCATGCATATTCCAAGAGCATTTCACGAGCTCATAAGCAGCGCCTGCCGTCGCAGCGCATGCAGCTTGAGGAGCTTGCCTCTGCTCGACTTGAGGTTACCCTGTAGCAATCTTTTTACTTGGGATTGATTATTTTATTTATATAAATATTATATTACGTTATTATACTATTTATTTATTTACTATATTAAGGAGGAGGGGTTGCAAATTGGAGTCTCTTTCTGTCTCTTTCTTGCCTCCCATTGTGAACATTGCCCAAGCACAGGGTATCATAACAAGAGGCCAACCGTCGGGTAGACCACACCTAGGTGTTGGCTCTACATTGTTGACTGTTGCCTGCCGTCGTCGTCGTGCCACTTGCCACCTGCCATTGCCTCCCACTCCTGCTCCTGCCATTGCCTTCTTCCATGTGTTTCTGGCTATTTTCGACCACCTCTCGGGGGGCGTTGGCCTATCGCTTGTGGCTTTACTCATTGATCAATGTTGTCATTGACGCATTGCCCAACAGCAACAGCAACAATGATAGCAGCCCCCCACCTCCCTTTCGTCCCTCTAAGGGAGCCTATTGATCGATCGATGGATGAATGCTGTCACAATGCCATCGAAATGGGGCGTGGCAATTGTGTAGCGCATAATGACATTGGCCAAACAATTACCAGCATTATTGGTGTGATATGACAAGCAGCACGCCCTCACACACACACACACACACTGGCAGTGGCGGACACACTCACGCATGAGTGCTGCGACTTGGCCATACGAAATGAATTATGAATAACGCAATAAATATAAATAAAAACATCTTGCAGAGCACACGCACACACAGTCACACACACAGTACACACACACAGTACACACACACACACACACACAGACACAGAGAGGACTGCAGATAGACACGTGCACGCTTGACTGGCTGCACATAAAGTGACAGTTACAATTTCGTCATGCCTCGCAGCAGCCAGTGAGGTATGCAGTAATCTGCTACCAGTTGCCAGTTGCAAGTTGCACGTTGCCCCCTTTGCCAGTTGCTTGCCACCAACTAGCGATATAGTTATCAGTTGCGGCACTGGGAGAAAAACTTGACTACAAACGACGCAAGGATTCCTTTTTGCAAGAGAAAGCTGAAGATGCAACTATTTATAGACTACACTATACTATTTTAAAGAGCAATGCAATATATTCTGCTTGGTTTTTATAATTTTAAACTGCCCCAATAAGTTTAACGTACTCTCCTGCCCCATCATAAGTTTGCAGAGCACTGTGCTAGCCCTTAAGAGATACCTGGGTGTCATTCTTGACAGTACCTCGACATTTAAAGCCCATGCCACAATGTCCTGTCGAAAGCTAGCAAGATGGTTAGGTTACTGTCTCCTGGCAACAAGTTGTTGTTGCTCTGCAAGGTATCCATATATTTATATATATATATATTTAAGCCCGATCTGCAAGTATGTCTTGAAAATTTATGGTATCGGGACTAAGACTAAATTGAATTAAATCAGAGTTGCTCAGGCCAAGGAAGGATCTGCAATGCCCTGTGGTATATCCGCAACAAAGACAGAGAAAGGCGCTTGAGGATCTTCCAAAATTAGTGACGCCTTTAATGCACACGCCGTTGAATACATTTAACGACTGCGAATTCAACCAAATGCAATAGCTCGACAGTTGTCAGAGAATTAGTTTAAGCGAAGACCGAGAAAGAACTATCCACTGGATCCTTCCACGAGATCTCTTTTATAAATACTTCGTTTTGTAATACAAGTATATATAATTATAATATAATATATAATAATATATACTAATATATAATAATATATAATTTTAATTTGTTCTGTAATTCTGTGTTATTTATATTTTATATTTAATCTGATAAAGCTGTCACTTTTCCCAACAAGTTAAATATCATTTGAAATTTCAACTGGATGATAAGCTACAATGAAATTCTAACCGTAATATTGATCTCGAGTTTAGCAGAAATACTGCTTAATTCAAATATTTATTATCTAAAGAATTCTTTGGAGCAATTTCATATTTCTATTGTTAATTGATTAACTTATTCTTTGTCTAGGGCGCTGCTTCATAATATATTATAATGGAACAAAGTTGAGGAAAAGCCAGAGGAACAGAAGAGGAAAAGGTTACTGCACCTGGGGCCCCTTTAAGTTTTCCTGTCCCATTCGCAATCAATTCAAATTGCCAATTCAAAGCAGGTTTAACATTTGCCAGACTTTTCGCTCAGTGTAGCCCACAAATTGTGTGGGGGAACTCGAAGCGCAGCTGCTTGATATGCAGATACTCGGCGACAGATACGTAGATACAGATACGAAGATACTTTACGCCTGATATGCTGCAACTCATTTTCTACTGCATTTTTATGCGCCACAAAGCGTCTGACAAGGTACAACCAGCTGCAGGAGAGCGAGATGGCAGGGGGGGAGGGTAGGGGGCGTGGCAGCAGAGCCATGTGGCATTTGTATTTGTTTATCAAAGCGCGAACTTTTCACTGAGTTGCTGTACAAAATTTGCCAGCAGCTGCACTTGAAAGCTGCCAGCGTGGAGCGAGTTTGTGTGTATTGGTGAGTGTGTATTGGTGTGTGTACGTGTGTTGGTGTGTATACACATGTGTGCATGTGTGCTAGTTCATATGTTGTGCAATGCATTTTACAATTTTCATGTCAGCAAATTTTGTGCAGCGATGAAATAAAGAGAAAGAAAAGCCTGGCGAAAGGGGCTGTGTAGAGAGAGAGAGAGGCGAAAAGGGGGATGGTGTGCTGGCGTGCACTGCTGTGAGGTGTGCACAACTAATTGATCCACTAAAGTGTTAATGAAGCCACTGCTCCACCTGCATATTGCCAGCTAGACCAACTTGGGCAACTTTTGTTTATTTTCCCTCCTGCTTGCGATTTGTCAACGGCGTGTTGCCAAGTACTCCATGTTCCCTCCCCTCCACTCCTTTCTGCCTTGCCACGCCCACTACTCAGTGCTACCACTGTACCCACTTGGCAGTCAGTGCCATTAGGCGTGCTCCATTACCGTTAGCTTTAACGAGCCATTGATTTTGATGCATGCGAGTGCCTGCATTAACAGTCGATAACTGGCGATAACTTTTCATTTGTATCGCAGCAGGCAACACAGACTTACAGACTTACAGACGTACCTGCCAGCTACTACCTTCTCCCCTTCTTCCCCTTTCCCTTCCACGTCGTCCCAGCTCTCTATCGTCTTGGCCAAATCATTAGCCGCGACGACAACCGCCAATTGCTCATTTGTCTTGCGGGCACTTGCGTGTGCGGCATTTAAAAGCCGCAAAGTGCGCGGCATGTCTAACGCGGCAAACAAATCAATTTGCCATAAGCATCAACACACACTCTCTCTCTCTATCTCACACTCCCTCTCTCTCTTTCAGACACACCCACTGGCAGTCGCTTGCTGCGTATTTTGCCCTCGCTGCGCCATCAGAAGTCGCATTGCGTGCACACCCGCCTGGCTGCAATTACACACTCTGATTGACATGCCGACACACACTAACACGCACACACACACACTCACACACACACACACATACACTCTATACACACACATGGCAAGAGGCTGCGCTATCTTTTGAACGCTGAATTGGCCGCTTCCCGTGCCGGCAACGACGGCAACACGAACACGAATTCGCAATTAAGTAATTTTATGGTCGCGTATTTCAATTTATTGCCAATCGAGCGTGCCAGCGAGCTGCCTCTGTTCTGCCCCCCATACGCCCCACACTCCCCTCTTTACTTGGCCAATACCTTCCTCCTCCTCTTTCCCCCTCCCACTGCATTTGCCTTGGGCTGGTGACATTGACATGAACTTTTTGGGCTGCACTGCAGGGCGCAGTTTTTTCACATTAGCCAACACTGGATTTATGGACACACACACGCACACACACACACGCGCTCGCACTTTTTGTTGCGGTTGCTTCTGCTGTCAATGGCTGCACTTCCGCTTCCGCTTACTACGCGTTATCAGCGACCGCGACTTGATTACATTGTACTCTGCCAGAGGGCGCCACAACAACTTGGCCAAGCACCAGCATCGAGTATCTCTCTCTCTCTCACTCCGCTTCTCCCTTGCCTGCTCTACTCTTAATTATGGCTGTGCTAAATGACTGTGCCACGCCCACATATGCACAAGAAATTGCCTTCTTATCTTCGTCTGCTGTGCTTGCCTCCGTTTAAGTCCAATTTCTGCAGGTTGACTTGGCTCAATGGCTCATGGAGTGTATGTTTTATATAGTATACGAATACAGCAGTACTAACTGAAGTATATTAACTCCGCTGGCTTACTTCGATAAGGCTAAAGACCTAAGAACCTTAGGGAATGTTAGGTTAGGTTTTAAACTTGATGCTTGATTCATTATCTTAGCTCTTTTATATTGTATTTGGTATAGTCATAAGAATATTCTATTGAACTAACAACTGCTAAAAAGCTCTCTGAAACCTTCAAGTTTTAGCTTATTTTATGTTACTTACTTCAGGGTGCGAATTAGACGTTAGTAACTCTCATTGAGATATTTATTTTATTATTTAAGGCACTTTATCTATATTATTTTTAAGCTAAACATTAGCTTAAATTCCAAAGGAACTGAACGATTCCTAGTAACTAAAATAATAATAAATAAATAACTTCAAGGATATTTATTTATTAAGGCATATAGGGAAATCCATTTACCCCTTTGTGTGCCTGTCAGCTATTAATTCAACCCTAACTATAGTTAGCGCTATCTACATATATGATATTAATTTTAACAGAATAAATAACAATAACCATAGCCTAATAACAATCACAATTAAAATATAACATTGAGTACGTCAGCGTCTGCTGACCCTCCTTAAAGCAGATCGGAGAATTAGATCCCTCGGTTGTCGTTTGTTGAGCCTCCTTGGTGGACGAGTTCTGTATAGTACGTTTGCCAACCTCAGCCTTTCATGGTAACAGTTCATAACTCTTATTTAGGTAATTATTTCTTTGAAAGGAGGCCTGGTCAAATTCTAAAACAAACTTTATCTACCTTGCGGGTAGCAGTTATAAAAAGACAAGACTCCTTCTAATTTCAGTCTTTCTCTCTCGCTTCTTTTCGTTTCCTCTACTTTTCTCTCTCGTTCATCCGCACTTTCTAACCTATTGCTTTACCTGTACCTCTACCGCCACCTCCACCTCTCTATCTCTACGTCTACACTTTACTACAACTCGCCTCAACTTCATTAGCACACCTCGCTACCAGTTTTGCCTCGCACCTCGGCAGTACAAAGTTCCGCTTTTACAGCCCTCCCCCTTACTCCTACTTAGTTGTCCCGCTGCTGTCTGCAACATTTTTAGCTGTTTTCTGGCTGCCATTCATGAAAATTGCAAACAGCTGCTGCCACGAAGCATAAATGCTGAAAGTCTTTCATGTTTTTTGCGTGTCAATGATGCCAGCACACACACAAACACACGCATTAGAGAGGGAGAAGGTGTGGGAGGAGGGAGGCGTGGCATCGAAGTGGCGGCGAAAACACAAGTTCAATATGCACGCGCCCGCCTCGTTAGAAATGCTTTAACTATGTGAACGATAGCATTGATGCTATGGCTGCCCACTACCCACTCCCCTCTTTACCTCTACCCACCCCCCCTCCTGCAGCCCACTCTCTCTCCCTCTCTCTCTGCATGTGTGCGTGTCTCTGATGTTTTAATACCCTTACAGAGTATATATTTATTTTGCCAGAATTTAATGACTATCCGCACTGAATTAATTTGATATATCGTATAAACTGTCGGTTTATTTTGCCATAATTCAAACTATCGCAAGCAAACTTACAATATAATATACAATATATATATATACATATATATAAATATATACCACCATTGTATCAAAATAGGGCAACTTACAGTTAACTTAGAAATAATTAAGGAACAGGAGATTTTTTGAAATGAATGAACCTAAAATTCCATACTAGACAAATTTGTCTCATTTCTCCTATTGAGAACTTTATCGTATAGGAAGGGTATATGGCCTACGGCATATGTCGCAGATGAACTTTCTTTCTTCGGTTTTTTTCCTGTTCCACTTCCGTTGCGCGTTCCACGCTGTCTCCACTCGCTATTCTCCACTTGCCACACCGCCCTCTGGCGCCCATTAGCGCTGAATCCCGACCAAAGTTCCGGATACAGCCCGAATGTTCTATCATGCCCGCTATATACCAGCAGTCCCCCTTACCCCCCAATGCTGGCATGCCCGCTTCTATCTTTCGCTCCCACCACGCCTCTTTCCGCCCGCCCACCGTTCGCGCAGACATCGAGCGAGTGTCATTAGAAACTTTTGCTGCGTGTCGATTTGACGCTGGGGCCAACATTTTGACACATTGGCAGTAGGAGAAGGAGGAAGGGGAGATGGAGTAGGGGGAACGAGAAGGATAGGGAATGGGGGAAGAGGGCGACGCTGCTGTCGATGATATGTGTGGGCAGGCGATGCTGCAAGCTTTCTTGTTTTTGACGCATGGCCATAAAAAATGATGATGGGGATCATGCACGTGCTCACGGTCAATTCATCAGGCAGGCGGGCAGGACGCAACACCTACGACAACTGCGAACCGGAAAGAGAAAGAGAGAGAGAGAGAGAGAGAGTAGGACAAGCAGATAGGGAGATAAATTGAGGAGTGGCAGCAGGGGCAGCAGGTGCGGCAGGAGGGGGCAATAGTTGTCCGGGCATCACTGACACTCTGCAAAAATATTGCCATTTAAGCTCCGGACGCATTTACGGCTGACAGGTGCACAAGCTGTCAAGGGAGCGGAAAGGGAAAGGAAGACAGAACGTGAGACACACAGACAGAAAGAGAGGAAGAGAAGAGAGAGAGAGAGAGACAAAGAGAGACTGAGGTGGAGGTTGCTGCCTTGCCTTGAGTTGCTCGCTCGTCCATAGATTGTCCATGGCCAATGTGACAGAGCGGAAGCAGCATGAGTGAATGTGAATGTGAATGCGCATGAATGAATGATTGCATTCGATTGCATTTGATAGCGAATAATTGCAGCTGCTTGGGATTTGCATCGCATCGGAAACGGCTGTCAATGCATATGAATGCGACGCTTACTGCCGCACGAGGGCACATGGCCAGCTTCAGCCTAATCTCTGAACACGATGTGAGTGCCAGTGAATAGAGGCAGTTGGGCCAGCCAGAGAGCATGTCTCTTTGGCCGGGGGAAAGGTCACTGCATGCCAATGAATCAAACGTCAGTTAAGGATGTTTGAATGCACTCATGAATACACTCACATGCACTCATGAGTGTCCTTGTGAATACTAAATACTACACCAATTGGCGCTTTAACTGTTCGCAGTGCAAATCCTGATGCTTTCTTGTGAATACACTCATGAATACATTCACATGCACTCATGACTGCACTCACGATCACTAAAACTAACACCTACGGCCTTTTAGCTGTTTCCAATGAAAAGTGAATACACTCATGAATACACTCACATGCGCTCTTGAATGCACTCACGAATACTAAATACTAACACCTATAGTTGCTGGCAATGCAAGTCCCGATGCTTATTTTAAATACACTCATGAATGCACTCGCATACACTCATGAATACATTCACATACACTCATGAATGCCATAATGAATACTAAATACTACACCTATTGGCGCTTTAAGCTGCTTCACAGTTTATAGCCTTGTTTTTTCTATTGTGAATACACTCACTCATTCATGCAAACGATTCACACTCACGAATATTGAAACAGTTTTAACAGCCATGCGACTTAAATTAAATAATTCAAGCCAAAACTAACCCGCTCACAATTCATTCGAGCACAGGTGAGTGAGTGCACTCACACACACACACTCATGAATAATAGAGCGCACAGCAGCAGCACTCAGGCGCATAACTCACAGTGTCGACTCTCTGCTAGTTGGCAACTAAATATGAGTAAATATGAGCACACCCACAAGCAAATGTGAATGTGAATGCATTCATTGTCACGTACGAATGATTTCCTACACTCACACACACTCGCACACACACACACACAGTCAGTCGCTTAGCATGCGGCGACTAACCCCGAACAGATGCTGCGACAGCCCGCAAAAGACATTTAACACTTGGGTCCCTCCCCCCAACCCCCTACAGCCGACACCCTGTACTGCCACTCTCCCTGTGTCCATCTGTCCCTCTTCCCCCTCCTCCCCCCTCTGCATTTCGCTTCATATGTCCATCAACGCAATGAGACGGAAATCAGCTTGGTCAGCATTCGATTGGTTCTCCTACTCCTCTTCCTGCTGCCACTGCTGCTCTGTCTGCTCTCCACAGATTGTGGCCTCCTGCTGGTTAACAGTTGGCAGCTCAAGCCCGCCCACTACACCGCCCCCCTTGCCCCGCCACCCCTGCACACCCTTCGTCTTCATTCCCTTTGGCAGTTGCAAATTATTCATGTTTTTTCTGCAGCATTCACGCTTTATGCTCTTCGCGTTATTCTTGTGTATTTCATCTGCAATTTGTTATTGCTTCGCAGGGCAATAGAAGAGAGACGGGGGTGCAGAAGAGGTTATAGAGGGTGTGGTGTGTGGCAGAGGTGGGGCAGGGCAGCAGGTGCCTCCACAACGAACGTGTTTGTGTTCCCAATGCAAGCGACGAGGGCGACAAATGGCCAGCAAAGTGCTCTGGGTGGCAGCACCTTGTGGCCACACTTCATGGACAGGAGGAGCAGGGGGGTCTCTGCACTCGACGCATGTTGAATGCAATAAGCAACACAACAACAACATCAACAGGGGCATGAAGTGAATGTGGCCAGTTTATCGCCCACACTGACTGCGCCCATCCTCCTCCTGCTCCTCCTTCTCCAGTTCCTTCTCCCGCTGCTTCTCCTCCTCGTGTTGCCATTGTTCGTCGCAGTGTTTTTTATTATTCATGCGCTACCAACACCAGCCCTTACCTCTGACTCCCCCCTCGCTTCCCTCTGCCCCCTATCCCCCCGTGTGTTGTTGCAGCTGCAGTTGCATATTCCGACACCGTCAAATTTTGTTGCTCAGTTATCATTCACATGCATTCACAATAATTGCGTGTAAATTTCAAGCGTTTAAAAAAGTCAGCACAGAAAACGTTAACAAAATCCCTCAAAAAGCTAAAAAAAAAAGAGCCAGATAAATGCCTGAAAAATGCCAAAAAAAAATAGACAGAGAAAAAAACCGCCAAGTGCCTCGCGTCGAGTGTGTTTGACCAGCGCACAGCGCCCTCTGCGGTTGAATATGTGTACTATATGCACACACACACACAGACAAACACACACACACACATGCTTTCAAAAGGGGTGGCAGAGGGGGAGGGAGCAAGAGCAAGAGATGAACGAAAGTGCCTTGGCTAAGTTAAGTGAATATTTCGGTTAACTTTTCATAAGTTTGCATAAAGCACTTAGGATCTGTGTAAGGGGCTCTTACAAGATAAGCAACAACATTTTCGTGAGTGTATTCACAAGTAACCTATATCTGTATTTTCAGTGTATGTAACGATTCTAACTGCAGATTTGAAACTTAAACAGTAACCGCTTAAGATCTTTGCAACCTTATTCTACTTATGTTATTATACTCGTAGCCGAGTGAACATTGAATGAGATTAAACAAGCACGAAAACTACTGTCGAGTGTGCTCGACTGTGATATACCCAATAACCACCTTTAATTGGTCTAGCATACTATTACCATTTTTGGGCAACCTAATCTAATCTGTATCAACTTCAAAGGATTCTTAATAACTATGTTATTCACAATGACTATATACTATGAGTATCATAGAAAGTTGAATGTTTAGGTTATAATATTAAGATAGATTATTATTTAGAAGAACTATATTATTTCTATTGAAAGCATTTATGTCGTGTCCCGTTCAATCAGGTCTCGAGGCTGGTGGAGTTTCAGTCTTCTTCTCGTTCTTCTCCGTTCTCTTGGGCAGCGATACTTACTTGGAATGAGATTCTAGTCTCTCCTTATACTTTTATCTCCTGTATCCTGTCTTCAATTTTTGGCACCTTCAAATCGCGTTCAATATCTCTGCGCCTGTGATTCTTCTCAGTGTTTTTGTCTGACCAAAACGTTCTCTTTAATATATAACTTCTATGTATTTTGTGTTGCATACTTTGCAGGGAGCGGAATCATTAACTTCATAAAATTATTTCCGTAATAACTTCTCTGTTAATTATCCAATCGCAAGCAAATTTTTAGAAATCATTTGGACGTTGATAGCTATTGAGTGTACCAAAAATGAATGAACTGTCCTGCATTCAAATTACGCTTCGTTTTTATGGATTTACAGCGCAGAAGGGAGAGTAACCAAAATCTTAAATGATCTCATGCAGAATTGCGACATTTTTTCATATTATTTTTGATAGTCCAAACTCTTCTGTTTTCTGAGATGTAGCTTTGTCATACGGACGAGCAGACGGACTTGGCTTACTCGACTGTGGATGCTGATTAAAAATATATGTATATATGAATATATATGACTATATATATATAGATTGTAGAGACTGCCACGCCTCCTTCAGCCTGTTATATACATTTTCGGTTGGCACAAAGCTAGAATACCCTGCTAGCCTATGGCTACTGGGTATAAACAGAAGCTGCTTACAATCTTTTCAGTTAAACTGCTTTACAGTCTTATCTTACTTATGTTATCATGGGCCATTGAAGACTAAATAAGATTGAATAAGTGGAAGGTACTTTCTTAATCCCGACTCTCAATTTCTTTCAGTGTATCCCTCATTCTTGGTATATTTTAAACTAGAAATATGCATAGATATTCCACGCTTGACAACTATCCCAGGACAGGCTGCATCATATAGCCAGTTAATAAATATTTATGATGGCAATATATGCAATACACACGCCATGTACATGGGGTATACATGGGATATACATGAACTACATGGAATACACATAATTTGCAGCAATCTGCAAAGCAAATTCGAAAGACTCCATAGACGATTCTCGCTGCAGGATTTAAAAAATACAACTCGTTAAGAGCTGACGATGTTGCAGCTCCTTAGCTCTGCCTTCTTCTGCTCCTCCTCCCACTTCGTCTCGTCCTCCTCCCACTCCCACTTGCTCTGACTCCACCTGACTGCCAGTTGGCCTTGTCTGGCGGGGCGCACTAACGTTTTGTTGTTAAGCCATTGGAATTTATGGCGTTGTTTACACAAAAATTGCATTCGCCTTGCAGTTGAGTAAACACGCAACCGAAGAGGGACAGGGGAAGAGGGCGAAAGAGGCGAAAGGCCAAAGCAGAATACAACTAAGACAGTGTAAGGCAACAGCAACAGCAAGAAGAACAACAAAGACAACGATAGGAAAAACAATTTGGCAAGTCGAATTGAAATGACTCGTTGCGAAGGTTCCCAACGAGACGCGCTTAATGAATGCCAATTACGACTGAAGGAGCTGCTCCAGCTGCTGCTTGCAGCTTGATTATGCTGCCGATTTCAATAACGCGCGCATTGTCAATTGAAGGCGCAGATTGAAGTGCAACAAAGGGCGACTTACGTTGCGTATACGCAATGCGTGTGTCAGTTTGTGTGCGTGTTAATTAATGTGCCGCCGGGCAGGGCCACGTGCAGGCGCTGTAGCTACATATAACTAGCTAAAAGCCTGTCGGTAATTGTGCGCACTGCCAGAGAGGGAGAGGGGGAGAGAGAGAGAGGGAGAGAAGAAGAGAGAAGGAGTAGGAGAGAGAGCAAGGCAACCTGAACCATCTGAGGCGCAAAGGCGCCGTGGCGCTGTCAAGCGTCAGCGTGTGCGGCGTGTGTGGCATGCGGCATGAGGCATGTTGCTGTCAGTTGACGCATAAACAACGAAATTGCATTTAGCCAAAGCTTAAGCCGTAACCAGCCCCGTAGCCAGAGCAGGAGTCGCATGAGTCGGAGTCGCAGTCGGAGTCGGAGCCAGTTTCGACTAATAACTAATTAGGAATTGTGATCGGAGCCGTAATCCGATTGTGGCCACTGGGCACTGAGAGAAATTTCCGTTCTACATCTGTTTTCTGCCCATAATAATTTGTCATATGCGGCTTTGGAAAAGGGGGGGCGGGGAGTGCGTGGCAAGGTGCGAGACGACACGCAAGGCAATCATAAAATGTGCTTTTCGGTTGGCTTAATGTGATTGTCGGGCCACATGTAAGTAATGAAAGCAGTCGATTAACACCAACACAAACACACACACACACACACACAAGCACACGTGGCAGTCGGGCAGGTGTGTAGCGGCATTCGCATTAAGTATACGTCGTGTGCGGCCGCAAAAGGCAGGCGACAAAAGCGACCAGCGCAAAGGTCCGTTTAACTTAACGTTTCCCACGCGGGCAACAACAACTGGCACACATACACACACAAAGATGGACATACACAAGCACACACATACTCACATACAGACACAGGGCCCAGGCACACCTTGAAGCCAGCCAGGCGGTCTTAAAGTTGGATTGATGCTGCCCCGGAGAGGCATAAAGTGTGCGAGCCACAGAAATAAAGCAAGTTAATTTGATGCTGCTGCCTCAATGGTTGCTGCTACTGCTGCTACTCCTATTCCTACTGCCAATTCTACTACTCTTTCTACTCCACTTGCAACTACCCTAACTTGATGCCTTTCTACTCCCCTATTCCTCGTTGTTCCATTTACCTTTCTGTTCTATCTCTTGCTTCTTTCATCAACACTGTCTTTGCTTTGCACTACTCTGCTTCTGTCTTTACTCCTATTCCTATTACTTTCAATACTCTTCTTTCCCTTCTATTTCCCCTTTTTCCTGTTCCTACTTCCATTTGTCTTCTACGAGTACTACTTCCATTTCCGCAGCCACAGCTAGTTCTACTTTGAGTTTTACGATTCTATTTCACTTCAACTGTCCTTCCTTATTCTACTCCGATTGCTACTCTACAACTATTTCTACTCCCATTTCTAACACTTAGCGTAGAATTTTTATTTAATTTTTCCCTAAAGCATAAGGCTTTCTGTTTATCCATCCTTCTGTCTGCTTCTCTATCTGTCTGTCTGTCTGTCTATCTGTTTGTCTTCCTCTCTCTGTCTGTCTGTCTCAGTATCTGCTTGTCTGTCTCTCTCTCTTGTTAGCCTCTACTTGTCTTTTTGTCTGTCTATTGATCTGACTCTTGCTCTGTCTATCTCTATGTCTGTCTGCCTGTCTATCTATCTGTCTGTCTGTCAGTCAGGCTTTCTGTCTGTCTGTCTGACAGTCTATCTGTCTATCTATCCCTCTGTCTGTCTCTTTCTCTGTCTTTCCATCTACTTGTCGTTGCTCTGACTATCTCTCTGTCTCTCTGACTGTTTTTCTATTACTTTATCTGTTTGTCTTTCTGTCTCCCTATTTCTCTTTAAGACAGTCTGTCTGTCTATCTCTTTATCTGTCTCTCTCTCTGCTAATCTGTCTGTCTGTCTTCATGTCTGTCTATTGGCTCTCAGTCAACCTCGTTGTCTGCTTAATTGTCTGCTTCTGTCCCTCACTCAATTTACTTCTCTGTCTGTCTTTCAGTCTCTCTGTCGATCTTGCTGTCTGTCTGTCTGTCGTCTATCTGTTTATCTGTCATTCTGTCTGTCTATCTCCCAATTATCTATTAGTCTGCCTTTCGATCTACTTGTCTGTCCCTCTGTTGCTCTATCTTTCTATCTGATTATCTCTTTGTCTGTCTGTCTCCCTATTTCTCGGTCAGTCAGTCCATCTGTCTGTTTGTCCGTCTGTATGATTGTATGTCTGTATTTCTTTCCGTCTCTTTATCTGTCTGTCTGTCTTATTATCTGTCTGTCTCTCTGCTTTTCTCTCTTCCTCTCTGTTTCCCTGTCTCTCTGCTAGTCTGTCTCTCTGTTTGTCTCTCTGTCTGTTCGTCTGTGGCAACCTAAACTAGTCTGAGCTTTGCTCTCTTAGCTGAATCGCAGCTCAATGCTGGCTAAATTGATTAACGCCAACGCTAATTGGCATCCCGCGTCGCATCCTGTGCGAATGTGCGAAAATTGCAGGTGCCTGTTAATGATGCAGGAAATGAGTTAATGCGTTCCCTGCCCATCTGCCTCTCCTTTTCGCCTCCTGCTCTGCTTGACTGCAGGCAAGTTAATTGATTGGCGACAGCAGAGCAGTGCGGGTGGAGGAGGGGGATGCAGGACGGGGCAGCTGTTGTGCATATTGTCGGAAAAGTCATTAAACGACGCGCTCACTAATCAGCTTATCATTATTACACTGTCCAACAGGATGCGGTCCAGAGGGAGGAGGGGCATAAAAATGCGTGTAGTTTGTGGCCCAAGCGCATTAGGAGCATAGTTTGTTCATCTCAGACGACAGACAGAGACAGAGAGAGAGAGAGAGAGAGAGAGAGAGACGAACGTAAAAATAAATCAATTAAATGATTTTCGGGGAAGCCGAGAGCCAAAGTCAAAGCCAAAGTCAAAGCCAAAGCCAAAACGAAAGCGAAAGCCAAACGAAAAGCTAATTAGCTTTGTCCACTGAGAAGCTGGCTTAGCCAAGGCAAGCGCAAGGGGGGCGGAGGGCGTGTCTGGTCGAGCATATTGTGATGCCATTATCCGTGTATCATTAATTTAATGTGTGGCACATTAATTGCCGCATTGCGCATACGCAGCGTTGTGCCGCAGATAGTCGATAAGCATAACGAGCACAAACAGCAAATGACTTGAGTCTGTCTCCCTCACTCACTCCCTGTCACTCTCTCCCTCTTTCTCACTCTCACTCTCATCACACAGGCAGCACAGCGAATCCGGACGCGAAGCGACTCTACGACGATCTGCTGAGCAACTACAACAAACTTGTGCGTCCCGTGGTGAATGTCACCGACGCGCTGACGGTGCGCATCAAGCTAAAGCTATCGCAACTGATTGATGTCAATCTAAAGAATCAAATAATGACCACAAATCTGTGGGTGGAGCAATCCTGGTACGACTACAAGCTCAAATGGGAGCCCAAGGAATATGGCGGCGTCGAGATGCTGCACGTTCCATCCGATCACATCTGGCGGCCAGACATCGTTCTCTACAACAAGTGAGTAGCACCAGTAACACACACACACACCCTGTATATAAACTATTGTTGCCTTGCAGTGCCGATGGCAACTTCGAGGTGACGCTGGCCACAAAGGCCACCCTCAACTACACAGGACGCGTCGAGTGGCGTCCGCCGGCGATTTACAAAAGCTCCTGCGAAATTGATGTCGAATACTTTCCGTTCGACGAGCAAACATGCGTCATGAAGTTCGGCAGCTGGACCTACGATGGATTTCAGGTATGTATTGTAGTTGACAAGCCTTAGTTCTCTCCTTCCTCTTTTCTTTCCTTCCGCCGCCTCTCTAAAAAATGCCTCCACCAAATTCGTGGGGGCATTCGTTACGCTCGGTCTATTAAGTGTACGCCAAATGGCGCACGAAATCGACAACAAATTGCGTGCCATCGCTACTGCCAGAGTTGCCAAGAGTATTAAGAAAGCAGGTGCTCAAACGGCATTGTATATGGCATCTTTTGGACTCCATTGGTTCGCATAGGTTAATGTAATTCACTATTTCGGTATACATATGAATTCATACTTGAACATATTAACAAACTTCATGGAGATCGATTCATGAATAAATGAGTTATGTGTAGTATAGAAGGTTAACATGACAAGCAAAGGCATAGTTCTTGTTGTTGAGTGATGCTAAGCTGCTTTTAATACCCTGTAATCAAAGCAGAAGAGTCGTATAAAAGAGAAAAGTTTAAATAAGGCATATTTCAAGTTCTTACCCTACGTAACTCAATTGCTGTGTTAGCTATGTTAATGTAATTTACTCCAATGGCATCGAGAAGTTTGGCCCTTTCTATTACGAGTATTCTATTCTATTTATATTATTATTATTATTATATTGTTATCGGACTAGCTAGCATTCGGGTTCAATATTAGCAAATATTACTATTATTTGATTGGGAGATCTATTGTACTCCCTGCTGAGCCTAGAGCTGTCTGTCTAGTCTAGTTATTCTAAGGAAATTCATAATTTTGCCTTTTACTGGTCAACCATATGTATCTTATTTACACACACTTCTTACAAGAGCCAATACCGGACATACTGTGAGCAAGTGCTGCGGTGTCTTGGAATACATAAATAACTTTTATGTTTAGCGTATTTTGTGTTGCATACTTTTCAGGGCTGGGAAATCAGTACCTTATTAAATTAGTTTTTTTAAATAACTTCTATGTTAATTATCCGATCGCAACACAGAAACTACTTATAATTATCCTAAGTAGTCTTGAAAAAGTAACGACCATAGATGCTCATTAGGTTATAGAAATATGTGTATTCGATCCCTAATGAAATAAATAAATAAAAAAAAATATAAAAAAAAATCCGATCGCAAGCAAATTTTTAGAAATCATTTAGGCGTTGTTAATTACTTTGTTTATCAAAAAAGAAATTTCCTGCATTACGCTTAGAATTCAGTTTTTATCAATTTACAAGGGCAGAAAGAGGGAATAGTCAATGAAACCTAAGCGCTCATACAGACGGACAGACAGTTAAAACCAAGCCATAATACCCTTCTACCCCAAGGGTAGCAGATAAATATAAACAAAACTGAACCTTTCAATACTTATACTTCTACTTTCACCAGACTACCAAATATTGGCAACTCTAATCTAGAGCTGGAGAGACATCGATGTTACATCGAAAAACATTGATGTTTTATGCTTTATGAAAGACATCAGCAAACATCGAAGTTTCTCCGGCTCTACTCCAATCTCTTAATGAACTAACGAGTTATGTGTCGTGTAGAAGGAAACATAGCAAGCATAGCTTGTATTTCAGCTTGTGGAATGAATTGTGAACACTTTTTCACCTGTGACTCTTGTGAATTTCTTTGCATTCATCGCACAAGGATTTGTTGCGATTTAAAGACAAATTTATCCTCAATTTCGTTGTGAGACTTTGCTCAGCTCGACATTTGACATTTGGTATGCTAGCCAGCTCCCCTGCTCGGATAATTGGAATGTGAAGAGTGCATTTTGTGGGGGCAGCAGTTTTATAGACACGTTGTCGGCATAGAAATCTCTGAATTATAGGATTGCCTATTTGCAATGTGACTTTTTGTGCTACGAATTCGTTGCTTCTTTATTTTTTTCTCTTGTATTTGCACTTTGACAAACTGTGTAGCTTGGGGGGAGAGGAGTAGAGGGGAGACTAACTGGGTGACAGGGTGACTCCGGCAGCCAACGGGTGCTGCGGCTGGTTTAGTGGCTATAAACCGAAATTCGCTCATAATTCGTAGCTGCTCGCACTGAGTTTTTCACATTTTACGGCCGCACAGACACACATCTCCAGCTAGGGGAGGGAGTGGAGAGTGAGGTGGAGGGGAAGGGGGACTACAGCGGCAATGAGAACACAATGAGGTAGCTTGACACCTGCCAGCCAAGGCGACGAGGCGTCGAGGTGATGAGGCAATGAGGCGATGAGGTGAAGCCTCGTAAACTGAGGCGACTGCAGCTGCCACACGAGAGAGAGAGAGAAGACTTTGGCTCAGTGTGGCATGTGCGGTGTATGCGGCATATGGCATGTAGCAGGCAGCATCATGCAGCAAATGCCACATGCCACATACGGCATGCGGCAAGCAGCTTAGCGCCGCCATCAGCTACCTGCGCTCTGCTCTCTGCTCTCTGCTGTCTGCTGGCAGCTAATGAAGTGGCATTAGAGCCCAAGCTCGTTGCAAATGAGCCGACAAATGGCCCACGACTGCAGTGGGGTGCCAACTCTTTAACCACACACAGAGCAGAGCAGCGCACAGCATGCTACTGGGGCACAGGGTGATTCATGCGAGCCAGTAAGAAGCAAACGGCACCACAAAAAAGAAGGCAACTCTCTCTGACAATGTGACACATGCGACGCGACTCTAATCAAAACTGTTTGGCCTCGAGTAGTGGCAGCTGGCTGCGTTGGAGTGAGTTGTGTGTGTGTGTGAGGTGCTGGTGTGTGCGTGAGGTGCTAGTGTGTGTGTGCATATGTGCTGCCAGAGCAGCTTCGTTTATGCAATTGCCTCGGCCGAGGTAAGCAAATTCTACAAAGCTGCTGCGTAATGCAACGCACTGCGTGAACTGCTTGTCATTTGCACAGAGCAGGGCGTCTATCACACACACACACACACACAAACACAAACACTTACGCACACACGCAAATTAACCACAGCGTTGCCAAAGGCAAAGCAAAAGTCGAAGCCAAAGTGAAAGCCAAAGGCAAAGTGAAGCAAAGAGCAGAAAGCAGAAAGCGATAACCGATAGATGCCTTAAGCATTTTGAATGTGTTGCCCCATGACCAGGCTAATGCGCGAAGTAGCAAAGGCAAGGAAACAGCAGTAGCAAGAGCAGGAACACAGGAGGAAAAGGGAGAGAGAGAAGAGGGAGAAGGAAGGCAGCAGCTGCCAAATGGCAGGCGAAGCTAAGCGGCAAAGCTGCCAGGTAAGCACTAAAGCCTGAGGAAATGGGGGCCAATTGCAGATATTCAAAGGGAACTAACAGGTAAATCGAAGTAGGTAAGCTGACCGAACGATAGGCGATTATCGATAAGTGAAACGCAACGATAAACAGCAGTACGAAAGCAGCAGCAGGCAGCTAAGTGATTAAGAGATTGAAATGAAAATAATAAAAATAGGAAAAAGCTCAAATTAAAAGCTTACACACTGTGCTTACATGATAGGCGACTATTAACGAGGCAGCTATCGAGTTATCGATATTAATCGATCGCTATTAAAAAGAGAGAATGAAAGCGAAATTGCAATTCAGAGTGAAAAAGTGACAGTTATCGACGAGTTGCGTTGTATTATCGTTATTGTGTGTGCACTATCGATAACACAATTAAATGCAATACAAATTTGTAATTGTACGAACTAGGACCTTTAAATGCACACTCAAATGGTTTTCTTATTGTCAAAATACTATTAAATGGAATTTATCGAATATCACTAATCGAATATCTTTGGTACTATCGATAACACACTTGAGTGGAATACCAATTTGCAGTAATACGAATTTGCGCCTTTAGACACACTTAGAAATAGCCATCTAATTATCGAACTACTATCGAATAGTGTTTATCGAATATCACTTATCGAAAATCGCTAGTCGTTAATCGTTCATTGACATATAATTATGCTGTTTGCAATGTAGATAGATTGACATCTAATTACAATCGAAACTCGTAAAACGATTTATTTTATCAATTTATTTGATTGGAAGTCAACAAAACGCACACAATCTCTGTCAGTCCTATCGATAATCCCTTAACGCATACTGATATCTGCTTCTATCATTTATCTTTTATATTCTTCTCCTCTTTCTCACTCTCCCTGTCTCTATCGGAGTTGTTACTTGTAATTGTCAATCAGGCTGAGGCATTCACTCAGCTCACTTAACTTCTACATTAAGCTGGCACCCACACGTGCGCACACTCACACACAATCTCTCTCTCAAGCACACACACACACAGACACACCAAGACACACGGGCACACTTGGCAGCTGGCACTAATTTGCTAAAAAGCCAACGTTCATTTGGTATTAAAAGGCGAAGCGCTAACAACATTTGACACGCCACGACACGACACGACAAGCACAAAAACGTGGCTACTTGCTTTTATTGTATTCTACGTGCGACTGTCGGTGTGTATTGCTGTATGTGTGTGTGTCGGCAATTGTTGTAATGTTGTTGTCGCTTTCAACGCCTCATTGTTTGAAACGCAGGACGAGGACGAGGACGAGGACAGAGCGGTCACATCTTTGTGGTGCGCATAAATCAACCGCAATAAGCGGTATCAACAGACTCGTATCATAAAATATTTATAAACTCTCCTGAGGCAGCAGGACACAGGCGAGAGAAGCAGACAGAGAGGGAGAGAAGAGAGGGAGAGGGAGAGAATAGCGAGGAAAGAGCGGTCGCATAGTTGGTCGCCTCATTGCAAATTGAAAGCATTTGCAATTGTCTGTCAGCTCAGGCCGAATGTGCCAGCTACTTTCAGCCCTCTCACTCGTTCTCTGGCTGCTTCTCCCCCTCCTCTCTCTCTCTCTCTGTCTGTCTCTTTCTCTGCCTAGCAGAGCATCTTTCAATGTCGGAAATATTTCAGTAAATCGTAACTTCCTCGTAGTGAAATTTCCGCTACCACTTAAAATAACAATTTCCGCTTCAGCAGTTTCAGTTGCACTTGCAACAGCATTTCCACAGCTACAGTTACAGTTATAACTGTGAGGCAGCACCTGCAGCTGGCAAAGCTCACCCACATCCTGTCTGATTATGCCACAGTTGTGGTTGTTGCTGTTGCTGTTGCTGCTGCGGCTGCTGCTGTTGCACGTTGCCCGTTCACGTTGAAAGGCAGCGTAGGTCGATTGCCTAATTTCGTGTCGAGAAAGCAGAACATGCCTATGTCAAGCTACCTTCCTCTCTCTCTCTCTCTCTCTCTCTCTTACTCCCCCTCTCTCTATCTCTGTCTCCCTCGCTCGCTGCGTGTGTGTGCTTAAGTTCATAGGCTCAATTTTCACACTTGATTTTGCAGGAAAACGACGTCATTGCGGCACGTTCCCTCTCTCTCTCTCTCCTGTGCCCCTGCTCACTTCAATTGTTGCACGCGCCTCATGCCTCATGCCTCGCAGAAATCGAATTAACGTCACTTTTCAAATTTCACGCTTTTCTCATCGCACACCTTTGTGCACTGCGTGCCAGAACAGGAGGAAGAGAGGGCAGACTGAGGCAGTCAGTCCAAAAAAGAAGCAGCAGAAATAATAAAGCCGCACCGCACGCGCCTATGACTCGTGCCCCATCGTAACGCCATCCCCACTGCTCTCCCTCTCTCTCCCTCTGCCTCGTTCACTGTATGCAAGCTCATTGAGGCGTGAACGCACGACAGACAGACAGACAGGAAATCCGCCCAAAAACGAGAATCATATCCAGGCAGCTAGTGCGAAAAAACTTATAACAAAGCTAACGAAGTTCTCATGCACTCAGCTGAGTTCGATCTGCAGTCGAAGGGATCGAAAAAGTGTAAGAATTACAAGAGATTGGAAAGAGTTTTGTTTTGAATGCCTTGGGCATAAGTATAACATAATATAAATAGTATGATAATTACTATAATTAAATATATATATATATAATTAATTAATAATTAATACATAAAGATTATCGATTTCAATATCTCAATCTCAATAACTCAATGACAAAATTATTCAACTTTAAATAGCATAAAAATTAAATAAATTACAAATATAATACTTTTCAAATTAAATGAAGCTTAAATTTGATATATTTATTTTATTTGATGTGTATTTACCTAATTTTAAACCCGAATTCTATTACCTATAGTGACAGCTTTATCAGCTGAAATATAAACAATAAAAACATAGGAAAACAGGACAGTAACAATTAACGCAATAAGAAATAAAAATGAATTTAATGAAAACAAGTATTTATAAAAGAGTCAGCTATCAACTTGGACGGTGCGTCTTATTAATTCAGAAAAATTACTTTAAAAATTTTGAAATTCTAGCATACAATTTTTTAACAGAAATTTCTTTGGTATAAAAACAACAAATCTTTTTTCAAATGGTTGTCAACTGAAAAATTCAAATTGTGGGAATTTTATTTTGTATCACAGTTAGCATTTCCTACTGCAGGGCTGCAGAAGTGAGAAAAACTCACTTTTAGTAGTTATCATTTATATTATTATATTATAATTTGATAAAACTTTAAAAGCAATCAATGGATCCCACTGTGGCTGCCATTCAGCAAGCTGCTCTACAGCAGCAAATGTGCAACGCAACCGGTATGATGGGTATGCCTTTGACAATGCCAATGTCTAGGCAAGTACCGATGCAGATGCCAATGCCATTCGTCAACGGACCACATCCCAAGAATTATACCGGAGCTGTGTTTGGTGGTAAAAAAACTGAAGGATCTCAATCTCAGCCGCACAAAGGCGTTGAGGTTGCAGACGAGGAAGATAATGATGATGATGAAGAAGCTCGCACATTGTTTTGCAATAACCTGGACAAGCAAGTGACAGAGGAAATTCTATATGAGGTCTTTCTTCAAGCTGGGCCTATAGAAAGTGCGCGAATACCACTGGACAACATGGGACGTCAGCGCAATTTTGGCTTCGTTATCTACCAGCACAGGAGTGCTGTTCCTTTTTGCAGTGAAACTTTATCAGGGCTTGGAGTTGTTTCGAAAGAAGGTTAACATTCGTCAGCAACACACATATAATGTGAAATCATCACGTAATTCATCGATGCAGATGCCAATGCCATTCGTCAACGGACCACATCCCATGAATTATGCCGGAGCTGTGTTTGGTGGTAAAAAAACTGAAGGATCTGAATCTCAGCCGCACAAAGGCGTAGAGGTTGCAGACGAGGAAGATGAAGATGATGATGAAGAAGCTCGCACATTGTTTTGCAATAACCTGGACAAGCAAGTGACAGAGGAAATTCTATATGAGGTCTTTCTTCAAGCTGGGCCTATAGAAAGTGCGCGAATACCACGGGACAACATGGGACGTCAGCACAATTTTGGCTTCGTTATCTACCAGCACAGGAGTGCTGTTCCTTTTGCAGTGAAACTTTATCAGGGCTTGGAGTTGTTTCGTAAGGAGGTTAACATTCAACAGCAACACACAAATAATATGAAATCATCACGTAATTCATTTTCACACGATCGTATGCCTTCCATGATGCCAATGGTTGACCACGCCGGATCACGGCAAGATCGGGGCAGTATGCATGAGAGTAATCAATATCACCGGAGTGCAGGTTCCCAAAACCAACACAATAACAATGATCTGCGACGCCGTAGTGATACTGTCGTTATGGACAGCCAACGCTCGAGACCACATCACCAGAAGCACCACAAAAGTAGCGGCCGTAATAGGCGATCCGATGAGCGGCTCATTTATGGCAAGAGAAGATTTCTCGCTTAAAGTGGAAAATGCGTTTAATGGTATTGTAGTACACAAATCGTAGCATACAATTATGTACATATCGGTATGTGTATATATCATATTGCTTTACATAAATGTACGTATGTATGTATGCGTAAATAGTGTGTACTATCTAAACTAAATTGCATTTAACTTGGGATGATTTTGATAACTTTAGAATAAATAAATATTAAAGTTAAGACAAAGTGGAAAATGCGTTTAATGGTATTGCATATACACAAATCGTAGCATACAATTATCTTGATGTACATATCTGTATGTGTATACATCAAATTGCTTAACATATATGTACGTGTGTATGTATGCCTAAATATTGTGTACTATCTAAACTAAATTGCATTTAACTTGGGATGATTTTGATAACTTCAGAATAAATAAATATAAATATGTATACACTGATTAACTATGTTAATGTTTCATAGCTTAACGGCTTATGCAGCGTAATGTCTTCTCCACATTTCGATAAGTTTGCGGCGGAATAATCTGCAATAACATACGTTGATAGTTGGCGTGCTTAGACAAGACACGGAACATTGATTTGGCGTAGCTGCGCGTTTCGAGGCTGCCCTCGAGCAGAAGATTCGCTCCTACCGTGAAAAATTTGTTGCGGTTCTCACGGGGCATAGAGTAAACACGGTCGCTGCCCAATTGTTCGACCAGTCTCACTAATAACTTTGCAGTTGTTGTCCTGACAAGGGAGTTTTGGTGCTGAGCTCCTTTTGTGGTCAATAAATTGAGGACTTTCTGCGGTTGCAGATAATCGACCAAAGATTCCAAGGCTTGTGCGGCATCAGCACGAATAAAGCGATTGGTGTCTGCCGTGCGGTTCAGTAAGGCAGAGACCAAGTCATCGCACTCAAGTTCCAGTGATTTGCTTTTTAAGGTGAACAGCTCAGCAGCCGCTTGGCTAGCGGCTCGAGCTACCTGTGAGCGCAAATTGCGAACGTTCTTGGCGAGCTGAATGCATGTCATATGCATGTGGCTCTGTACGATGTCCGAATGATGGCGTATCAAACGAACCATACACTTTAGACCTGCCATGTTCATCTCCCAGATGGTAGACTCAAGTTGGTCAAAGGTATTGACCAAAGCCTCGCGTGGTATTTCAACTCCTGCCATTGAGGGTGGAAAAACTTCTGCCTGGGACTTCTTGATGGCCTGCTTAACGGGTGAAACCCGATGCTGGCCACTCAAAATACATGACGTTTTTGATTTTTGTTTCAATGGAGTATACTGCACTTTGGGTTTGTGTGATAATTTAGTATGATCCAATTGATAGTAAGTTTGGGAGCTATTGTCCGTTGTATCCAAGGAGCCTCGCTTTGAATTCGGACGTATGCCGTATAAAGAGCGCATTGCAGTCCTGCATGAGCACGACCTTTCTTCTGGATATGTATTTGCCTTTCTGCTTGCCGAGGCTCGCGTGGCGTCTTCAAGCTGTGTTTTTATGCTTTCAGTTTTGCAGTGCAGGCTGTTGACGCCTTTGTTACGCTTTAAAGTAGATTCTGGTGTTGGTAGCTCAGTTTCCTCCTCTACGTCGCCGACTATGAGTTCTCCGAACTGTTGATCTAAGTTCATTATTTCCATGTCAGTGCGGGCAGAAGGGCGTCTTGCACTGAGTTTACTCATCTGGTTTTTGCTGCGGTATGACTTCGCGGCGGCAGTTGACTTCTGCGAATACTTTGTTGACTTCATCGACATGGTGGATCCATGTGCATTACGGCTAGATGTATTAGCCTCGTCTGGCTGAAGTCCTGCACTCGTAGCTGCATATGTGGTAAGTTTAGCTCCCGGCTTGACTTTGGTTAAAACCATTATTTTGGTCATTTAAGGTTTTTAAAATAAAGTGAGAATTTTTATAAACTAGGTGACAAAGTAATGATTAGGCACAAAATTTACAAATGAAATTTTTGAGAAAATCTCATTTACTGCCAAGATTTTATTAACCGGCTTGCTGAGTCAAGTACTTGGCATGTTGTATTATCTACACCAGTTTCTAGTGTTTTATTAATTTGCATCCCCCGCGAAGAACTAAGTTAATTTCGCTTAAGGCCACAACAATAAACACAATAATATAATAAAAATGTCGCAAGTTCTTCACATTATAATGAATTGTCAAGAATTTCACTAAGCTCATTTGTGCAGCTGTCATTCGTCGTTAAGTTTAAGGGTCTGTTAAGGGAGAGCGAACAACATGAGGGGGAACAGCAGACTGTTGCCTGCTTTTAAGGGTAGTGGAGTTAAACAAATTGTTGCCTACTTTTCAGCGCTGTGCGTAAGGAATCCTTCGTTTGGAGCTCGCAATCAGCGTTAACTCGTTAACTAACTAATTAACATAAATGATACTTGTCGTTGTGTAGCTTAGGGTCAGCTACCCCTCTGCCCTCTCCTCGTTCCCTGACCTGCCCTGCACGCTTTGTATGTCAATTTAATTGACTTAATATGAATAATCCTGTGCGGTGGCACATCAGGGTGCACAACAAAGTGGCAGCTGGCGCTTTTGTAGCGCAAGGTGGCTGCCTTGAAATAAGGCACACGCACACACACATACTGCACGTTGCTGGCATGCCAATTGCAGCGTCCTGTCCACATTCTGTTTCGCATGTTTCTCCCCCTCTCTTTCCCTCTCAGTCTCTCTGTCTCTATCAGCTGTATGTCAGCTGCATTCGTGCCGAACTGACTAAAACTGAAACTGAAATTGAAGTGCAGCTTGGCCAGCTTGGGCAGCTTGACTAGCTTAGCTGCTGCTCCAGCTCCTGCTTTTTCTCCTATCCCTCCCTCACCTGCTGCTGCTCCTTCCTTCATCTGCAACGGGCTCAGCTTCTGCTGCTGCCGTGTTCGGCTCTCGTGTCAAGTGTATTTTGCTTTTTGTGTTCGCCCAACTCGTTGTACGTTTTCCCCCTGCCACCCCGCTCCTTGCCCCTAGATGCATGTGGACCCTTCTACAAATCCAGTTACCCATTCTCATCCAGTTGTAGCTACGAGTTGAGCTAAGGTTCTCAGCTTGCAGCTCAATTATGTGCGCTGTCAACGTTTGTAATCCTGTAATTGTCTAATCACTCACTCTCTCTCTCTCTCTCCCTCTCTCTTTGTCTCTCTCTTGCATACGCAGGTGGATCTGCGGCACATCGATGAACTGAACGGCACCAATGTGGTCGAGGTGGGCGTGGATCTGTCCGGAGTTCTACACGTCCGTTGAATGGGATATACTCGAAGTTCCTGCAGTGCGGTAAGTTTTCTCATGCAACTATAATACAACAGCAACAACAGTAACAGTAATAACAACAACAACAAACAACAAAGAGTAGCAGTGCTTGGCAGCTGCTTTCGGCAACTTTTGGCCGCTGTCACAAAACACAAACACAAATCTTTCGAATGTCAGAGCGCATTTTGGAGGCCAAGCGGGCCAAGGCAGGTCGAGGATGCAAACACAGGACGCCAGACGACAACTTGCTGATGACTCTGAGGCAATGTGGGCGTGGCCCCACTAGTTTACCGCCAATATTTACACTTGTACGGCGTCGTCTGCTTTGCCACCTCCTCCAATCCCCCTACCCCTCACCATCTTTTGCTGCTCGTCTTCGTGTCGGCGAAAAGTTTTTAAATTAAAAAACCTTTGGCGCCGCCTGCCAAAGGAACAGCTCTCCTGGACAGCGCCCAGACATATGTGTGTGTGTGTGTGTGTGTGTGTGGGTGTGTGTGTGCTGCGCAAAATCAGCGCCAACTAAGCAGCTGCACGAGACTGTTGTTGTTTAATTGCCACGCCCTCATTTCCCTCTACCTGCAGCAGGCAAAGCGAGGCAAAGCGACGCAAGTCGACGCGACTCAACACGAGGCGACGCGACTGAACGCGATGCGGCACGCTTGTGTGCACACACATCAGCAATTACCCGCCCAGCAACGAGGGGGCTAGGCGGTGCCGGGGGCGTGGCCCTAATGCGTTTAGCCCAAGACAAAGGCAACATTTCAAAGACTTTTCGCCCACTTTGTTGCGCCTAGAAAAGTGCCAAAAAAATGGGGAAGGAGAAAGAGAGAACTGAGGGAGAGTGCGAGGAAAGTGCGAAGAGTATGAAAAGGAAAGGGGAGGGGGTAGGGTAAAACTTATTTCCTTGAAACAGCCTTTGAAGTGGGCGGAGCGTTGCTCGGTGTGTGCTGGCAGCAAATTAATAAGCAGCACACACACACACCTCGCCCTTACACACACACACACACCCCCTCGAACACACACTTGGCGCAAATACTTTAATTTGGCAATTCGCTTTTTGAAGATAATGGAAAAATAACATGAATGAACGCGTTCGCAGGCGTAACAAGAACATTTTTGACGATTTCCCGAAACGAAACGAATCGATGCAAAGTACAGACAAAATTTAAACAAAGAACAAGAGAAGCAAAGATAAAAAAGAATAAGAAATCATAGTAAAGAATATAGTACTTGAAAGTTCTAACTATATTTTCGAAGTATTTTTCGGGTATTTTTGTACATAGAAAAAGCTAAAAGAAGAGTGTGACAAAGCAAAATACATAAACAAGTTGAGAAAGTTAAGTTGAAAGTCTTTTCAAAAGACTTTTAAGAACTTCTTTGGTTAATTTTTTTTCAGAAAATATATGTTTTTTACAAACTCAAGTTTGATGCCAGTTCAAAATATTCCCAGTTAGCAGAAAACTCAATCAAACAGACACTTTTATATTGCTTATACCCGCTACCCATTTGTAAAGGGTATCACAATGCAACACAGTTCATTTTTGGTAAACACAATAACTATTAATGCCCAAATGATTTCAGAAAATTTGGTTGCAATCGGATAATTGACAAAAAAGTTATTAAGGAAATAATTTTAGAGAGTTAATGATTTTAGCTATCTGCAAAGTATGCAACACATTAAAATTATATATTTAAATGAATGTTTAGGTTAAGTTCAGAAGGTACTGAACGATTCCTAGTGACTATAAAAATAATAAATAATAATAAAAAAAAAAAAAAATAAATGTTATGATCAGGAGAGCAGGTATATCACAGTCGAGCACACTCGCCTGTAGCTTGTCGTGCTTGTCTAAATCTCAATCGGTAACAAACTTTACTGCTGTTCACAATATTGAAGCGATGCTCTCCACAAAATACACACAATTTATTATTATTACTTGCTAAGGTTAAAGCAATAGTAATGCCCCCCGTTATGAGTGCGAGTGCTAATGAGACGAGGAAACCTTTTCCATGATCATTTTGCAAATTCAACAAAGTTGATTATGCGAAAGTTTCGTTTCAATTAGTTAGGGGCGAAGTTTATTAAAACATAATCAAAATATTTTCACAGTAGATTCATTTTTCATTTTACATTTTCATCTTTTTTGAGGGACTTCTCTCAAATTGCTTTGCTTTTCGCTTTTCTATGGCTGCCGTTGCTCCTTTGCTGCTGCTGCTGCTGCTGCTGCTGCTGTCGGGGAATTTGCCACAATTTACGGATTACCTGGGCAGAGTTCATTTTCCTTCGGTTTCAGTTTCGCTTACAGTTGACTTTTGCTCGCCTGTGTGTGTGTGTTTGTGTGCCTGTGTTTGTGTGAGTCTTATGACCATGGCCCGCACAAAAAATTTGATTACACTTTTGCGACGTTTTTACAATATTTTTGTTGTGCTTTTATTGTGAGTGTGTGTGTGACTGTGTGTGTAAACGAGCGTGTGTGTTGTTATATACTTTTCTATGTGTGTGTGTGTGCGTGTGTTTTTGTTGCTCGACCATTTATCCAGTTGAACACCTTGATTTAGTCCTCGGCTTTTTTTATGAGCACGCAGTGTTGCCTGATTTTTTCTCCGTTTTCTCTCCCCCATTCCCTCCTCCTCCACCACCACCTTGTTGTTGTTGGTTTTGCTGCTTGCTGTATTTCTTTTTTGTATTTTTGAAATTTGCCCTGGGGGGAGGGGGTTCAGCGCAGCAAACTGAAACGAAATTTAAGAGCAAAACAGAACTTGCTGCTGCTCCAAATGTCATAAAAAAAGAGCTAAAAACGGCTAAAAGAAAACAACAACATTTTTGGCGACAAAACAGCAGCGACAGAGGCTAACGATTGTTGTCGTTGCTGTTGCTGTTGTTGCTGTTGCTGTTGTTCCTGCTACCTTCGTTGTCATTGGCACGCGCGACAGCCACAAACATGTCGCGACGCACGTCGCCGTTTCGGGTGTCCGTGAAAGTGTTGTTTATGTCCCAAGAGCACAAAGGACACACACTAGCACACCCTTCCACCTTCCCCCCCCCCCTTACATTCCCCCTCCCCTTACATGCTGCAAAACAAAAGTCAAGCAAAAACTGCTGCTGCTGTTGCTGCTGCTGTTGCCGCTGTTGCTCACCTGCTGCGTGGAGGAGTGCAAAGTGCAAGCGTCGTTGTGTGCGGCTTGTGGCAAGTAGCAGCAGCAGTGACAGCAGCACCAGTTGGCTGCCACTGCCAAGACACACACACAGGCACGCACGCACCCATTAGAGATGGCAGCTTTGTCGATAGTTTTCCCATGATAATCTTTGCCACATTTGGGGATGCTTTGACCTTGACGGCGTTGCTTTAAAGCTGAAAAGAAAGTTGAGAAAATAAAAAGAAAACAAGAAGAAGGTTTTATATATAAGATGAAATAAAGGGAGATGAAGAAGAAGGTTGTATATGCTGTTCCGATTTGCGCCAACCTCACTTTAGCATATAATTGCAAATGATTATTTCAATTATTTAAAACTATTTAAAGCCTTTTTTTGGTAACTCTATCTGTGGTGCTTACTTCAGACTTTTTCTCCCTTGTAGCTTTCATTTTAACCGTATTCCAGCTGGAAATAGTCACAGATTATATCTTTATAAACTTCTTCCTTTTCCCTGTTGTGATTCTCTTCAAGTCATTGTTCGTGTCTCTTCCTGATATGTTCTTGCGATGGTTTTTATTCTAACCTAACTTCAACTGCATTTTTTTTTTTATTTATTCTTTTCATTTAATTTTTTTTTCTTTTTTTAGAGTATCCCATGATAGTGTACGCTGGAGAGTTTATTCAATTATTATAGTGTCTTCCCGCCTTTAGTTTTTCTTTCTTCTTCTGAGTGTTTCTTTTGCTTCATTCTAACCTCACTCAAAGACTCAACAATACATCAACTTTATCCACTCTCCGTCTCTTTCTTAGCTCTGTTGTGAGTTTTTGCCTTTCTGGTATATTCTCTTACTAGACATGCCTCATTTTAACCTCACTTTAGCTTGAAATAGCCAACAAGTAAGCCTTTTTAGGCCTTCAGCTCATTTTGAATGAGAGCGTTAGTCTTTCTATCTCTATTTGATCCATTTGGCTGGTTTTTTATGGTAACTAATAACACAAGTATTTCTAATGCTTCATTTTAACCTCATAAAAATCAAGTTAGATTGTACAGCAAGCGAAAAGCCGCGCACATCCCTAACACACCTTACACACACTCTAAGCACACTCCCACACACTCCAACATATACTCCTACACACACTTTAAACACACTCCCACACACACCACTTTACACACACATTTGCGTCACCTGCCTGAAACTATTTTAGAGTTGCGTGCGAAGGCGAACGGCGGCAATAAATCAGCGCAGTAACTTTTCCTAGGCAACAGCAGCAGCACATACAGTTTCCAATCTCCGATCTGCCTCCACCTTAACGTGCCCCTGCCCCAGTCCCCACCCCGCCCCTGTCTTGGCGCCCCCTTTGGACAGAAGGCAAAACTATGCGTTAATTTTATGGCCTTGTGATTTCACTTGTTCAGCTGTCTGAGGTGTCTGAACTTGTTTCTTTATGTGGCTGAAAGGCACAAGCAAATGATACCCTGTAATAAGAGGAATATAAGGTTTGACATGCAAGGAGTAGAAGCAGAAACCTTTACAACAAGTGACAGAACCAAGAGGGAGTGGCAAGTTAAAATACAAATGAAAGGAATAGAAATAATCTGCCAGCAAATGAAAAGAAAATAAACAAAGAACTTAAAAGAAACTCAAATGAAATACATATGTTATATAAGGCATATAGAATACATAGAATAATCATCATTATCTTTAAGAAACAACTAGAAAAAAAACGCAAAAGCTAACTGAAGTGAACCTCAAGAACTTTGCACACAACGAGAAACTATTTCTCAGAAAATACTCTCGGAGCAAAGCAAACTGTAAAGGAACTACTCGTTAAGGCTTTAGCACTAAGCTGTTCCCAGAAAGTTGCCCCTTAAGTTTGAAAATAGAAAAAGCAAATCACATGTTGATTCTGGGAATATCTAAGTTATTTCTATATTTCGCTGAAAGATTTAACTGCAAAAAATCATGAATACAGTTAGAGGAAAATCTTCTTTGCTTTGAAGATATAAAATTAAGCTTTGAATTTATATAAGGGCACATCATATTGGTCTTTCAGATTGCAATCGCATCGAATCATCGTGGATGTACTTTATGATATACAATAAATACATTAACAAGGTGTTTTGATTACTGTTGGTTAAAAAGGCTTTGAAAATATCTTCTTTTAATACGACTTATTATCACAATTTATATCATAGATTTATATCACAAAGTACATCATAGAAACACATGCACGAGATATTCATAAGATTATAGATACAATTGTAAATGTGATCTCTAATATATATATATGATCAGGGTCAAACTTATCAAGGTAGTCACAACTTGTATATACCCTATAGAGGCAGCATCATCAACAGCAGCAGCAGAAGTAGCAACATTTGTCTCTTTGTGTCACTTCAGTTGCTATTCATCTCTCTCTCTCTGTATCTCTCTCTCTGCTGTTTCTCTCTCTCTTCCTCCCACCAACTCTCTATGCCACTCCTCTCTCTCTGTCTGCCTGTCAATCAGCGTCTGATTGCGCTGCGCGCTGCCTAAGCGAGATCGGAATAGGGGATGGGGGGTAGGCAGTAGAAGAAAGAGGGGGGAGTGGGCAAAGGGGCCACTGCCTCTGCGTTCAGTGGTGCACGTGGGCGGCAGCGAGTTAATTTAACTGTCGATGTTGATGCGCATTAAAGTGAATCCTGGTGTGGCGTGGCAAGCCCTCGCTTTGTGTGGCAGGCAAAGCGCCACTGCCACGCAGCGATTGAGGCAGGCAGCGACGGCGACGGCAGCAGCGATGGCAAAATTGCGCTACGTGCTGTGAATTGTGTTGCAGCATTTTAGGCGCAGCCTGCCAAGCTACACCGACAGCTGCAGACAATGAAGCGACGCCCCCGCAATTGCCCACAGCACCTACCCCCTCCCCCCCTTACTCTATCTCTTACTCTACCCCTTCACCTACCCTCTTTCCCCTTCCCCTTCCCCTAGACTGACACATAAAGGGAAAAGCCGCAGTGGCGTCGCGCCTCTGGTTTGTGTCACGCACTTGTGGCATAATTTACTGAAGACTGCGCCACACACACCAGCACTCATACACACACACACCAACACACACACAATAGCATACGCACACGTGACTATTTTGAGGGGGGAGGGAGAGGGGGCTGACAAGTTTTTAATTCCTGTCAATGACTTGAGCCCCTTTTGCGCTTTGGCCTGCTTAGGCATTTCTGTTGCTGCCACAAGCAAGAGAGGCATGGGAGGGAGGGGGAGGGACGCAGCATGACTAATGCCACATTGCGGCATGGCGCGCATTGCGTTTTAGCCTTGTCATGGGGTAAGAAGCGCCACACACGAAGCAGTTAAGCAGTTAAATTGGCCAAGCAGCAGCAGCAGCATCAGTAGCTTGAAGAGGGCGAGAGGAGGAAGGCTGTATAAGGATGGGGTTGAGAGAGGGTAGAGAGAGGGTTAACAGATATATAAAGCACATATGTATAGTATGTGTATACAACATACATATATAAATAGTTCTATATATTGAATGAACTCCTTTCTCATTTCCAACTGCCCCAAAAATATTTATTTTTCCTTTTCTTTTTGATTTCTTTGGCTAAAAATTGATTGAGTTCTGCTCGACAATATAGCTCCTCTCGCTCTCCCTCTTTCTCCTTCTCCTTCTCTCCTTTTCTCGCTCTATCTATATCACTCCTCCTCTCTCTCTCTCCCTCGCCTTCAACTAATTTTGTATCACCTTTTTGAACAACTCATTTCCAGCTGTAAAACTTGAAAAGCAAAAGCAAAAATTTGCCCGCGAGTTTAAAGAAATGTGCAAAGCAGTTAATAAAGTTTTCCCTCTTCAACCCTTTTTGGGAAATCTTCTACTTAGTTTTTTTTTTTCTTTCTTCTTCAAAGAGAAAAAGATTTTGAAAATGAAAAATGAGCGCAAAAAAGTTTTATTGGCAAATTAGGAAAGCAGGAAATTCATGTATGAGCACGTGCAGCAGCAGCAGCAGTGGCAGCAGTAGCTGACTTGCTGCTGCTTGTACTTTGCAGCCCCGCCCCCTCCTGCCCCCTGCCTTACCTTCGTCATTAGCATTTGCTCATTGGCGGCACATTGCGTGAATCCCAATGCATTCCCATTTAACAATTCCAGGCTCCTTCACTTCTTCCCTCTTTTCTCCTTCTTCTCCTTCTTGCCCTCTCTTTCCCTCTGCCCATCTCTTCCTTTGACGGTTCTGTCTAATTGCCGCAGTGCGGCGCGTGCGTTACATCGCACAAACTCAACATGCCAGGCACATGCACACGTGCCACGCCCCTCCAGACCCCACTCCCCTCTTTGCTCTACGCCTCTGTTTACCTTTGCTTTGTGGAACTTATCGACAGACACTTTAGCTTTACTTTCCACTTCTGCTTTCACTTTCACTTTCGCATTTGTTTCATGCCTTAATTACAGCAGCTGCTCCCTTTGCCATGCCCCCACTGGCCACGCCCCCATTGCAGACACAGAGCGTTGCGGCTGATCGATTAAAACCATAATTAGCTAACTTTCAAGAGATCCAAACAATTCCCCCTGCCTCTTCCTCCCATTGCCTTTGTAGTCTCTCCTTCTCTCCTCTCTCTCTCTCTCTCTCTCTCTCTCTCTCTCTCTCTCTGTCTGCCCTTCCTCTTCTCTCTCTGCCTCCTTCGTTCCGCCACGCTGCTTCGAACTTGAGTAAAGTTATTAAAATTCTATTACTAACGTCGTATTGCTTCGCTGCCCCTCCCCTTCCCCGCTGCTCCCTTCTCCCCCCTGACAGTGATTTCTTATGAAATCGAAACAAAACGACAAAGCCAGCAAAAATAATAATAAAAGTGAACCCTAAAAAAAAGCAGAGAAGCAGAAGAAGACGAAAACACTCAACAAAGGCCAAAAAAAAGCTGTGGAAATCAATCAAGCGTTAGGCCCGAAAGCAACCTCAGTGCGACCCTGTACTAGCCCAATCCCTCCCCCCTTCTCTCTCTTCTCCTTGCTTTCTTTGCCTTGCTGCCTGCCTGCCCCTCTTTCCCCCTTCTCTCTCCTCTCTCTCTCTCTCTCTCCCGCTCTGCACTCTGAAGGTGGCAATGGTCGCCCGAGGGTCGCCGCAATTTCACTTTGAAATTCTCGCTAACGTTCTGTGGCCACGCACCCCCCTTGCGCCCGTCACCCATGCCCTTCTTCTTCTTCTTCATCTTGTTTTTTATGTTGCCAATCATTTAGTATTTATGCGTTCTTTGCTGCTGTTCTTTGACTTTGCCGACGCTTTGAGTGTTTCTCTGTCTGTCTCTCTGTCTCTCTGTCTAGCTCTGTCTCTTTCGCTCCCTCTCCTTCTCTCCCCCTCTAGCTATGTTTGCTGCCAATCAGCGTTTTGGCTATTTTGGTCCGTTGCGAAGGCAGCGGAGAGTGTAGGGCAGGGAAGGGGGTTGCCCCCTTCTGTTCCCCACCTTCCTTCGCTTTCGAGTGCATTACGCCAACAATATGTTAAATCACAGACAGACTGCCAGCATACCCTGTAGCCTGTGGGGTATATTAGCTAAGTAGCATTCTCCTCAGTTTGATTCAAACCTTTGGCGCCATCTGGCGATCACTAGCAGCAACTGCAGCTGGGCTGCCAGACAAGAGGAGAAAATTTATTTATTTAATTGAATTTGAAGTCGACTGAATTATAAAAGAAACAAAGAATTATTTAAAAAAATCAATTTAAACAAATTTATGCGCAAAGTTTAAGTTTACAAAATGTTAAGTTGTTTAAATTTAAAATTAATTTAATTTAATTGAAATTAAATTAAACCAGTAAGAAAAGCAACAGTCGCGCAGCAGCGACAGTGGGAACCCTTCGACCTAGTTCCCGTGTAGTTTAATTTCTTAAATTCATACACAATGCATATGCACAGCTTTGAAATTAATCCCGACTGGCCTCTAGCGCTGCCGCCTCCCTTGTTAGCTGACGCACTTGGTTTTATGCTCATAGTTTCTTAAATAACTTTTGTGTTTATTGTCCATCGGACTGAAATTTGGAGACTACGTAGATATTCATTAAGCTTAGTATATGTTAAGTCAGAAAGTTCTATCTTTTAAACAGCGCTTAAAAATTGAGTTCAAATTAAATTATTGATTTGTGGGGCGGGGCGTGGCACCTAACATTTGAATACTTTCGCTTGATCGGGTCTTCCTGCCATTTGGTAACTCTAGCTTTTCTAGTACCCAAGGTGACTCCTCGCCTGTTACCTTTTCATTTTGCCGTTATATACCTTTTTGACCATTTTCAATGGTCGAAGCGTATAAAAAGGCCGAAAAAAACAGGTAAATTTCATGAATTTGTAAATTTCTATAATTTCCTTTATATCGTATATAAAATGTAATCAATATTGGATCACCATAACATATAGCTGTGAAAGGAACAATCGGCCTAAATTTAGTTTTTTGTATGACCAACAGTTTTGATTTTAGAAATATAATAACTTAACTTATGAGTGCCAATCAAATTGAGACATAATATTGAATACATACAATATTCAATACATTCAATTCTGTACCTTTATATAATACACGTATGGCAACGATCGGAGGAGATAAAAACCTGAAGGGTATAAAACTATCGGCATGCGACTTCAGAAATATTAATTTATATTTCCATGTTTCGATTAGGACATTTTCAACATAAAACGAAAAGGAAAGGCTACTTTCTCCTTGTTTTATGTTGAAAATCTTCCTAATCGAAACATGAAAATATATAGACTAATATTTCTGAACTATTTGTGCGTTGAACTTGTTCTTTTTCATGATTGCAAATCGAATAGAAGTAAAGTATACAAATCCTGAAGTTGTACGTAGAAATCGAGAACAATTTCATTAAAGTTATATCAAAAAATAGAAACAAAAATAAAAACAGAACAAAATTTCCAAACAGCAAGACTTAGACATTGAAAGGACTTAGACAAACAAGAATGAAAGAACATATCTGTGCTGGCAAAAGGCTGAGCTGGCAGCCCTGCCGGCGATGCTGTTGGTCACAACTGGTAGCAGCTGCTGCCTAGAAATAGCTGACAATGCTGAGCGTGATGAGGGGAGACATCATTGAGCGTTGGCAGTGTACATTCGAAACCAGGCAGCCCCTGCCCCCTCATGCCAACTGCTGCTAAAAGGGCAACTGTTAGTCGGCCTCGATTCTCGCTTAGAGTTTGTTTTCATTACGCATACGCCGCGTGGTTCGCATTGATGAATTGTTACCCATGGGCCCTGCTTGTCCTCCCGTTAGCCCCCTTCAGCTTTAGCCCCGACTGCCTACTGTCAAATCAACTGTTATTGTTGCTGCTTGCTGGTTGCGGGTTGCTGCTGCTGGTGCCTACGTGGCGCCACCGTCTCCGACAAATGCCGACGGCGACGACGTGTCCAGACGTGCACAGACACGCGCTGCGCATCCGCTCTCCCCTTGCTCTGTCTCCTCAATTCCCCTTTTTCTCTTCATTTCTCTTCCTTTCTATCTCTCCCCCTCCCTCTCTCCCTTTCTCTCTCTCTCCTTCTCTCTTTCTCTCATGTGTGTCCCATCATCATCATCATCGTCGCAGTTCTCGGAATCGTAGTCACAGTCAAAGTCGCAGTCGCAGAATGGCGCTGCCTTCTTTCAATACACTCCCTCCCGCCCCACACTCTCTCCCCCCTCCTGCATGCTCCCTTCACCCCCTGCCACTCTTTCTGTGCCTGCTTTAGTTGTGCACGGGTTGATTTTGTTGGCGTGTGGCCTGGCTTTGCCTATTTTATGATTTATTGTATGTTTTTCTCTTCTTCAGACCTCATTCCCTCTCCTCATCCCCCTTATCATGCTAGAGCTTATTACACTGACCTTTACACACACACACACACAGACACACACACACACGTACCTCACGTAAAAAAGAAAATGCCAACGCAAAATTTTCCAACTCAAGCAGAGAAGTAGAAAACAAGCAGAACTTGGCTAAGCCAGACCCATGAGGGGGAGGGGAAAGGGGGAGAGGGAGCGGCAAATGGGCTGTGTATGGTTGGTGTGCCAGTCAAGTGGTTGCTAGGTAGAAAGCTCAATTGAACCAAAGTGTCCAGCTCATTGACCAAAGCCCGCTTAAGCCAGCTAATACTAGTTTTTATTAATTTTTCCCATACCCTGTAGAAGAGAAGGAAGGAAGGAATGCTAAAGAAACGTAGCAACTCTATGCTAAATGTATTGTATATAAATATACATATATGTATGTATATATATTCTTGTTCCATAAATAAAGTAAAAGGAAGGATGGAAGTGCAAAGAAACGTAAAAACTTAATGGAATGTTTAATATATTAATATTTATATGTTCTTCTACTTTGTAGTATGCACTATATATTTACTATGCAAATTGCACTTAATTCTTAGATAGATCAAGTGCAAATGTATAGAAGATATATACATATATACATATACTCGTATAAATATAGTCATTATAAATTCTTGTTCAACCTAAGTTTCTACAGTCTATATTCATATATTTTAATGACAGTAATCTTTTAAAATTTAAATGATAAGTCGAATAAGAAAGAATATAAATATACATGTATATGTACTATAAAAAAAAATATATATAGTATATATATATATATATATTCCTGTTCAGCATGCCAGTATAAATAAACTGCACAAGGTTTGCATCATGTCCAAGTATGCCTCCTTATCCCCACTATAGCTAGCCAGGGTATTATCTAGTGCCCCTATTGGCTGTACAGCTTCTTAGACAACAGATCTATTTACCCAACAGCGTTCACCTCTTCACCTTCCCCCCCCCTTAACCTCCATTACCTTTTACCTCGTTCAAGATCTGAGCTCTGATTAAACACATGCTTACATACTTGTATATGGAGAGTGTACTTTATATACACCTTATCCGACATTCTACATCGATTAATCTTTTTAGCTGGCCGTAAATTTCATTGTCCCTTTTTTCTCACAAAGTTTTCGCTGCCACCTTTCCTCTGCCACACCCCTCTCCCCCCGCACACCGATCATCGCCAGGCAATTGGGTCACGTTCGTCGCGAATCCTTTAAAACTTTTTTATTTGACTTTCTTTCATTTCGTTTCGTTTCCACTTACCCCCACTGGCATTTCAAAGTTCGCTTTGCAAATTATATTTATTTCTATTTCTCGTTTATTTTTACATATATATTTCCCAAGTTTTTCTATTGCTTTTTCATCGTTTTCCCAGGCACATTTTCTGGCACAGCCCTCACTGCCATTTCCCACGATATATGCACGATATATGTCTGGCTATATGTCTGTCTGGACTTCGCCTTTGCCAGAGCCAACTGCCAGACACAGTTAGTTATGCGGACCAAGCTGCCCGTCGAGTGCTTTTAACTAACTTAGTATCCTCTCTCTCCTTCCCCTCCTGCCTCTCCCTCTCTCTCGCTCCCTCTCTCTTTTATTTATTTATAATATTTTCTTATTCAAAATGAAGCCGCAAGCCACTCCGAATTATTGATGGCAGAACATGCTACACAAGTCCAGCGCAGCTGCCTCTGCCTGCTCTCCACTCCCCCTGCTGGGGCCACTCCCCTTTGGCAGCTCCCATTTCCAGCTTTAGTTTTATCCCCAGCTCAATCGCAACCCGTTCCCATTAGCAATCCTCTAGCTATCCGTCCTTCCCTACTCCCCTTCTGCATTTCTTTTGCTCTCTCCCTCTCCTGCCTCTTCCCCTTTCCCACTCGTGGTCGCCAAAAAGTTCTCGACTCAATTTACAAAATTTGCCTGCTGCCTTTGCTGTTTCTGTTTCTGTTTCTGTTTCTATTTACACTTCATTCTTTCTCCTTCTTCTCGCCTGCTTTCTATGATTATTTTTGCATTATCTGGCAGGCAAAGATTATTAACTTTTAGGTTATGTAGACAGCAAGGGTAGGGGGCAGTATCAAGTTCATTAGGCGCGCGACAGTTGGGCAGCGATTGCTCACAGTTTTAGAGGCACTGGCAGTGCACAGTTTGAGCAGCCTGCAAATATCGTCGCATTTTTTGCCATATTTATCATGTGGCTGATGATTTATGCGCGGCAAGGCAGCACAGTGTGTGGCAGGGTAGGGGGGGGAGTGTATGCCAATGTATGCCAGTGTGTACTGTGTGTGTGTGTATGTGTGTCTCTGTCTGTGTGTGTGTTGGTTGCCGGCGGAAGCTGCAAACAACAGGCCCGGACCCCAAACAATAAATAAATATTTACGTGCTACGTGGTGGCAGACACATATTCTAACCTATAAATACATGTCGTTGTCTCTGTCTAACTCTCTTCCTCTCTCTCTCTCTTTCTCGTTGCAGCAATGAAAAGTTCTATACGTGCTGCGATGAGCCTTATCTGGACATAACATTCAACATCACCATGCGCCGCAAGACACTCTTCTACACGGTCAACCTGATCATACCCTGCATGGGCATCAGTTTTCTAACTATTTTGGTCTTCTACCTGCCATCGGATAGTGGCGAAAAGGTGAGTGCAACCGGGTCCTGTCCTGCTGCTCCTCCCTACTCCTCCTTCTGCTTTCTCTTAATTCACTTTGTCAATGAACTTCGCGCAGCTGAGGCTACTTTGGCTTTGCGTTTTCCACTTTAATTTATCTCACTTTATTTGTTGTTCTTTGTTCGCTTCTTCGTTCCGCCAATTGCCATAATTTATTGCACACACACACTTGCCTTGACTGGCAATGTGCTTTTAATTAAAAAAAAAAAACTGAAAATAATTTCACACTCAAATGAAAATGAAAATGAAAATGCATTTCGACATTTCCCTCTATCTCCACAACCCTCCCTCCCCCCTTGGGCATGTTTGCCGCCATTTAACTTTGAATAAATAAAATTACATGTTGTATTCAATTTAATGCGCATGGACATGCACACACACGCATACACACTCACACATTCGCCCGCAGATGAATTGCAGGCGGTAAAAAACGCGCGCACGGCCACAGCTCGCGCGCGCGTTTTGCGGTTCACGCTGCGCGCGTTTCTTTGTGTAGCGGCGCCAAAAAATTGATAAAACGTTTGCGGAGAAGAACGAACTGACAGAGAGAGAAGAAAAAAACGACGAACGAACGATAATAATAAAATAAAACGGCATAATGCATAAATATAAATATTTACATGCTGCTGCCGGGACTTATGAATAAATTACGGCCAATTTTCAAAATAAATAAAACGCAAAAATAATTTGTATGTTGCGCGCGGTTTCACGACGCTGACGCCGGCGCCGACGCCGACGGCAACGGCGGCACGCTGCCCCATTATGCATAATTTGTGTAATAAATATTGACAGTGCATTTTGATGGAGCACGCTGCCGTCGCTGTCGCTGTCTCTGTCTCTGTCTATTGCCTTCCTGTCAGGTGAATTGAAGCGATTCACTGGAGAATTCGCAACGAGCGGAAACAGCACGCAAATCGCGAGCGCGATTTATTTATGTCTCGTGCCGGACGCATCGCAGCGCAGCGGACGACACAAATCTCGTAGCTATGGCACTTCATGCAAGTGCAACAAAGCCCTTGTTGATCTGAGAGTGGCGTGTTAAACAGCTTTTTTTTGTTGTGCTGAGAGTGTGGGAGTTGAAGGCGAGTGAGCAAGTGGGAGTGAGCAAGCAAATATATCAGAATGGGCAAATGTGTAAGCAGCGCAGTTGCCAGAGCGGGACAACAAGTGAGATCAGCCTGAGCAAAGCGAAGGTTGACAAAACGAAATTGCAAGCGAAGCAACAAAGCAAAGAGGATTCGCGGCAAGAGATTTCAACTGTCATTGCCAGCATCTTACACAGGGTTGCCATATTATCTATTTTATTGCTAGATCTAGCTATTTTCAAACTGCATAAGCAATACAATTTTGTGAATATTTCTTTTTGTATTATATTTAGATATTTATTTATTAAGGCATACGGGGAAATCCATTAAATATTTCTGTGTCTTCCTATTTGTAAATACATGTAAATGCATGGAGTATATGCAATGAGTTTTTTTTAGCAATTTAACTTTTTTATATCTAATCTAGCCTTTTTTCGCTCACAAATTCTGGCAACACTGAACTTTCGTTGCGGAGTGGACATGAGCCCTCGCTCTTTAGTAAACCTCTTCACGTGAATCCTCTTTGGCTCTTATGGATCTGAGAGAGCAAGGAAACGCGAGTGAACAAACAAATGTGTCAATCAGGGCAAATGCGTAAACAGCGCAGTTGCCAGAACGAGACAGCAAATGAGATCAGCTTGGGCAAAGCAAAAGAAAGTAAAGCAGGCAGAAATTGCCACAATATGTGCAAAAATATTGCAAAATCAGATATGAAAGTTAAGGCACACAGCACAGTACGTAGAAAAGGTGTGGCAGTTAAATAAGCGATAAACCGTGGCTAGCAGAGGGGAGAGAGAGAGAGAAGGAGAGAAAGACTCGTGTCGAGATGGGCCTATGACAAGAACACATTCTCACATTCGCCCCGGGATCGCAGTTTCGGTGCAAATAAACAATTCATTGTGTTTTTATTTTACGAGCCAATCCGGCCAAGCTCTGTTCACTTGCCCCCCCTCCCCCTGCCATCACTGTTTGTTGTTGCTGCTTTTATGAGCACACACGCACAGTCATGGAAGGAGGGAAGGGGGCTCACATATATTTACGCCTAAAAGCGGTCAGCGCACAGTCCCAAAACACACATGTCCCCCATGCACAATAGAAAGTTTCCGATTCGAAATCCCCATCGAAGTCGCAGAGTCGCAGTCACAGCCGCATTCACAGTCCGAAACCGAGTTCGAAGTTCGACTGAGTCTCTCTCTCTTCCTCTCTCTCTGTTGTAACTATCGCTGGGCGCACGTGGCGTAAGTATGGGAATCGGATTTCGAATCGGAATCGGAATTGGAATTCGAATTGGAATTGCAATTGGCAATTTACATGCATATGTGCCACAACGCACTCCATTCACTCATTCATTCATTCATTCAATTGCCGGACAGATGAACGCACGACGGACGGTACAGTATTCGTGTCCAATACTAAGTAGTTCGCGCGACTGCCCTTCCCAAAAAAACCTCTTTTGCTCGTTGTCATTGTGACGCTACCCTGCGGAAAAACAACAACAAAGTTTCCCTGCAATGCGATGTAATTTTGATATTGTACACAATAATGTTACGTAATACTATATTAGTGATATATCTTTTAAACTTGGAGTTGCTGAGTTCAAGAACTAACGATGATCCTCTTGCAAGTAGCAGAAAGTATAGAAAGCACAAAGGTTTCCCTGATTCTTTTGTAGATTTCTCAGTAAATTCTACAATATTTCAATTCATCTTTATATGCAAAAAGATATGCAAACTTACAGTTCTTAAACAGGGTAACTGCCAGTCGTGCAGACAGCTGAACTAACTATGTTTTCGACTGTTATTATTGCTGAAACAATAACATTTTATGATGACCTATATGAGTTTCTTTCTGCTGCTCCTATCAGCCGCTACATCTTTGCATTCTATCTCGCTCACACACGCAATCTCTACCTCCCTACTTCCCTCTCCCTCTCTCTCAGCTGATTTCCTTTGTCGTCCCTCCCTGCAGGCAGTTCCCAACGCGCGCGACAGGCGCGAAAGTGTAGAGGAGGCACATTAATTACACACACATTTGCATAAATAATCGCCAAGAGGCAATGGGGATAATATGAAAGCATGCACACACCCACATGCCTAACACACTGACACCCTCCCACCCCCACACACGCGGCACATTTTAAGCTCGAGGACTTTGTCCATGTCGTGTGTCGCATGTCAAAAAGCGACTTGCAACCTTAATTAGGCGTCGCACTAATCGCTTTACAGCACTTTGCAAAACTAAGGCTAATTATCATAAAATCATTAGGCATCAAATTTATGCCTCACACACACACACAAACACACACACACAGACACAGGCAGCTGAGCTCGTGTTTCAGTACAGACAAAGCAGCGTCGAGAACTCAAATTGCCCTCGTCTCGTTTTCGACATTTAATTACTTTTTGCACACACTTCATTACAAGCAGCTTACACACACACACACACAGTGGCACTGACACACACACTAGCAAAGCCACCTGGGCCACCTGTCCTGACCTCCAGCTGAGCCAGCTGTGCTTAGCAGTTAATACAACTTGGCAGCCGCTGACTGCGACTCACTTGCCTCGAGTCGCCCCTTTCCTCTACCTCCCTCGCCCTCTCCCTCACCCCTCTCTCACTCTTTCCCTCAACTCGTCTCTCTCTCCCACTCGCATACAAATCATATTGAGTTTGGTTTATTGAGCGCGCTGCGAAGTATGCTATGCTTTTTATATGTGCTACGGATATTGAAGCTGTTACGCTGGCTGCGATGCCAACAGAGGCAGTGGCAGCGGCAGCGATAGCCCCAGCAACGCAGCAGCGTCAGCTCAGCTTTGGGAATCCATCCGCACGCGGCGGCCGTGAGGGTAGGCAAGAGGAGAGTGGCAGAGGAGAGAAGGGGAGATTAGTCAGTCAGTCTCTCTTGCCTTGTGGTTATTTATATTGCCCGCGCTTCTTGTTCTTGTTGCTGTACTCGCCCCTGCCCCTCCCCAATGCCGTGCCTACTTGCTGCCTTCGTTTGGTACAGCTTTTATTGCGCCCAGTACTATTTGTACAATGGGTCGTTCAGCTGCTTAGCCTTGGCAAAAATAACAACGGCTTGTGAATTATTTTATTTAATTTCAAATTATTATTTAATATTATATTATTATTAAATAATTAGTTAATTAATTAGTTAATTAATTAGCCTGCATCAAAACAATTAAAAAACAAAAAACCAACAAAATTTCTTGAAAATACAAAAAGGAAAACTTATTCCACTGCTGGGTATCTTATAGTTGAGCAACTGTGCTCGTTTGTTCCTGTATTCTACATGTTCTGGTATTTGTATTTGTGTTTGCACAAAAATGTCTGCACACACATTGCAAGCATACACACACACTGACGCAATTTAAATCGACTTCGCTTTTAATCACTCAAGTAGAAAATGCTTAAAAATACAAATCGAGGCGAGGCGAATCGATTCAAGTCGATGCGAATCGTTGCGCAAGCAAAGCGAAAGTGTTTTCCCATTTAATGGAGGCAAATAAAGTGACCATGCTGGCAAGTTTGTGTTTCAGTTGCATATGCTGCGAATAAATTGAGTCAACATACGAAATAGAGAGAGAGAGAGAGACAGAGAAGAGAAGAATAGAGAGAGAGGCAGCGAGTGGAACGTGCCTGGCAAAAGGGTTCAACTAATCAGACAAAATGCACTGGCAAACGCTTTTCTAATTTCAAGATGGTCCCCCTAAACTGCCTGATCAAGTGTCGAAAGTTAATTGCACTTGATTTGCATACAAAGCAGTAAAATTAAATAGAAAATATTTACAAAGGATGCAAGTATCTATTGCACTGAGAAAAGTATCTTGAGAATTATAAAAAGACGTTCAGTTATTATTTTAATTAATTTCTCTCAGTGTACCGAACATTCATGCACATTGAAATTCATTTGGCAAGCAATGCAATGCTTTGCTGCGTTGTTGGCTCAGTTTTCATTAGACCATGTCCATCTCCATGTCCGTCTCCATGATCCGACTCAGTTGGGGATACTGCAACAGAACAAAAGGAAAAGCATGAAATAAGAATAGCAAAATGAAAATGAAAATGAGGAAATGCTAAGATTTTGACATATCAAGACAGGACATGAACTAAACTGAAACTTTTCCCATCTTTCCGTTCCCCGTTCCCAGCTGACAGTTGTCATGTGTTGTCGCTGTGTAGATGGAAGACAGTGCAACTGTTGCACGGTCTGATAACGATATAACTAACTAATGGCAGAAGAAATGAAACTAAGGTATTCATATTCCTACACAACACTAACAAATTCATCAATATTTTAACACAAAATCAAGCATAACCTCAAAGACCCTAAAAGTAACAATTTAATATATTACAGAATATAATATAAAGGAAGAATCTTATTACTCAATTTAAGCAGGCTCGCAAAACAAAACAAAAACACATTTATTACCAAAACACCTGTCAACTCTGGTCATACAATAAAAAATAACCTCAAAATGTAGCAGTATCGATTGTTTATAGAAAAGTGTTTTAACACTTTCGCTCTATAATCAAATTTAACCTCAAAATCAAGTAAACAAATAGTTATCCTCTAAAGTTTGCCATGTTTATTCTTAAAGTTCTTAGCAATATTTAAAATATAAAATAAAACATAACCTCAAAATGTAGTAAAATCAAAAGATTTTACAAAGTATAAACCACAATTTTAACTGTTTTTTGGGCTGTAATGAAATGTAACCTCAATTTAGAGCAAACATTTCTCTCTCTGGCATCGAAGTTAGCAAAAATTAACCAAGCTTTTTACTTGTGTTCGCACTATTAGCAAACTTAACCTCAAAGGCAGCAAAAATACTCTCTCTCTCTCTCTCTCCCTCTCTCTCTGCTAATCATCATTAAGCAATCATTATTTGTACATTAAATTTCAATAAAACACAGTCGCACATTAAATACACATTTAGCGAGTGTCTACTGTAGTGAGGGCGACATTAAACAGATTCTTTGCATAAGCATAAAACAGACACGACGTCAAGCATGCAAATCGTTTAGCAAATGTCATAGAAATATATGAAAATATATTCATACCTACGCACACACACACACACACAGACACACACACATATACAGCAGCAAGGAGTCCCTGTATATGGCAACGTTATCAGCTCTGAGGTTGACTCTTCACTTTTCCGCTCACCTGAAACTCAATTTCCCAAAACCCTTGCCACGTTCCGGTGTAGGGCTGCAAATGAACTTGACTAAAACATCTCTCTTTCTTTCTCTCCCCTCTCTCTCTCTCTCTCTCTCTCTCTCTCTCTGTGTCTTTCTCCCTTTTCCGTCTCTGTCTTTTGCAGGTCTCATTAAGCATATCCATTCTGCTGTCGCTCACCGTGTTCTTCCTGCTGCTGGCGGAAATCATTCCGCCCACGTCGCTGGTGGTGCCGCTGCTCGGCAAATTTGTGCTCTTCACAATGATACTGGATACGTTCAGGTGAGTGCATGTGAATACTGAATACGTGAATAGTGAATACTGAATAGTGAATACTGAATAGTGAATAGTTTACACAAGACTCTGTCAAGGCACGCAGCGCGTTCGATTTGCATGACAAACTGATAACGCAGCACACACACACAATGTGTCGTGCTCCCTCTTCCCCTCTCTCTCAGTCTCTCTGCCTGTCTGTCTGTCTGCATGTCTCTCGCCTGTCTGTCTGTCTGCATGTCTGTCTGTCTGTCTGCATGTCTGTCTGTCTGTCTGTCTGTCTGTCCGTCTGTCTGTCCGTCTGCCTGTGCCTTGTTTATGCGACAGCTGGCAAAGGCGGAAACGGATGCAAAAAATAAAAATTGCATTGCGCTCTCCTTGTCGTTCTTCAACTCGCTTCAACGTGCTTCTTCCTGTCTGCGTTTGATTTCTACTACTTCGACTATTACTACTGCTGCAGTAGATACCCTGTAGCAGGCCTGCAGTGTTGGCCAGGGTGTTCCAAAGCAGGCACAACTCATGCCATGCTTCAGGCATAGACAAAGCACGGCATTCAGGGCGTATGCGTAATTTGTTTGTGCTTGCCATCGCCGTCGCTCATTTGGCCACATGCCACGCCCACCTACACGTCGACAAGTCAAACTTCAAAAATGGCCAAGCAATTTACAGCCCTCCCCCCCTCCCTTCCCCCTGCTTAATTGTTGGTAAACAAAAGTCCGAGGCGGTTCCCCTGTCAACTGCCTTCCCTTGCTGCAGCCCACTTCCTTGCCCATTCACCTACCTAACTCCCTCCCCCCTAGCTGCCGCACAAGTTCGCGTCCAGCACAGAGAAACACACAATGAACATTGGCGAGACTCAAACTTGGACCACAAATGATGTAATTAAGTCAATGGGCAAACGAACTCCTCCTTTGCCTCCCTCTCCTGCTGCTGCTGAGGTTGCCTGCTCCTATTCCTGCTCCTCCTTCAGCTACTGCGCCTGCACCCTCTCCTGCTGCTGCTGAGCTTGCTGCCCAGCCTGCTCCTTTGCCTGCTTCTCCTTCAACTCCTGCCTGCTGCTCTTGCTCCTGCTCCTTCTCCTGCATATGCTCCAGCTGCTCCTTTTGCTGTTATTCAAGCATCTCCAACGCCTGCGCCTTCTTCAGCTCCTCATTTTCTGAGGTTGCTGGAGCTGCTTAGGCTGCTTCTTCTTCTCTCTCAGGCTGCTTCTCATACTGCTATCTCTCTAAGTGCTGCTCCAGCTGCTCAGACCCCTGCCCAGCTACACCTAACTGCTGCTCCTATTACGCCGCCCACTTCTCTACAGCTGCGGCTGTTGCTTCGGTTTCTCATCCTTCTGCTGTTTCACACCTTCAACTGCTGCTCATGTTGCTGCTCCAGCTTCTGCTGCTCCTCCCCCCACTGCTCCTAATGTTACTGCTCCTTCTCTGTCTCTCTCTCCTTCCTTCACTCTCTCCCCCCCTTCGACTGCCAGCTAATTAGACAGACTTGGGCATCACAAGTTAATTAGCCAACTAAGAGACTCACAGACTGTGTAGGCACTGCGCTCTCTCTCTCTCACTTACACTCAGTCTCTCACTCTCGCTCACACTCACTCTCTCTTTGTCTTTCTCTTTCTGTGCTTGCAGCATCTGCGTGACGGTGCTGGTGCTGAACATCCACTTCCGTTCGCCGCAGACGCACACGATGGCGCCCTGGGTGCGCACCGTGTTCATCAATCAGTTGCCGCGCTTCTTGGTCATGCGTCGTCCACTTTATCCGATCAGCGAGATGATGTATGTGCTCCTGTACCCTCTCTCTCTCTCTCTCTCTCTCTCTCTAATTGCCTTACCCCATCTCTTTCTCTCTCTCTCTCTATCACACGCAGCAAATCCTCGCGCCGCCTCATGGTGCGCACCTGCAATGGACTCGAGCTGAGGGATCAGATACCACCGTTGCCACCGCCCGTGGCACTCTCCCGGTAAGCTTGGCCTACCCCTCCCTCTCTCTAATGTTTCCTCTCTATCCCTCTCTCTCCCACTGTCTCTCTCTCTCTCTCAGCATGCACCACAGCCCCAAGACAACATCGCGCAGCACCTCGCCGCATCTGCAGCACAGAGTGCAAGCGCACAGCCTAATGGACGAACTGGGCCCCAGTGGAGGGGGATTAGGAGGAGGAGTAGGAGGAGGTGGAGGCGCCTCCACAATCACCGGCCACCTGAGCTCGCTGTATCCGCCGACCATGTCCACCATGAACCAACAAACTTCGACCACATCCTCGCTCATCGATGCACAGTATCACAATCAGTACCAGCAGACGGGAGGCTCCCTGCTGGATCATCCGCTGACGCCGACCAAGTTCCGCCAGATGACCTCCACCTCCAGCCAGACGGGCCAGAACGGAGCAGGCGGACATCATCATTACAATGCGGCTGGCTGCGGCGCCAAGAGCTGCTCCACCTCAACACTGGCTCACCAGGCCAGCCAGAGCAGCCAGACAGCTGGCGCAGTGGGAGCTGGAGGTGCTGGCAACTATCATCTGTATCGGCAGCAATCCTCGTGCTCGGCCAACTTCTCACCTCTGCCGCTGCACGCGCATCAGGTGCACGCGTCGACAACAACCAGCGATCTGGGCCTGGGCGGCAACCACAATCCCAATGTGATAAAGTCCACCACGACGGTCAACTCGGTGGCCACCGCCTCGACGCTGGCCGATTCCTGCTGCAGCGGCACCATACAGATCCATCAGGGCATGGGCGCTGGCGCTGCCTGCCAATCCTCGGAGCTGTTGCATCAGCATCGACCCACCACATCGGCGGCGGCGGCGGCGGCGGCTGCTGCTGCGGCCTCTGCCAGCGGTGCCAGCACCTCAGCAGCAGCAGCGGCAGCGGCAGCAGCAGCAGCGGCTGCCTCGGCGGGTGGTTGTTTGGGTGGTGGTGGTGGTGTTGGTGGGGGTGTGGGTGGCATAACGCCACCGCCGCCGCCACCACCGCCGGCCTGTGATATACTGCCTGCCTGTCAGCGCGAGGGCGGCCCCCCATTGCTGTTCGGGGCGTGGCACGGTGCGGCAACGCTGGCACACCTGCCCGGAGCTGCACAAGGCCATGGACGGCGTCACGTATATTGCGGATCAGACGCGCAAGGAGGAGGAGAGCACACGGGTAAGCGAAACCGAATTCGGCTTTGCCTCTGGCTGTGGCTGAGACGGTGGCCCAAATGAGGGCAAGCGAGGTCGAAAGCCGCTTAGTATTTGCCACGGCTTAGCCAAAGATGCTGCTCAGCAGGAGGGGCAGGAGGGGGAGGAGAAGGAACTGGGGAATGGGTATGGGCAGCTCAGTTTCCGCAGCGGGCCGTGCAATAAATTAGAGCGGCCTTAGTCGGGATTTATGAGAACGTCAATAATCGATTGGCGGCGACGCAACAAGGACAACGACACCTTTAGTTGAGCAGGGGACAGGAGTTGCCGCTGCTGTGGCTACACTGTGAGAAAAAGTGTCAAGTGCACGGGGCATTATAGTGTAATTTTAGTTTCCTTCGCTTATTCCACTTGGCAACTTTGGGTCTCTACTAGAGTCTGCCATCGTACCCTGTTTTGCTGTGTCCGCTGGGATAGATCTTCTTCATGTACCCATCGATCTGCCTGCGGTCTACTCGTCTTCTTCCTTGCGGGTTCCGCTCCAGTGCAACTCTGACAATGCTTGTTGGGCTCTTTCTAAGAGCGTGTCCTCTTCACGTGCATTATCTCTTCCTTTTTTTGGAGGTGTATAGCGTGTACAATACAGTTCGGTTGCAATAATGCAAGACACTGCTCAAGTAAAACGGGTGTGTAGTTCAAGTGGTTGGCACCTTTTAAGTCTAGAAGGGTAGATCTGCTCCATGTACCCTTCGGTCTGCTTGCGGTCTACTCGTCTCCTTTCTGATGATACTATTTGGCTCTTTCTGAGAGCGTATCATCTTCACGTCTATTATCTCTTCCTTATTTGAAGGTGTATATCGTGTACAATGGATTAAGGTTGCAATAATGCAAGACACTGCTCAAGTAAAACGGGTGTATAGTTCAAGTAGTTGGCACCTTTTAAGTCTAGAAGGTTGCGCCTACTAGTATTGTTCTTATAACTTTGGACTGCAACGTTTTTTATGGTATTTGCATTGCTGTTGACAGTTGTATGCCACAAAATCTCGACTCGGCAAAGAGTTATTCCTGAGAATCCATCTGACATTGATCAGGAATATATATATAATTTAAATTCTTATATGGAGATTAAGAAAAGCACTCAATAGCCAACTCACTGTAGAGTTTTTTAAGTTGGTCATTGATATATATATATGAATCAAGAATATATATATGAATCAGAATATATATAAATCACAATACATATTAATCAAGATGAAATCAGAAATATATAGCCAGTTTGTTGGATCAGGCTAGAACACTCTCATGACATGTAAGAGATAAACCAAATCGTCAGGCCAACTGCTACTGATCAGGAATATATATAATTGAAGTTTATTAATTAAACTGAACACATTTAAATTAAACTACTCAATAGTCAACTCCCCATAGAGTGCTGTAAATTCCGCAGGGAATTAAATATTGATTTTGAACAAGAATATATATATGATGATGATGAATCATGATAATATATTAATCAAATATATATCTAATTTATTAGATGATATTATTTAGATATTAATCAAATATATATCTAATTTATTAGCTGCCCTTCAAATCTCTTAAGTTCTCAAGCCATTTTTAGGCAACTCTGGCTAGAATGTGTTTATATATATAATTCCCTCATACTGATCAAGATCCAGTATAATTTTTTGTATATGTATATATATGTATGTCTACATAATATATATATATATGTTTACTCTTCTATAGTGCTCTACATCACCTGCCGCTTGAGTCAGTCATCAAGTTGAGCTCGAAACTTGACAAATTCTCAAACCTTTTGAAATTCCCTTGACAAGTTAGTCGAGTTTTTGGCACAGTGCAACAGTTAATGCTGATAATGTAGTTGTGAATGATGCTGCTAATGATGATATTGTCCAGCCTGCCCAGCCTGACCAGCCTTGCCCTTTTATTGACCTTTCGGCATGCATGTGTTGGCCTCCCGCCTGCCCTCCCCCGGGCCAATATCTGTCTAAGGACCTGCGTCCCTTTTGCGTGCCGCCTTAGATGCCTTATCCCTGTCTCGGTCGTGTGTCTCCATAGAGGCTTATTGAGAGGCAGCGTCAAAAGTTTTAATGACTTTTCATGCGGACCAGTCCGGCAAGTCCTTGGAGTCCTCTGAGCCGGACACGGCCCCAACGAGTGGTAGTTCCACATAGAGTAAGGGGGAGAACTAGTTGGGGGTCTGGTGGAGGTACTGGGAACTAATGAATGACTCGCTTGGCTGAAGGCGACGGCGACGGCGGCACAAATGCCAATAAAAGTATTTTATTAAAATTACGCACACATTCAATCATTATTGGAATGTCATGCTGGGCTTAGGGGTCACATGCCACAGCGGAGCACGAGGACAACAGGGACAACAGGGACAGCAAGGACGGCAGGACACTCACACGCGACAAGTGCCAAGATATGTGGGGAAAAACATCAGAGAGACAGAGCGCATAATGCGAACAGTTGGCACGGCAAATGTCCTGGCATCTTACAACAGCCACAAAGGCATGAAAAGGACATGCCACAGAGGGGGCAGAGAGATAGAGAGAGAGAGACAAAGAGAGACGTAGGGAAGCCAAGTGAATTGAAATGAATACTGACAGCGCGTGTCAGTCAACAAGCGATACCCGCTGATAAATAGACAAAACAAGTTGAAATTGCTTTATGCCATTTGTGCTGCTAATCAGATCTCCCTCTCCGACTCTCTCTTTCTCTCTCCCACTCTCTGGGTGTATACAATGTGAATGATTCGTTTGATTCGCCGCAGCATATTGTGCTATTCAATATAATTTGCACATATTACGAGTCCTGCAACTCAAATCGAGTTAGTTCTGTTTGTGATATGCAAACGATTCGATTCGATTCGATTCGATTTCATTTTCGAATGCCTTGCGAACTGATGTAAAAGACATTCATTAGCTTGAGTTCACTCTAGTGCATTCAATTAATTCAACTTAAATTCCCCATACGATGCAAATGTTTTGAGCTTTAAGTAGAAACTCTAACTGACTTGCTTTAATCTCATTGAATGCCTTGCAAACATCAAGTGTTTTTGAAATGATTCGTTCGCACATCGATCAACAGGTATCGTTATCGTTTCTGGGATACAGCGTTGCCAACACGTTTGCCCAAAGCTCTAGTGTATTGTTAAATTGTGCTTTGATTGGCGAGTGCTTGATTCACTCAATCCATTCACTGATTCATTTACAGAAAGTTAATCAAACGGTTCATTTCGGTTGTGCATTGATTTGTGCCTCTTTCCCTTTCTCTTTCACTCTCTTATTGGAGACTCTGCTTGCTACTCAATCTAATTTATGTTCTGTCGTTATGCCGCCAACAGGTCAAAGAGGACTGGAAATACGTTGCCATGGTGCTGGACCGACTCTTCCTCTGGATATTCACAATAGCCGTTGTGGTGGGTACCGCCGGCATCATCCTGCAGGCGCCCACGCTCTACGATACGCGAGTTCCCATTGACATCAAGTTGTCGGAGATTGCCTCCACGACGGCCAAGCCGAATGTGGCGCGGCCCGTGTTGTAAGTCCCCTAAGGACAACATCAGACCAGCAGCAGCAGCAACAACCACAACAACAGTTATACATTCACATACTCACATTCTCACACACATACACACACACACGCGTTCAGACAGTCTGAGAAGCAACATGAGAAATTCGCGTTTGTTTTCCTTTTTTTGCTATGTACAAGAACAAGAAACAGAAACAAACAAGTTGATGATGAAGGAGACGAAGACGTGAAGACGAAGAGGACGGAGCAGTGGAAAATTCAAGTAACTATAACTTTAACAAGAGGTACATATATAGAGAAATAACTGTATTTGTTATGTAAGCAACGCAACGCGACAGAAGGTAACATAATTACAAGTAAATACATATATGAAACTGATTGTACACTAATATTTAACGAACACAATGAAGATGAACAAGAACAAGAAGCAGAAGAAGATAACGATAAAACAGAAGTAAAAGCTCTCGCAAAATTGTCAACTGCAATTTCAGCACTATTTCACAACTATTCACGCAAAACAAAAACACGTTATTTGTTGACTTTAATCTTTGGCGTTGCCAGACTGATTTCGTTATTCTATTTGGTATTCCATGCGCTCCTCTTGATCGATAACTAATCACCGATAACTGCAGCAAAATGCATGTTCGTGCACTGCTTACTAAGTTGAACTCAGCCGCATTGTAATTATTATTGTTATAATTATTTTTTTTTTTTGCATTACACAATGGCGACAAGTTGTTGGCACAGCGAACAAGGGCGACTGTGTGCGTGGCTGAGTGGGTTGGTTGAGTGTAAGCTCTCCAGCTGCAAATGATGCATGCAAATTAGTGCAAATAAACAGCGTACGCGCCTCGCACATTTGCCTTGCGGCAATTAGTTAGCACAAAGCTTTAGTTATTATGCCCAAGTGTGCGTGTTTCGAGTGTGTTTCTGCATATGTGTCCGCATTTCTTCCACTGTGCATGTGTGCGTGCGTATGTGAGTGCAGAGTAAATAATCGCCATTTAGAATTCAAATTCAATTTTAGTATGTCAGCTGTGCGAGTCCGTGCGCGTGCAACGCGCGCTTAATTGGCCGCAGCCACCATAACAGGCCACAACAGATCAACACCAACACCAACAACAGCAACAGCGGCGGCAACTTTGCCGCCATGCGTCATGCAGTTTTTTATGAACTGAACAATAAACTTTTACTTTGCAAACTGTTGGCAACTCCACTAACAGGATCAATAACAAACTTTTAATCGATTGCCTGCGCATATCGATAATAGCTACAAGCTGCTTTCTGCTAACAGGTTCAACAACAAACTTTTATATCGATAGTGCTGCATGAACGATAGCTGCCTGCCAGTTGCGATCGGGTTGCCATAGCACTCAGCTTGCGACTGTGACACAAATTGCAATAAGTATCGTTGCGCCGCCACTTTATCATTGGAGCCATTTTCTAAATAATTGCCCCATGGGTATTTAATATTCGGTATGCCGTATGTAACTGCGCTTTTTCACCTGCTGCTGCTGATGGTGCTACCTGTGCTTCGGCTTTTTTAATGCACTCGCGACTCTCTTCCCCTCATAATTTATGCAAATTTGCAATTGTGCTGCAATTTATGCAAACAATTTACATTGTCTACCTGCCCCCGTTGCGGGTCACGTGCCAACACAGCACAGCCGTAACAATAACACACAAAAAAAGAAGGGGCAACAACAACAATGCGAGTATTTACTGTCCAGGCGCCAAAAACCATTCTTGTCTCCTCCGTCGTTCCCGTGTGCAAATTTCCTGCATTTGCTTTATTTGCTTGCGTTATTTGGCTGCCTTTCGTTTATCTGCATTTCAGTGGGTAATAAAAAATTAAATGACGTTGATTAGGCAACCAAAAAATTGAGTTAAAAATACGCAAAGACCAGTGTTGCCAACTCAGCTGCTTTCCCTTCCGAAACAAACACGAAAACCGCTGACAGTAAGAGATTTAGCTATTTTCCTGGCATTGTATTGTGGGATTTCACAGTGCAAGCAGTTTACAGCTTAACACAATTCTTTTGGCTAATAAACAATCAGTTTTATATTTGAAATAACGCAGTTTTCAATTCGAAATTGCATGAAAACTAGAGTCAAAATAATGACTGACTAACACACATAAGTCTGCACGAGCCAAGCAAACTTAACAGGGCAAGGGAAATTTTAACAGCGCAGCAAGGGAAATATTTCAAATGCTAACAGCCAACGACTGTTAAAAGCAACGCAAGCAAAGGCAACTTCATTTTTTTCTTTCTTAAACGAAATGTAGAAGGTTTTCACTTAAGACTAGCAGATAATTGGAAATTGTATATTCCACTATATTGACTGACAACTTGACTGGCATTCAAATGCTGCTAGTAGTTGCAAAAAGAGATTTTTGCTGATTATACCCAATGAAAATGGCCAAAAAGAGGCTATACTAACTTTGTGCAAATGATTATAAAAGGCAGAAGGAGGCGTGGCAGGCCCTACTAAGTGTATATATTCATTCTACAATACTTCCTGAGGTTGTCTGCCTGTTTGTGTGTCTCTCTGTCTCTGTGTGAGCCCACAGATCTCAGCTATTATAGAAGTTAGAGACACCAAATTTATTATGAAGGTTTCTGTATATCTCGAACAAATCGAGTTTATTTCAAATGTTGGTTGCCATGCTTCAATTCGATTTGAGGATGTATAAAGATAAAACGACTTTTTACTACATAACATAACTCCTCTTCAAATTTCAATTCGATCTGAGAATAAACACAGAAATTGTTGCTATGTCTATGATAAGTGTTTCTCCTAGGGTATCTTACTGTCGGGTGTGCTCGACTCTTCACATCTAGAATTTCACAGGAAAAATAATAATAATAATTGCAATTACTACAGTAACTGTCAAGTTGGTTTTGAAATTCTGATATCATTTTCAATGGAAATTCCTTGCTGCATCAATTATTAAAGAACAAAGAGGAAAATGCAGACAGACTGGCAGCTTGTTTGCTAAGCTGCATTTTTATTTGACACCCATCACCTCAACAGATCTCAACAGGTGGGAGGGCAACAGAGAGAGGGAGAGGAAGAGAAAGAGTGAAAGACAGTGGGAAAGCAGCTAAAACAATAAGTGAATATTTCTTGTCTAGTGCAACTCTTGAAACGTCTTCCTAATGCAATTCACCTTTAATTGTTGTCATCCTTCTTGTTCCCCTTCTTTTGTTCTTTTCCCTCTTCTTTTTCCTTTTTTTCCTTTTTCCTTCTTTTTTCTTCTTTTTTTTCCCTCTTCTTTCTTTCTTTTCCCTCTTCTTTTTTTATTTCTTTGCCCCCCTTCCTCATGCTTTATTTAAATAAATGAGCATAAAAAGCATACTAGCAGCATAAAAAGTAATAACAAATTATTATTTAATGTTACTTATATGTTGCATATTGCATGTGTCTCTCTCTTGTGGGTGGCTGTGTGTGTTGTGTGTGTGTGTCTCTCTCTCTCTCTCTCTGTGTGTGTGCATAAAATACGACTGCAATGTCGAAAGTTTTTTAAAGCACTTTTAATGACGCGACCCCAAACTCGCAAGGCGTTTTATAGTTTTTGCTTGCTGCGCATTGCTTCGCTTGGATGCAGCAGCAACAACAACAACAACAATAACAGTGGCAACAATAAGAGGAGAAGGCAGTCAGAGAGGGGGGGTGGGGGCGAGGCGACATTGAAGCCGACCGCAAATCATAATTGTTGCGGCCGCAGCGAGAAAACAACAGCAAGAAAATGAGTGGAAAGCGGAGAACACAAGGAGCAGAAGTGACAGAGGGGGAGGAGCAGGAGGCAGAGGCAGAGGCAGGAGCAGGGGCAGCAACATCAAAAGTAACAATAATAATACCAACTGTGGCCACGCACAAAAAGGACATTAGCCCGACGCTATCGCCTTGACTGTGCTCCCAACCCCCACCCCCACATGGCAGGCCTTCTACTATTGTTGTTGTTGTTGTTGTGCTTCTCATTGTTTCATGCATTTTGCCGTTTGATGCTAACAGAGAGGAAGAGAGGGTGGGGGGGGGGAGGGGCACTGGCTGACTGGGATATGCGATGCGTATCGGCGAGTTTGTTATAACTTTTGGCGCGCAGAGCGCCTAAAAGTATGTTACAGCATTTATCTATTGCCCCGAGACGCGCCGCGAAGCGCGCGGCAATACAAAAGCAATCATAAAGTTAGCTACAGTCTCCCCCCCTGCCCACCCCCCCCCTTCCACTGGGCGCACGTTACATTACGCCCTTGTTTAATGGGCCTATCTGTGCCACGTAGGGGAACTGCGACTGGGATTCAGCATAGAGCAAGACAGAGTACAAGAGAGAGAGAGAGGAAGAGAGGCAGAATGGGCAGAGAGGGGCGTGTCGCTCAATAGAAGCGACAAATTTATTGCTTGCTAATAGGAAAACAGCCCAAAAATATGGACAAAGGACGAACTTTGTTAGCCGCCAAGCGGAAGCAAAGAGTTTTTCGACATTTTTTTTCGCTTTACGTTTTTGTTTTTGCCCTTTGTTTGCGCTCTACCCCGCTCACTCTCTTCCCCTTTCCCCTCTCTCACACGCTCTTTCTCGTCCGCTCGAGTTGGGAACATGAAAAATATGTTTTCAACATAATTTCATTCATTATATTCGTATTTTCCTCAGTTGTTGTTGTTGTTGTTGCCGCTGCTCATTTTCAGCAAACTCATTATCATGCAACGCCCCCCATCCCCCCTTTCGCATGTCGCACCTTGGGCGACATTTTTGGCTAATTTGAATTTAATTTCATTTGAAATGTTTTCCTTCTTTCTCTCCTGCAGCCTCATTTTGTTTATTTTGTTTGTTTATTTTGTCTTGTTTGTTTGTCTGTTTGATTCGCATTGATTTGCTGCGAATTCTATTGCGAATGTTTGAGTGTTTTGAGTTATTTGAGTTTCCATTTGCGTTTGTTAATTGCATTTTAGACGAGAGCCTCTCTCCTCCCCACACCCAATGCACACACACAAAGTAAATTGATGCGCAGCAATTTTCAATTTTCTCTTTCTCTGTCATTCATTTTTTTTGTTCGCGAAATTAGGCTCAGAGCTATAAGAGCGAGAGCGAGAAAGAGCTGGGCACGAACTGATCGCTATGACACTTACACAGCAGGCAGCTTTGGGCTGTGGGCACAAAGCAATTTGAAATTGCGCAAAAAATTGGCAACAATTGATTGTTTTACCCTGTACACATTGCCCCGTGCATGCACGGGTAGATAAGCTGTCCAGTCAGTTTGCGTTTTATTCAATTCCCCTAGGGTATCTGAGCATCGCATTCGTATCGCGTTGTTCCCCGTTATTGTGCCTCAACCTTTTTTCCATTTGCTGTAAATTAATTTCATATATTGCATTTAATCCCACTCGATTCAATAGTTTGTGATAGCCCTGAATGAACAACCATGAATGAAAACAAATATTAAAAAAATGTATAAATACCATATACGTAACGGAATTCAAGTATTTATTTATTTGAAAGATTGCCAGTGCAATCGGACCACGCTCGAAAATCGAAAGTTAACTGCCCTCAAAGTGCACATTTGTTATTGAAATTTGCGTTTTAATTGAATTTCACATATTTTATATTATATTTACATTCGATTTCAATCGAAACTAAAAGCACACGGACTAAGAAATGCAACTCTGCTCTGTAGACTCATCGTACATTTGCTCTGGATCATCATAAGGGGAAACTAGTTATCATATTAACACACACACACAAACATACACATACAGATAGTCAAGTAACTCTTTACTCAAATGCATATGTTAATGTAATGTACATACATATATATGTGTAAAGTGTTTCTTGACATACTGTACATATACAGGATTTATTAGCGCTGAGCAGAGTTGAAATATTTTTACCAAAGCCCCAAAATGGCGGCTAAAACTACAAAGAAGTGAAGAGCGTTAACTAAGCGAGATAATGAATTGTAAAATGCAGTTGCAAAAGAAAAACAACAACAACATTTATATGTAACATATGTGCGAATGTATGTGCACATGTATGGGGGTAAAACAACTAATTATACATTATAAACATGATAAATAAGAAAACAAGGAAAAAAAACGTTAAAAAAAGGAAGAAAAACCAAAGAAGAGAAGAAGAATTTTTTTTTAGAACGTACCTTTAAAAACAGAAGAAATGAGAGACGACGAAACGCGCGAAGAAGTCAAAGCATAAAACAACTAACATTAATTTTAAACGATAAATTTAATAGTAAAATTAAAAAAAAGACAACTTAACATTAACTGAAATGGTAAGCGGTATACACAGCAAATTGTTAACAAAAACTTAGTGAAAATTGTTTAAAAATGAATAACAAGAAAAACAAGCGAAAATTATGGCGAAAGCACATACTGAAATTAAGGAAGAAAGAGAGAAGAAAATAAAAAAAAGGAGACAAGCCCAAAATAAGAATTGACTTTATTTCTAAGCAAAGAAGGCATAACAAAACTAACAAAAAAAAAACAATTTAAAAAAAACGTAAATTAATTATACCTAATAAAAGCAAAAAACAGAGAAAAAAACAAAATGACAAACTAAAAATTATACGATTTACAAAATGAAAAAAAAAAACTAATTGTATAAAAAATCCCAAGAATTTTTTTTGCTCAATGTGAAAATTTTAAAAAATTTGGCATTTGGAACGGAAGCACGAGAAAGTTAGAAAGAGAGAGAAAGAGTCCAAGTGTCGCGTAAGAGAGAGATAGCGTTGTCTTTGCTAATTCCTCACCACACCCCCTTCCCCGCGCACAAGATATGCACTTACACACTCACACACACACATCCCGCTGTCAACCTTGACCATTACAACGCGCCTTCGGCCCGCCCCCTGTCCCACACTTACCCACAAACTGGCACCCAAACACGTAAATTTGTTCGTAAAGCTGTTTGAGAATTTTCTAAAAATGCAAATTGGCATCACACTAAACGTCTAAAATTAAACGAAGATTGAAAGAAAACACATAGAGAAAAGAAAATAAAGAGGCCAAAAAGCAAAACGAAAAACCAAAGGTAAAACGAAAAACGAAAGAAAATTAGCAATTAGAATGATAATTTTTAAAACAAATTAATGAGGTTTAAAAAAACAAAATGAAAACGAATTCGCAATCGAAATCGAAAGAAAATGAACTCAACTCAACATCGATAAGAACACGAACAAGAGAACTACTTATTTATAATAATTAATGGAAATGTGAACAAATGAAAAAAACAACTAATGGGAAAAAACCAAAATGGGCAAACAAGAAAACAATTCAAATAGAAATTCTTTTCAAAATATCAAATAAAGCAAGAATATTAAAAAACAAAACAACAAAAAAAAAAACAAAACAATGAACAGAAAACAACAAAAAACACTAAAAACAAAATAATAAAACAAAAAAAACAACAACGCAAAGAGCTGAAGTTTCTTCTTTTCCTTATTTATTTCATTATACTCATACCCTTACAGAGAACATATTATATTTTGCACAGGAGTTTGCAACGCACCTTAGGTGACAACGTTGGACGCTCTAAAGTATACAGTGAGTCAAGTAACTCATATGTACTATACATGTTAATGTTATGTACGTACATATGTGAAGTGTTTCTTAACATACTGTAAATATTCTACAATAATAGCCATCAACAGAGGCGTCTGTCTGCCTCAATTTAATAGTAAGCTTGATGAATAATGGCACACATGCTGTAAATAAGTCGATACGAGCAGGTTCGCACCGATATATCGTATAGTTTCCATACAACTTATCGGCCCATTTTCATTATTTTTCAATATATTGCCACCAAATCTTGCACATCAGTTTTTTGTTATATAAAATAAGCATAACAAATTTCATGCAAATCTGACTACTATAACATATGGCTGTCATATAAAGAATCGGCAGATATGTGTGTTTCTGTATTAGAATAAATGAAGCGTTTAGTGCCAATCAGTCAACTATATCCTATAGTCATCATAGTAAAGATTTGCATAAAATAAATGGTATTTGTCCAGCATATTTTCCATGAACCATGAACAATGTTACAAAATTCTATAACAAGTATTGGAACAATCGGAGGAGATTGCAGCCAATGCCTGCAAGGTTATAAATAAACTTTTTTTCTGATTTAAATTTCTTATGCGCTTTCTTTATTTCTGTGCTACGACAAAATGTAGCGGAAAAAAACAACAATAAGTCGAGAGATAAGGCGATTTTCCATACATAAGTATGTGTGTTGTATAACTATATAGACTATACTATATGCTATATATGCTCGCGTAAGTACATAAATAATTATTGCTGGGCGAGATTTCATTCAATAAGAGAGAGAGAGCGTGTATGTTTGTGTGTGTGTGATGTGGTGTGTGTGTTGTAAATTGTCATATTCCTAGGGTATGTGGTATGTGTGGCTGGCGTGTTTTGTTTGGTATTCACTTGGGAGGTAGTTGGAAAGCAGCGCAAGCAGCGCCTAGCCTAAGGCTTTGTCTTTTATAAGCGAGTTAAGAGAGGAATCAAAGTTGGTTGATTTGGTATTTTTGGTTTGGTTGCTTGATTGGTTGCCTTGCTGACCTAGTCCTTGTCCTTGACCTTGTGCGCACACTCCGATGCTGATCTCAACAATCCTCGGCATCATCCTCCGGCTCGGCGCCACGTCCCTCGCGTATGCGTTTCAGTTTACGCTTCAGCATCATGACGCCTGCAAAGTAAAAGATGATTAGTGATGATGGCAAGACTGATCAGTGGGGGGATATGGGAGGATTGCTTACACTTGATGGCCTGATAGGTCTTGGCCGAGGCAGACTCACTGGCTGGCAGCTGATTGGAGATGGCGCGCTCGTGGGCCAGCTTAACACCAATATAGGCACGCTTCAGCGTCTTGTAGTGTCGATATTCGCTGGTATCCTTCAGCAGGATGCATCTGAGAAAGAAGTTAAGAACTTAACAATGTGATCATGTACATGCTCAGATCATATAAATGTCACTCACTTGGCTGCCGATCCCTCGCCGGGACAGTCCGAGGGCATTGTGTGATAGATCTCATGATAGAAATACTGCAGCACGGGAGAGTTCCAGATGGACAAGCCATACCACAGCCAAATTGCCACGTTGAGGGGCAGCTTAAAGTTCTTGGCAAACAGCGTGGGTAGAAAGTAGTTAAAGGGCAATCGATTGATGAACACCTGCAGCCAGGCCGCAATCCGTAGCCCCATAAACACCTGGTAGACCCAACGATAGCGATTCGAATTCTGCAACGTTAGCAGCGACAACGATTCGGCCAGAATGCTGTACAGGCCCAGCGTGAGATTCAGGCCAACAAAATAGTTTTCATATCTAGGCAGTTAAATGTCATTTATGATTGAGAGCATGATTGAACAAGTTCAGGTACTTGTACTCTACCTGTACACATCGATGGCCACCAAGGAGAGCAGGTAGAGACCCTTGGAGGCAGCCTCCAGAAAATCCGAATCCTTCAAGTCCAACATTGCTCCGTGTAGATAGAACGTGATTATAAAGATCGAATAAAATTGAAATTTCTCATATTGATGCGATCGATAAAATATAAGATTGTCGGAGCTATGGAAGAGCGAGTAACGGCCTTGATTCTTCATCAGATGCGGCAATATCATGAACTCATTGTAGAAGTGCAGAAACAGACAACAGGCCGAGTAGAATGCGATGTTCCATATCAATCGGGCGAATTGTTTACGCTTGAAGTACTTAACATTCGACGACTTGAGAAAGAACTGCAAACAGATAGAAACAGAGAGAGGGAAAGAGAGAGAGAGAGGGCAATCAATTAGTCGCAATTTGCACTTAAGTTCTCTATATTTGACTCTAATCAAGCATGTGACCCAAAATTCGAGACCGCAGCGATAATATTATATATAGTAGGTTATCTGGCTGCGCTGGTTGAATGAACCCCAACACAGCAAAGAATTGCAACGCTACAGTGGGCAGTCGCTAAGGGGAACAAGCATTCTATTTTCTATTGTACATATACTCAATTATATATTCTGTCCTATATTATATTATTTATTCAATTAAATATTCTATTATAAACTCTATTTTATCTACTATACTGTATTATATTCTATATCATACTTGCAATTCGATTCCATATTTGATATTATATTATATATTTTTTTACATATTATATTCTATATTCCACTCTATATCCTATTCTTTATTGTATGCCATATTCTCCTCTAACTTCCATTCTGTAATTTATTATATTCGATATTTTATTCAATTCTTTTCTGAATCATGTTAATATTCGATATTTTATTCTTTATTTTAGTATATTCTATATTATACTTTGTTGATATTCTATTAAATAATATATTTTATTATTTTATATATTTTATTTTATATATATACTACATTTTATATATGTATGTTCTCTTTTATTTTTCTTTCCACATTCTATTCCTTATGCTACTCTATATCATATTATATATTCCATTCCATATTCTATACCATATTCTATTCTCTCTGAAAATGACCCCCCTTTGCTACTCTAGTTAGTTTCATTTGGAAGCTGACGCCAATTTGTTTGTTACCGTCTTTATAGGTCACCCTAATGCACACAGAGAGATGTTGCTGTGTGCCCACACTGTGCGATGTGCTCATGCGTGGTTTAAAAAACATTGTAATCTTTTTTTATGTTCGTCGGGTACGACGACGACAACGACGGTCAGCGCCGCTTGTGACTGACATGAATCTACACACGTTGCTCATTCCGGCGTATGCTAGTCTTATCGCAAACATCGTCGACGTCGCCGTTGCCGTCGCTGTGGGCTGCCGGCGCCTACATCTGGCTGACTGACTATTTATAAACGCCAAATAAATTGGGTACCAGCGACAAACGGTAAACGGCAACCGATCGTCTAAGTTAGTCGACACACACACACACACGCAAGCGTGCACGTGAGCAGCTTGAACTCACCTGGAAGACACGCTGGAATCCACAGAAACCGCAGGACAACGCCACAAATATCCAGAATACCGCATTGATCAGGTATGGTAAATCGATATTTTGCAAAAATGCATCGAAACGATCGTTGGTGATGAGATATTTGAGTGGTAAAAAGAAATTGCCGATTTCTGCCCAATAGTCCGGCGGACCGGCCTTCATATCCAGTATGGACATGTTGTTATTGTTATTGGCACTGGCGGCGGCGGTGCAAGCGCGGACAGAGAGACCAGACCAGACCACCAAAAACTGCAGCAAGTCCTCAGTCGGTGTTAGCGTTTGCCATGCACCGATTTCGTTGTCAAACTGTATGCATGGATATTTGTGATGTATTTATAAACATTAACAATCTCTGCCTTGCCTTATTTACATACCTGGCACGTATCTGTATCGATAGATGCACATCGATAACATCGCGCGCTGTTTTTTTTAGTTTCGATATTGCCGCCTAACATCGCTAATTGAGTTGTGCATTCGATAGTTAAGGGAGCTGCCAACTTGTGCGCACTGCGCACTAAATTCAAATTCAAATTTACATATGTGTTAATACCATATATTTGTTTTAGCCAAAATGGAGCAACAAACTTCTGCTGTGGCGCATATTGCGGATTATCCCGATGAGCCAGCGGCATTGTTCAAGCAACTGATTCAGTCTGCACAAAAAACAGATGGCGTATTATACATGAATCTGGCGACCATCGACGAGGAATTTGGTGTGCTCAATCGCACTGTGGTCTATCGTGGCCTCAGCGAGGGGGATGACTGCATTATTTATGTGACGCAGCGCTTTACACGCAACTATCAGAATCTCAAGGCGAATCCCAAGTGTGGCATTACGCTGTTTTTCCCCACAACTGCAGTTGGACACAGAGGCACAACCGATGACTTGGCAGGTGCGCCTGATTGGCGCCATCGCTGAGGAGCTACCTGAATCGCAGCTGGACGCGTGGTGGGAGATGGAACTGCTGCCGGCGAAAATACGCGACATTGTCTTTCCCTGTGGAAAACCAGTTGAGTATAATGAGCTCAAGGCCAAGCACGATGAGTTCCTCAAGGAGCATCTGGCGTCGGGTCAACCCCTGCAGCGCCCAAAGACATAGTATGTATAGGGAATTTTCACGATTGGAATCACTTATTGTAATCTATTATTGTAATCCCCCCCCTCCCTCTCCATAGCACTGCCTTCAAGTTCCGTGCACAGCGCTGGGATTTCATGAAAGTGGGCGCCGCAGAGATCGCAGATCGCGTTCAATACCGCCGGCAGGACAGTGGGCAATGGCAGGGAATGCACGTGTCCACCTAGGGACACCCCTTTTAATTATCATCGAATGCAGCATTTCTTTTTTTAATCATTTTTATTCAACTATTATTTGCAAAAACAAAACAATCTCTACAAATATAAACAAATTACAGTTACTAAACTAAAAGAACTAACTTAATGTGATCTCCCTTTTCTTCTTCTTCCTCTTTCGCTTTTATACTTTAGCATACAATTAAAGTAGTTAATAAATATTACAAAAAACAGTAAAAAAAAAAATACAGACATAATATTAGATTAAATATGCTTGCTTGTGTGCATTGAAATAGTTTGCAGTTAGTTATAGTTAAGCTTAATATTTCCTTTTCTCTTTCCTTCATCTTCTCACTTTTTACATAATACACGTTAGTTTTCCTTATCTTTCTCTTTCTTTTTCTCTTACGTTTCTTGCTTTATTTTTACAAAATGCCGCGGTTACACCGCATTCACCGTCTCCCGTATCCAGTCCGCATTTGATGCGATCTTGTCGTACATCCGCGGACGCTCCACGCCCGTTGGCCCGCAAGCGATGCGCCAGGAGGAGACACCGATCAGTGCCCACTGATTTGTGCCCGGTATGAGGCACTGCACGGGCGCGCCGGAGTACTCCTCTTGCTGCAAAAAACAAAAACAAATAAAAGTTAATACAAATTCCCCGTTTGCTTCATTCCTTCATTGCTGGTCAATCCAATTGGTCAAACAGGGTGCTACCCTGTGACGTCATACGCGACATGCAGCGACGCGTTCGGCAAACTCAAAAACAACAAAACAATGCATGCTGCTCTCTCGCTCTAACTCTCTCAGCGCACGTAGCACGAGCGCAGGCACACTCATGCACACAGACAGACAGACAGGCGGACAGGGAGAGAAGGAGACAAACGCCTAGAATCATCCCTGCCCTGCCTACCTAGGCCAGCTGCAGGCGCCTCACAGTGGGCCAACAGACTGATCTAGCAATATTAAATAAGTAATCAGTAATTCAGTAATTCAAAATGTGTTATTCGATATTTTATGCGATCTAGAGAACTTATGAAATTTTAGTTGTGATTTTTGATTTAATAAAAGGTATAATATATTTAGTATTATTATTTCAATAGTTACGAGTTGTAATTACGTAGAATTTCAGTTTTACTGGTAGAGTGAAACTACATTTCCTTGCTATCCCTTGCTAATACGTCTAACTTTTCCCAATTCTGTGATATTTTTGATAATGCATATCTCAACACCCATTTTTACCCATTTTCCGAGATATCAGCTTTTTAGATAACATCGCTTTAGGAAGACTGTTTTTAAACTGTTGAGAGTCGATAGAAAGAAGAAATTTATTTCACATGCGTTATCAGCATCTAAAAATACCCGAAAAACTAAAATACATGTCAAATTTTAACTGTACTACGTTATAAGATAAGAGGTCTAAGATATAGTCGTTGAAAATCTAACCGAATATGTATTTTGGCATTTAAATCCCTTTATTTTACGCATTATCAATTAAATTAGAGTCTTCTGGCCCACTGTGCGCCTGCCTGATCAGGCTCTCACTCTCTTTGCGCTCTCTCTCGCGCTCTCTCGCACTTTTACACCCGCCGCTGCCTGTGGCATAAAAGTAACGGCGCGCGCCAACTGCAATTCATTTGTACGTCAGCGTTGCCAGCAAACACACGGAAAGAGAGATTAAAACGAAATTACACAAATTCATTGAGCGAAAAGCAAAGGCAAAAGCAGAAGTAAAGTAAAAACAGTTAATCATTCATAGTGCCAATTTCATAATGTTGGACATGAAGAGCTGCCTGAAGATCAGTTACCAGGGCGAGGTGAGCTTCATCATTTGCGATGCAGGCAGCAACTACGAACGGATAATCGATCAAGGTAAAAAGCAATCAATGTACAATTGAATATATGAAACTAATTCAGAATTATTTACTCTCCCTCCCACAGCCACCTCAAGGTTTCACATACCGCAGTCACAACGTGCCGGGCTGGTGCTGACCAACGGGCAGGGCTACGTCTTCGAGCGACAACTCTTGGAATACTTCCTCCTACTGTTCCCCTGCCCGGAGCTGGTCTTCTATCTGCGCGTTGACTGGCAACGATTGCGTCGTGCCGTCGTCGAGCCTGTCCGGCAACGCCGTCGTTCAACTGGTGAAATAAACGAGCGCACAAAGTTGGATGCGACGGTGACAGACGGGGAAGAGGATTATGTGGCAGTGCCTGTGCATCGCCAGAATTGTTTTCTCGGCGTGCTACCCACGAGCAGAGCAGCCTCTGCTACTCCACTGCGTCGTCAGTCTTGCTTCCTAAGGCTGCGCCAGCAGCAGCAGCAGCCACCGACAACATTGACATCATCTATAGCCTTGCGCCGACGCACCGAGGATCAGCTACAAACGCAGGCCAAGCGAATGCGTCTGCAGCAGCCGCTGCATAATATGCGACGCTCGGTACCACCCATAGCTGCAGCTGCAGCTGCCTCTGCCTCCTCGCATGCAGCACTGCTGACTGCGACAGCGACAAAGCGTTCTATACGCATTTGAGATGAAAGAGAAGAGGCTGAATCCCAGCGAGAATTGTACATAAGGTCGTCAGGGCAGAGAAACATAGTTCCTAGCAAATACTCTAAATATATTAATCAATATGCTCTCATTATGTATACTATAGATCAATAAAAATATATGTCATAAGGTAATTAATATTGTTTGCTGACGAGAGGCAAAGGAAGAGGAGGATGTAGAAGAAGAAGGACGATGAAGGAGAACGTAGAATGAGTAGGAGTATGTAAAAGGAGAATGTAGGAAAATACTGAGCTTGTAGATGGAGGTAGAGGATGCAGAAGTAGGTAGGCTGAGGAGAGAAGGTGGTAAATGAGGGGGAAAAAAAGTAGCAGGATGAGTAAACATATTTCCGAATGGTAACCCCGCTTCAGGCTCTTGTGGTGTCTTAGACAGTGTTGCCAGCTCAGCCTTATTGTTTGTTTTGATTTGTTCTAAACATCGACCTACCTCCACCTCAATTAGTTACATATGTATGTATTTATATGCAAATAGTTATCCCTTCATTTATCGATTCTACCTATCGAGCTTTGATCAATTGCGCATTATCAAAATTAATATGAGGCAAGGAACAAATAGAGAGAAAAAAGAGAGAGAGAGAGGGGAAAAGAGAGAACGACAGAGATAATGAAATGTAGATGAAATGAGATACAGAGAGATAGAGAGAGTGAGGAAGACGAAAATAGGGCGTGAGAAAGAAGGAAAGGGCGATAGAATGGAAGAAAGAAGGAGCTCGAGAGAGAGAGAGATATGTATGTATGAAGCTAAGGGACTCGAGTGAGAGAGAGATACAAGGAGAGAAGGAAATCGAAAGAGAGCAAAGTGAAAAGCATTAGAGAGAAGGTAATCTCACATGCGGGAGCGAAAGAGACAGTACTACGCCTACAAGGATTAGAGAAGCCCAATTCCAAGCTAAATCTATTGTCAGCGTTTCTATTGGGATAGCCCGCTGTTGTCTTGCACAGGGGGAAGAGGGGCATACGGACGAGGGACTCCGGCTGAATTCAGGGAATCCATTAGCGCCTTCAGGGAACTCACCGTGCAGTCATACTTCTGGTAGGTGGCCTCCATGCACATGGAGTTCACTGTGGTGATGGAGACGTTCTCGCAGGGCGCCATGTCGCCGATCTTGAGCTGCACACGCTGCAGATGATCGCGCTGTCGTGACCAGCCCAGCGTGTTGCAGTTTGTCCAGATTTGCTCGGGTGCATTAGAGGCTGCCTTGTTGTTTTTGTGGCTGCTCTTGCTGCCTGCCAAGGAGCTGGTGGAGGAGGAGGAGGAGGAAGCACCTCCATAGTAATTGACCTGTGGCGCGCTGTCGGGCAAGGGATAAGCATTGAGCTGTGAATGTGCCTCCTCGGCCGCATCCTCCAGCTGCGGCTGCTGCAGTGCCTCGGGATGGGGCAATTGCAGGTAATCATAGCCAGGTTGCTCTTGCTCTTGTTCCTCGGCGCTGCTGCCGCCCGCATGGTCATCCGATCCCTCCATATGATGCTCCCGCTGCTGCTGCGAGGGTATGAGGAAGAATTGCTGTGTCTCCTGTGCCAGACGTCGCTGGGCATGTGCGGGCGTTGGTGCCGCCTCCAGCCGCTCCGCAACTGGCACATAGGCACGTCGCTGCATGGGCGGCTGCTTGAGCTGACGCTGCAGTGCATCTGGCAGACAAATGGGACGCACATGATCCGAGAAGCTAACCGATGTCTCCAGCCGCACCAGGGCAGCCGTGGAACCCTCGACGGGACTCTTGATCATGCCAATAATGCGACGTCGCTGTGTCCATGGTGCCTTCGCAGACAGACGCACTGCACCAACAATGGCCATCCAAGTAGCACGTGGCTGACCCTGGAAACAGCTCTCCGTGGTCAGCACCCAGTCGGGCGATATCAGTGTGCCATCACAGACATGGATATCCTCGCGGAACAGGGCCACCAGCCAAGGCCAATCACCTGGCGCAGACATCTTGGGCAGCGACAGATGCTGCTTGGCATTGGGCAGCGCCGACTGCACACCGCAACGCAAATCCCCACAGCCCACATAGAGCACCTGACGCTTGGGACAGTGCGTGCGAATGAAGCTGATCTCTGGCGCATGTGGATCCAGGACGCGCACATAGTCGGACAACTTTTCCGTATCATTCTGCACATCAAAGATTTCCACAGATCTAGAAGAGGCATCAAGAGGGAACATGAAGCTCGTCGCATATACAGAGAGATGTTGTCCTGGTTGGCCTTACTCGTAGCCCAGGGATTTGCACAGGGATTCGGAGACAGTCTGACGCACCACCAGCTTGGCATCGCCCTCCAGCCCCTCCGCACAGAGTTTGCCCACAACGCCCTTCTCGGAGAAGACAGCATAGCCGGCGGCATGGAAGCGCGGCAGGTAGGGAACCAATGGCTCTGGCTGCAGCAGATCCGCAGCCAAGGGAGCTATGGAAACTGTTTGCAGAAGAGAGGCAAGCAATTAATAAAGCAAGACTAGGCAGGGTGCTGGCGTCACTTACGACAATCCTTCTCATCGGCGCCATCGGGACAATCGGCTTTGCCGTCACAGCGCGCCTTGCGCGGCACACAGGCACGTCCACGGCCACAATAGAGTGCATTGGGTGGACAAAAGGCGCAGCTGCGCTCATCCGACAAATCCGGGCAGTCCCGCAAAGCCATCGCAGAGTCGCGGACTCTGCACATTGCTCTGCATGTCGCCCACACAGTGAGGCTTCTGCTGGCACGACTGTGTGCCCATCGACTCGGGGAATCTCTCACAATCGAAGTGCGCACGAAAGCGGGCGGGGAGACGTCCACCACAGCCGGCCATGAACGCTTCACAGTACTCGCGACAAATGGCACCCGCGGTGGGTTGCTGACTGGTGCCGTGTCTCGCAAGGAGGCTGCAACAGGCGGCAGACAAAGTCATAGGCCTCGCGGAAGCATTCGCCGTCGACAAGTTCCCGAAAGACAATGACATCCTCGAGCACCGCATCGTAGTTGGCATGGCCTAATAGGTTCGGATAGGTGGTCACATTGTAGCCGACATTGCGGCAATACGAGAGCTGGAGAGGCTCACAGCGACGGGGCACTGGACGTGGTGTGGTTGTGGTGGGTTCGGTGGTCTCATCACTGCCCCCCAGGGGGTGAACTGGACATGATGGGCTCTTCAATGAGGCCAGTGGTCTCCTTAATGCTCACACTTGCCACATCCACCGTCATGTTGGCAAAGTGACGACTCTGTGCATCGCTGAGCTCCTCGTGGAACAGCGCCAGCAGTTCCCCGCTGCTCACCAGGCCCGCATACGGATCGAATATCATGTTGAAGTGCACAACAATGTTGTTGTTATCCTCACTGCTGCAAGGGGAGGTAGATTAACAATGGGTACCTCCTCTCTAGAAGCAGAACCTTACCCATCCAGTGCCAGAATCTCGCTGCCCTCGTAGGCCTCACGCAGATCAGAGCGACGCAGTGTGAGATTGATGCGCTCCCTGTAGTCACGTGCCTTGTGCTGGAACCGTAGGGAGTTCTGGTTGGCCAGCTCCATGCTCCACTTGTCGTTGAGCACCATAAACTTGCCCCGAAATACGCGATCCGGCAGCGGCTCCGGCCGGAAGTAAGTGTCTGCAAAAGGGGGGGAAGCACAGGAGAGCAATCAATGATGGGGGGATCTGGTTTGAGTCCTTCAACTTGAGCATCACTTACAGCCCACATAGACAAAGACGCCGGCGACCAGGAGGGCAATCAGGAAACCGGCTATTACGGCGCATCCACACTTCTGGCTATCGCCCAGTTTTCGGCGCGTGAAGCGTATATCGGAGTCGGTGGACAGCACTGATTCCGATTTGCGACGCAGACCCGCGTGGGCGTGCCCATGGGCGTGGCTATGACTGTGATTGTGCATGTGGTGCAGGTGGTGCTGTTGTTGTTGTTGCTGCTGCTGCTGTTGCTGCTGCTGCTCCCGTTCTCGTTCCCTTTCCCGATCCACAGCCAGCCCTGTGCCGGCGCCATTGCTGTGTGTGTGATGCGGCTTGTGGTGCCGCGTGCAACGTGTGTTGTGGAAAACCTTGGCCGTCTGAGAGGCTACTCCCGCTGCCGCCGTTGTTGTTGTTGTTGACGACGCCGTCGCTGACAAGGCGCCATTGCCATTTGGATTGCTTTGGACGAGACCCTGCACCAGAAACGCAGATCGAAACAAAAGAGAAGGAGAGAAAAAAAAGCACAAGTTGTTGATAATTAGTGACAAAGCCAAACCACGTCGAGGTGCTGCTGCTGGTCACAGTGGTCATTGACCACAAAAGCGCCTTAAAAATAAACGCTTTAATTTTTTGTTATTTTCAAATTTACGCCAAATCATTCCGTTAAATCAGCCATCGAAACGAACGCTCCATCACGCAAAAGGTGCCTTGGTAATGCACTTGAAAATGTTTTTCAATTTTTAATTTTGTTTGCGGTTTTTTTTCTTTCGTTTCTTTGTTGCATGCAAATGCAGCGCAGCGCAAAGTTAACGTGCAACACATGCAGCACCTAGGAAGCGGCTCTGCTAATTGCAAATCGCTTTTAACGAATTAATTACGGAACAAATTTGGCTATTAAAATTTATTTTCAATGTTTTATCGCAGAAACGATAATCGATTAAGTGCATGAATGAATTTGATCGAACGACGCCTCAATCAAAAAACGAAACAATGTTCTTTTATTTGAATATTCAAGGCATTTGTAATTACATACTAAATTAATTCAATTTAATTTCTAGTTTTTTAAATAACACACTTTATTTGCGCAGCTGATCTGGCAGCACTGATGTGCACTACGCAGGATCAGCAGCCTGGCAACCTGTTCACAGAAGTCTGGCAGACCCACGCATAGAATGCACATAGACGGCAGCTTTGAGTTGTTAGCAAAGCAAACGAAGCAGAAACTAATTATTTTGTATATATTAATAAGTAATAATAAATAAATACACAAGTGTTGTTTTCTAAGTGCACAAATTGTTATTTCGTTTGAAATTTAATCAGAGCAAAAGCTCTGGCAGTAGTGGAGTGCACTACGCAGTATCCGCAGCCGCCTGTTGACTGTCTGCGCTAGCTACCGTCTGGCAGCACTGGCGTGCACCTACGCAGGATCTGCAGCCTGCCAACCTGTTGACTGTTTGCAAAACTCTGGCAGCTTACCGCACAGGATCCACATAGGCGGAAGCTTTGTTGCTGCCGTTACGATTTTCGTTCGCTATTAAGTTGGCAACGCCACAATTGGCTCACAATGTTAAATAACGGGCAACATGAAAATTCATGCGGTCTCAGCTTAATGTTGCAATTGCGAAAGCCACACACAGTACACAGAGCACAGCAGACATGGAGAACATGCACACACATGCACATAAACACACTTTAGAAAATTAATTAAAGCGCAAGTAAGGCAAAATGAAACAGCAACTGGAAAAGACGGGAGGGTCGACGCCGGCTCCAGCGCCGCTGCTGCCTCAGCCGCAGTCGACGGAGCTGCTGCTGCTGACAGTAAACGGGTCGCGTTGCGGCCTACTTTTCTCTTCGTGATGCTGCTGGCTGACGCACTATAAAAGAAAAAACAGCACACACATCTCTAGCTTTGTGTGTGTGTGTAACAATAATAATAAAATAAATGAGCAGCAAACAGCAGAAAATGTAATTAAACATTGCCAGCGCGTGCGTAAATAGTTTCCTCATTTCATAATCAACATTTGCGTTTATTGACCATGTCGCGCCAGACAGACGTTGCCAGAAAGGCGGACATATGCAGATCTATCAATGTGTGTGTGCGTGTGCATGTCAGTTTTGGGTTAACTTATTAACTCTATTCGCACTCCTCGCTCTTTTGAGTGCCGGCCAAAAGTCACTCGGCCGTATAACGGTTCGCCGAGAGCAGAGCGCACTGCGCGCACGTGCAGGCATTTTATATTACTTCACACACACACACACACACATGCACACGCACGCATTTCCTTCTTTCTCATCACTCGCCTCATCTCTCATTTGCTTTAATTATTGCACATCATTGCACACATTCACATAGCCATACACCCGTGTGGATCGCATTACACGTGTGGATTGAGTCACACGATTTACCTTCCAATTGGCTTTGCCTCCGTTTGTTTGCATCTCTTTGTTGCTTTTGTCTTTGCTGCTGCCGTTGCGATTCCAATTGTTGTTGTTATTATTGCTGTGATTCTTCCTATCGACGATGCCCGCCGACGCTGCTGCTGTAGCTGCGCTGCTGCTGCCGTTTGTTACTGTTGTTGCCATCGAATTGGCGGCACTTTTGTCAGCATCGCGAGATTTTTTCAACTGCAAATAAAATAAAACAAAAACAAATCAAAAACAATTTGTAAAATCAAAGTGAAAAATAAACTATTCAATTTTTACAGATACGGTAATGGCAATAGCACGCCACGACCGCCGCACAGGTGCTAATTGTGGTGGGGCCACAAAATTTAGCGCACAACGGAAAAGGCAGAAGGAAGGCGGGTGCGTGGGGTGAGGCGGGGCATGACTCAAAGCTCATATCGCTGTGCTCCAGTTGAATTTTGTTTTGTTTGCATTTCATTTTGTTATTTTTGGTATGCCGAAAGACAACAACAACAATGACAGCAACAACGCTGCGAGGGCCCCATAAACGAAGCCAATGTCAAGCGATCAGCGCCCCAGCGTCGCTGCCGGCGTCAACGTTGACGTTAGCTGCGCAACGCAAGACGTTGGCGGCAAAAGAAAGTTGCGCCAGCATTTCCCTTGCTCATCACTTTATTAACATACACACGCACACACGCACATGCACACAAAGCGAGAGCGAGAGAGAGAGAGAGAGTTTATACTTATGCATGCATATTTTTGTTTTTAATCTGAACTTTTATTTTCAATTCGGCAACTTTTACTTTACTTCGCCTTCGCCTTGTGTAGGGTTGCCATATCTACTCATTTATCAGTTAATCTACTGATTTTGAGACTGTTTACTGAGTTTTCTGAATTTATTTAAATATAATATAATATATTTATGCACATAATAAAAAGTAATGCAAGTTGTTAATATACAGTGCTGGTCAGGGAAATAGGTTTTGGCATGGCGTTTATATTATCAACAGTAATTAGTGTCCCTGATAATTCAAACTACTGATTTCACACGAGATGCATCTGGCAACCCTGTTGCTATCAACATTTTGCATCAACAATGAAGAGGCGACAACAGCAACAACAGTAGCAGCACCAAAGCCACGTTTCGTTTTCGCTTTTCTTTCACATGACTAATTAGGAAAATTCATTAAAATCCCCACACACACACACGACGCTGTAAACATGTTCGGGCGCAACATGTTGCCGACACACACACACACACAGTGGTTACCTTTGCCGCGGCGAATTTTCCAGCGAAAATTGCAAATGGCTGCGCTGCGCAGAGGGCAACGCTGCCGCTGATGCTGCTGCTGCCTGCGACATTCCATAAAAGTCGCGTGCGTGCGAAAATTTGCCAAATGCCGCCCACTGTGCACTGCGCTCTGTGCTGCACAATGTTGCCGTAACGTGTTTTGGGGGCAACAACAACAACAACAAATCACTTTCATTTCGTTGGCGACTTTTGTTGTTGTTGGTGATTCGCCTTGGCTTTGAATTTTTCGACTGCAATTGGCACAAAAATTCGCTTTCGCTGCAGCAGCAGCCACACTAACAAGAAATTGCTGCAACAACAACAGCAACAAATAATTTATAATGCGCCTCTTCTTCTCTGCTTCTGCTTCTTCTTCTTCAATGACACTTGTCAATGGCAAACGAGTTCGTGGCCTAAGTCTTTTGAACTCTGTCGCTCTCTCGCTCACTCGCTGCACTTTCACAGTGCGCCACCTGGCGACAGCTGCCCTGACCCGCCACTGCTGACAAAGGAAAGTCTTTGGCTAAATTGCATTGGGAAAATCATAGAGCACCGCAAAAAAAACAACACAAAAAAAAAAACAATTTTGGAATTACGAAAAGGAAATTTCAGATGCTCTTCAACAAAATTCCATTGTTGCATTTGAGGAGAAATATTTGAGCATGGCAATTAAATTGTATATGGGAAATGGGTCAGACAAAATGAGCAAATTAATTTCGATTACAATGGGGAAATTTTTAAGTTGAATTGAACTGACTTAATAATAATGGATTATTTAATAAGCAGGCAATAATAACAAATTATATATTATTATATTGTATAATAATATATAAAATAAAACAGAGGGAAATGTATTCAAGATTAATGGAGAAATTCTTGTAGTTCAAATGATGTACGTATTTATCAGATATCTTACAAGCATTGAAGGAAATATTTGTATTGTATGATAAAATATATGTACACTATAATATTCTATAAAATATTATATCCTAGACATTTTATAGCAATTAAACACATCCAACAAAGGGAAATATGTTCAAATGTCATAAGGAAATTCCTGTAATTCATAAAATTTTATAATTAATTTCCCTTTCTTATCCCTTTCTTATCGAGGGAAATATGTTCAAATGTCATGGGAAAATTCTTGTAATTCATAAAATGGTATAATTAATTTCCCTCTCTTATCTCTTCACTGATATCTGATCCCATTCTACGTATACCTCAACCGGGGTTAGTGTATTCGTTCAAACGGAAATCGTTAGAGGCGGCGGCAGCAGCCACGTGCGACCGCTCAGCGGCAGCTGCTGCGAGATTCGAGACGGCAACGTGAGTTGGAGCCGCTAGAGACGATGACAGTGACAGCTTTTCACTAATTTCCCTTTAAGCAAACAGCTGTCGCTTGCAGCAGCAGCAACGGGAGCAGGGGCACCAGTGACGGGGGCAGCGGGATCAGCGGCAGCTGCCACTCAGTCGTGACGAATTAATAACGGCTACATAAGGCTACCAACAACAACAACAACAACATTGGTGACCCGAGCGGCGAAAGCTTTGAACGGTGCAGCGGGACAGCCTTCTGCGCTGCCGTTGCCGTTGCCGCACCTCCTCCTGGCACGCCTCCCTAACAACGTGCGTTGCGACGGCGACGGCAACGGCAACGGTAGATGGCGCCTGCGACGTGACTCTGTGGCATCAGTGTTAACTCGAAACTGATTTTCCGAGTGTGCCAATAAACTGGCGCGTTGCAGCAATTGTTGTTGTTGTTACTGCGGCTGTTATTGTTGTTGTTTTTTTTTTTGGGTGTGTTAAAGTCAGAAACTAGTGAGCTGACTCACTAACTGGGCCTGGCCATGTTACACCCACACAAACACATACATTTAAACATATGCATATGCTAAAAATATCGCAAATCAAAATGCAGCACAGCACGCAGTGTGCATCGATAATCGACGACAATCGATCGGCCTTCTGCGATGAATCTTCTGACAGCTCACGTCAAACATCGCACGAAAAACAGAAAAACCAAGTACACGTCGCGTACACACTTCCAGGCCAGCAATTTGGCTACGTCTGTGCGCCCTACACGTGCGAGACCTTCCCGTCTCTCGCTCTGCCTCTCTCTCTCTCTCTCTCACACGCTGTCTTGTCGTCGCTTTTGTTTTGCATTCAAATGAAGTAGAAAGTTCTGCGCAGAGCGAGCAAAAGGTGAACATGTCTCAGGCTGAAAATTAAACGAATACGCAGACGATTAATTGAAATGCCGCCGGGCGCTTTCATGGCATTTATCTCCATACCCCGCACTGCCCGCCCCTCCCAGTCCGATTGTCTTTCATCTGGGGCGGGTCAAGCGAATTGCTTATTCAGAATGCGGCTCAGACTTTGGGAACTCTAAATGGATATGTAGGTGGATGTAGTCATTGGCATGGCATAATAAACAAAGAAAACACATTTATTTAAATATGCATGCGGGTCATTGAATTCGCTCTGATTTTATTATTATCAACAATAAGCATAGAGGCCAGCACATTAGAAATTGCGCTGCGTACGAAATCTGCAATGCGTATCGATGCTCACATATGTACAGTTATCGATGCCAATTATCCTTCACGGAAAGTCTGCAAGCTTAATCAATAGATTCATTTAATCCTGCATAGTTCACTTTCATCGATGTCAATTGTCGTATCTAATTGCTTTAGTCTCCGGTTGGTCAACAAAAGTTTGATAGATCGGTACACACACACACACACACACAGACATACATAGCAATTTATACAGATATCCGCTTGAGGTCAATTCAAGGCCATTTTGAAATTGGCTTTATTAACTGGTCTAGCGCGAATATTAATTTCCGCTACCAAATTTGCACCGCATATTTAAATTCAATTTGTCTTTGCAGTTAATCGCACAAGCAGACGAACATTTAGTTGCAGCAGGAAAAGCTTAACAAATCGCAAAAAGCAAAGCGAACAACAGAAGAGAGACAACTCTGGAATGGTCAGGCAACGCCAACGCAAAGCGTCGCTGCCCGCGTCGACGCTGACGCAGTTCAAGGCTAAACGAATTGCAGGCAGCAGCAGCGACGACGCGGCTGGGCGTAAAAGAGAAGAGAAAAAAAAGAGGAAGGAAAAGTAATTTGGCAATAGGTCGGCACAAAATGATAATAATAAAGCAAGGCGAATTGGAAAGTAAAGGGCGCTCAGGCACAGAAACCTATACACACACACATGCACGTACACACATCCGTACAAATTCACAATCGAAAGGAAATTCAATTTAAAAGGCATTCTCACACACAGGCACACTTCTCACACACATAACATAAATCGCAGTTGTCGGCGCGGTGGCGTCGCTGCTTACAAAAGTCATAAAATGCTTAAAGCCGACATCAGCAGCAGCAACAACAACAGAAGCAGCAGCAGCAGCAGCAAAAGAGATGATGATGAACAAACAAACAAACAGGCAAGCCAATGAATTGTGCTACTTTCTTTGCTAGCACAGCCACCGCAACAGCGCTGTCTACGTTGACGTCAAAGTCAGCGTCTTTGTAAAGTATTTGGATTTGCACAGCGTTGTTGCTGTTATAGTTGGTGTTGTTGTTGTTGCTATTGTCATTACTGTGGGCTGTTGTCATTGTTGTTATTGTGTCGCTTGCCTTTTGCTTCTAATTTATTTCAATGACATTTTCGAAATAAGACAAATGCAAGCCCAGAAAAAACGTTGACTCAATTCGCCGCAGTCACTGCTGCGGCTGAGGCTGCGTCGTGATGTTCTCTCGTCAACTGGCAGAGAAAGTTCATACATACACGTGCATACATATGGACATATATGTCTCTTTTAGCTTTTGTACGTGTGTGTGTGTGTGTGTGTCTGTGCATGGCGTTGCCATTAGCGTTCATAAACCGGGCGGCCCAATCGATGCTGTTGCTAGTACTCAAAATCTCCCCCTCCCTCCGATGAAAGGTCATTCAGTTCTTGGGTTGCCATATCTACTGATTTTGAGCCTGTTTACTGATCTAGTGAGAGTTGTCAAACTTCTGATAACACACGAGACCCAACTGGCAACCCTCCTTCAACGCCCCACAAGGAAAGGTCACTCAACGTTTGCACTCAAAAAATAGATTGCGCTCAAACAGACTAACACATGATACAACAAGCAGCTACAAGTGAGTGTGGTCGACTTGAATATACCTGCACTCACTAATTGTTATATTACATTTAAATTGACAAAAAACAATCAATTTCATATTTCGATCTAGGGACGAACAGTGAGATGGGCAGTCGGATTAAGAATGTATAACATAGACTACATATACATACATATTATTCTGCCTGTTACAAAGCTATAATACCCTTCTAGTCTATGATTAGCGGGTATGAAAACAAAACAGAGCATAGCTTAGCAACAACAACAACAACAACAACAATGCTCAATATTATTTTTTCTTCTACTAGTTTCTGCGACGGCGTCTGTCGTGTGGCATTTTGCAAATGGCAACAGCATTTTATTGTCGCTTTTGTTGTTGTTGTGGCTGTTGAGTAGTTGTTGCTGCTTAGCTGAACCTGTTGCAGCACATGGTTGCAAAGCTGTAAGCTTGTAGAAAACGCAGCAACAAATCACACTATGAAAATATGTCTCTAGTAATTTCAAAGTGTGAAATCTTGATATGTTCGGGCCTTCTATGTAAAGTCTAGACGTTGCCAAGATACATATGCATTAATACGAAGCATTTGGAGTACTCTCTCTCTCTCTCTCTGTCTCTCTTTCGCATCGATCTGCTAATTATTGCCAGAACTAAAAACCTATTAATTATTTACAGCAATTCTGGTCCATGACACCGAATTGAGGTCCTGGATTGTCAGCGATACTCTCACTGGTTATCCAAAAACAAGTCGTTGACAAAATCAAAACAGTGAAAAAAGCCTCAATTCGGCGACAGTGAAAAGAACCTCAATTCAAGAAGCTCTCTACAACGTACAGTCAACAAAATCAATACAACAACTGAAGCCTTATATTGATTCACAGTTAAGATAGTTCCTTCAAGCTTATATTCCATAAATAACCCTGTCCTATGTACTTTATGATGCAATACAAAAGTTACAATCAATATACATAAAACTGTGTTTTCTATTTAATTTATATTTAAATTCAGGACACCCTATATTATAAATATATATCCAATTAAACTTTGTTAAATTATTAAGAGCCTTAAATTAATAATCTACACTAATCTAAAGTTATTTATAGTGTGTCAACTAATTCTTTGCAAACGGAAAAATGCAATGAATATTTACGTTTAAAGAAGTTTTTCATTGACATAATTAGGGTGCTCTACATTTTTTTTACTATATTATTAGATAATGAATTATGAATTAATTAGCATAAAATATAAAATTCATATTTAAACGTAGCAAAATCAAATAAAAACAAAAGAAAAGTGGAAAAAACAGCTGTCAAGTAATTCTTTGCAAGTTCTTGTTTTTGTCATTTGTGCTCATGTTTTAAAATCGATTTTAGCATCAATTTAACAACGATTTGTACATTTTTAAACTTTGATGCCGAGTCAATTAGGGTTGGTGGTTTTGATCCACTTATGAAATGTTATGGGAGCTAAGTGACTAGACTGGAAGTCTGTATAGAACAGAATTATAGACCTAACTTGGCTAATATGCAGCAAAGACCAGTTTAAATTCGAGTTTTATACTAAGTTTTTCCTGTTTTTTCAATAACATAAGCTTTTCGCTTCAAAATACATTGCAATATTTAATAATTTAACAGATTAAAACAATTTCAATTTTGTAAATTCTTAAAATACAGAAAAGGAAATAAAATCCATATTCCATTCTGAATGAAAATCTAATGATTTTCAAACAAATTAAAAATGCCGTAAGTTAAGTTTATTTAAGATGCTTATAAATAACTTAATATAACACTATTTCTATATCTTGAACTTTGCTTAAAACTTACGAAATTCCCTTTGATAATCCGCGATAAGCGAGGTTCCCTTTAAAGGCAAGAAAATGTAGATATCTTGTTGAGTGCAGACAAGAAATCTACACTTTGCAAGTGATCCAAGATTATGAAGTGAACGCCGTCGTGTGGGGCAATGCAGGGCGGGGGGAGGAGGGTGCTGTGCTTAGCTGGGTGGGTGTAGTGCTTATGCTATGCTCTGGCTCGATGGCGTCAGCTTGGCCCCTGGCGGCTCTCTTGGGTGATTGTGTAGAAAGAGAAACAACAACAACAACATTAAGCTAGGAATGCTGCAATCGACCACACTTGACTAACAGATACCATGCACTTATGTATTGTACTCGTATATCTATGCATGTATGTTGATACAATGAATGTATAATCAAGTGGTCCATGAATACCAAGCCGACGCTCCATTCCAGACAAAGTATCGATAGTATTATAGTAATTTATTTGTTTGTTTTACTTGCAAAAGTTGCAAATTTTGATTAAAATTAAACTGCATATGGAATATATTTAAATAGGAGAATTTAAACAACAAATTATATTACATTTTGAGAATTTTACTTGTTTCTTTTACTTGAAATAGTTTCAAATTTGCAATAATATGATTCCAAATAACATATTATATTATATTATAATCATTTATTTATTTGTTTTACTTGGAATTTGGAGTAAACTTCATCTTCATATGGCCAATATTCAAATAGGTGAATTTAAACAATAAATTATATTATATTTTAATAGTTTATTTGTTTCTTTTACTTGAAATTGTTGCAAATTTAAAATAAATTCCAATATGACTCCAAATAATAAATTATATTATATTATAATAATTTATTTGCTTCTTTTGCTTGCAAAAGTTTCAAATTTTGAATAAACTTGATCTGCATTTGGGAAATTTGATTACAAATAATAAATTATATTATATCATGATCATTTTATTTGTTTGTTTTATTTGAAATAGTTGCAAATTTGTAATAAACGTGATCTGCATAAGGGAAATCTGATAATAAATGACAAATTTGATAGTTTTCGCAGAGATCAGCGACCTTGAGCGAAGATGGACTTCCCTCTGTAAATTTCATAGGGTTTCTGCATACCCTTTTGGGTAGCAGGGTATTAGAGCCAACAACCAGGCCAAAACCAATAGCAATAGCAACAATAATAATAACAACAACAACAACAATAATGGCAATACAAGCGAGATAAGCAAAGCTCAACAATACAACAACGACAGCTGAAAGTTGTTGCGTTTTTCTAAGCCAAACGAGTTTGTTGTTGTTGTTGTCGCCGCAATCACTTTTGGCCGTGCGCGACTTTAGACTCTAGACTAGACTTAATGGAATGTTACACAGTCGCACATACACACACACATGCACTTACACATGCACATGTCACTTGTAGCTATCGACTTAAATTACGAACAACAATAACAACAAGTTGCCCAATCGCCAGTCCCTCAGCATGCTGCCCTGCAGCATGCAACAAATGACAATAACAATAACAATAACAAAAGCTAAACAAAAACCCGACAAAAATTTGGTCAGTGAAAACCTTGGTTCACTTTGCATTGTTGCTGTTGTTTTCGTTAGTAACGGCGACACATTTTGTCTTGGAAAAATTCTCACCGAACACAACAACAACAAAAACAAAAGCCAAAAACTCTGCAGAGTTTCATTTCACAAACAAATTTGTCTGTTATTTTTTTTACACACAATGAGAAGCAGACGCGGCAGCGGCAGCGCATTTTGCATTGAAAGAGTTGCAAATTAATATAAAACAACTAACAAAACACAAGACAAAACAGACGAAGAAGAAAAAACCTTTGATTTCTTTTCGCAGAGCGCAGCGGAGCAATAAAAGAGGCGGCGAAAAGAGTTAACGGCCATGCGCCCAGACCAGCAGCGACGTCAGCAACAGCAGCGACAGCGGCAGCAACAAATAACAGAGTTGCCAGCTTAAGTAAGTTACTAAGGCAAATTGGCGTGTAACGGGACGAACTTTCACTAGATTGTGGATGCTGCGGACGCAGTTATTGTTATTGTTGTTGTCGTGAACTGAGACTGACCTGCGTCCGTCTGCGGGGCGTGACGCAGCACCGGCATCGATAATTTCCATAATATTCACAGCAGTAGCAGCATCATTTGTCAAATGTGCGTACTCTCTCACACAAGCACACACAAAAATAATTATGCCGTTATCTCTGGAGCACATCAATATGTTATCGATATGAACGAATCGATTGCATAAGCAAAAGAAAGAAGTGAAAAACAATAAAATAAACCGAACGAATATGACATATGGTTAGTTTTTTTATGTTGCCATTCTTTAGTTCAGTTTTTTCTCTCTCCCTCTCTCTCTGCGTTGCTCGCTTTTACTTTTATTTCATTAATTATGGTCGCAGCAATTTCCAATTATGTTAAATGACAAAAAAGCGCGCGGCGATTGGAAAACCGTTTAACTTAAACAAACATTCCACGGGCGTCTCGTTGAGTGTGTGTTTGTCAGTGCAACAGCAACAACAAAAATGCAATAATAACAAAAACAAAAGCCTAAAATTACACAAGAGAAACCCCCGTGGGCAAGCGACCATTCTTGTAATAAATCAAGATTTGAACTTTTGGAAAATTGGCAAATATCTTTAACTTGTTGCCGCAATAAGTTATCGAAAAAGTGCTGCCCATTCAGGTTTGATTGATTGATGAATATTGATTATGGCAACAGATGAATTGCAATTGCAATATGAAAGGAAAATGTATATAGAGTTTAAATGTCTTTATTATATATTTACATTATATTTTGATGTTGCATAAGTTGACAAGTAAAAACTTGTCTTAAGCTTGGGAAAATAATCGCAAATCTCTCTTGAGATAACATGCAAATTCATATGGAGGCGAACGAAAAAGAAAGTGCGATTAAAAAGCTTTTTGGCGAGTTGTTTTTTCTGTTTTCTTTCTGAAATAATTTTCATAATTTCCCCGGCTGCGAGTTAGAGTTGCCTTCCCCACTTACCTGGCTATTGCTGCAGTAGTAAATGTCCGACATCCTGGAACGGCGTTCTAAAGTTTTTTATTTTTGCAATTTTTCTTTCTCTCTTTCTTTTTTTATTTCTCTCTTCTACCACAAGATAATGCACATGACCGTGTTTCGTGCGCTGGCGCAGGTGAACCAGGCAGCTTAAGGTGCTTTAGGGAAACCAGCTAACCAGTTTGTTGTTACTTTGTTTGCTATTTGCGAAATGCTCAGCGCAGTTGGAAAAAGTGTCACACGATATTCTATAACTATGCGATGATATGCGATATCTGTTAGCCGACTTGCGTAATATGCAACTCTTTCTTAGATCTCAGATCAGATCAGTTTAGCGCTGAGATGAGTGTAGATTTTCCGCATGTTGCAGGCAGGGGGGGAAGACGATAACAAATGCGAATAAAAACAAAACAAAAACAGTAAAATAAAACAGAAAACAGCTGCACTTCACGCTTCGTCTTGCAGAACACTCCGGCCAGCACGCGCGCACCTTTCCCAACAACAACACACACAAACTAAGACGACGAGAAGAACGCGTTTGCAAAGAAATTGAAGAAGAAATGGCTGGGAGCGAGCAAGCGAGCGAGCGAACGTCAACCGTCTCGGACCGAAGAAAAATGCTGACTGTCTTGTGTTAATGCGGCGCAGCTTGGCGACTTGGCCAATTGGCCGAGCAACTTCTTCGGCGGCGGCAACGAAAGTTGTTGTAACCAGTTCTCTGTCGCTACGCTGCGCTGCGGCCCGTTCGTTTTTGGCTAAGATAGGCGAGCGATTAGTGCAAAGGACATTGAGGCATTTAAGCCGGTGATTTATGATGAAAATGCATTTGCATTTGACTCGAACGAGTCGCACCTGTTTTTGTTTTTTTACGACAAGGACGTTGTCATGTCAAATAAAAAAATATGAATCTGCAATTTCAATTATCATTTATGGCAAAATTATGCGACATGTATGCAATTTAATACAATATCACATGAATAAATATAGTTAAGCGTCTACATTAAATTCATATGCACAGTTAAACACTTCATTTAATATTGCAAGTAATTAATTTACTTAACTTATTTATTTATTGTTTGTATGCCCGCCCATTGCCAAAACAGCACCGTATGAATAAATTGCTTTTAAGAACCTATATGTTCGATGCTAAGTGACCATACTGTTGCACGCACAGCGTTTGCCACTAACAGCTGTTTAGAGACAGAACAGCTGGATAACACACTCGATAGTGTTGTCATAAATATCGATTATTTTTATGCACCTGGGGGCTTTTTCGGTTGTTTTTAGTTGTTTTGTTGGCACCTGATTTGATTGCACTCTCTAAAAAGAGCATAGCCACATATGTACACTAAGTAACAGCTCGAGATGGCGCGCAATGTGCTAGAGAGCAGCCTGCTGGGCGCTGGCTTCAGTATCATCTTTCAGGTGAGCAGCACCTGGGCGCAAATCGAAACCGAAACCGAATCGAACGATGACTCAGAAAACAACAAAATTGTATTCGTTGACGACGTCTCCCCATTCTTATCTTGTTGCAGATTCTGTGCCGGATCCTAACGTTCGGCATCAATGCCTACATTGTACGCAATGTAGGTCGCGAAGTACTTGGCATTATGTATGTCCGCCTGCTGCTGCTCGAGAGCACGCTGCTCTTCTTGTCGCGCGAGGCGATCAACCGGGCAGCGCTGAGCGCCAACTCTCAGCGGCGCGACAAGTGCTCTTGGGCTCAGTTGATTAATCAGATGTGGCTTACGTAAGTGTGCCGCAGCTGCTTATCATATATCATGATCCTTTCACATGCCATTCCTCCACCTCATTCCGCAGTGTGCCGATCTGCATGGCCCTATGCGCTCCCTGTCTCTACATCTGGCTCAACTGGCTGTCAGCAGTGGATGCACAGTATGCTGCACAATATGAGTTCGCCTGCTACGCTGTGGCGATCTCCTGTGTCCTGGAGCTCGTTGCCGAATCAGCGGTATTTGTGGCGCAAGTCTTCTGCTTTGTCAAGCTAAAGATCGTTCTCAATACGCTGCACATATTCGTGCGTTCGATCATCTTTCTGTGGATTGTCACCGGGGATCGCAGCGCGGCCATCAATGCCTTTGCCATCGCCCAGCTGGCCAGCGCGGTGACCATTGTTGTGGGTCAATACGGATTCTTTCAGTACTACATCAATCGCTTCAACGACTTCAAAAAGCAGCAACAACAACGGCAGCAGCAGCTCCACAAGAACAGCAAGCCAGTGAAGGAGGAATCTAGCTCGTGGGAGCGCACACTGTTCGACAACATGGATGACTTTCCGTTTACCAAACTCGCGGAGCTACTGCCGGGCGTGTTAAGTCGTCGCTCGAGCAGCGATGCCTTTTTCAATCGGGAACTGCAGAAGCTAACGCTGAGTTTCATCAAGCAGGGCGTGCTCAAGCAGATCCTTACCGAGGGCGAGAAGTATGTGATGTCCGTGTCGCCAGTGCTGAGCTTTGGGGAGCAGGCCACCTACGATGTGGTCAACAATCTGGGCAGCATGGCAGCCCGTTTCATATTCCGCCCCATCGAGGATAGCGCCTATTTCTACTTTACGCAGACAATTGCCAGGGATACACGCCTGGCCAAGCAGCCGCCGGATCGTGTGCGCCAGGCGAGCAGTGTGCTCAACAATCTCCTGCTGGGCGTCAGCTCGATTGGCCTGATTGCGTTCACCTTTGGCCAGAGCTATGCGCACACCCTGTTGCTGTTGTACGGCGGCGAGGATTTTGTTGCTGGCGGACTGCCCCAGCGTTTGCTCCAGTGGCATTGCCTGGCCATCTATCTGCTGTCGGTGAATGGCATCAGCGAGGGCTACATGTTTGCTACCAACACCAGTCGTGACATTAACAAATACAACTATCTGATGGCCATATTCTCGGTCAGCTTCCTTGTGCTTTCGTACATTCTCACAGGGATCTTTGGCCCCGTTGGCTTCATCTTTGCCAACTGTATCAATATGCTGGGCAGGATTATCTACAGCACGTGGTACATCAGACAACAATATCACCCTCTTGGTCTCAATCCCTGCAGGGTCTCTGGCCGGGTAAAATATTTGGTGTCACTCTCCTGATCGCTGGCCTCGTTTGCTACCGGGTAAGTTGGAAACCCCCGTCCAGTCGTACTTTAATTATAACAACTTTATTCCTTATTTCAGTACCAGGATGCAGTGCTGAGCACACATCTGGGAGTGGGCCTGGCTGCCGGCATTCTGTGTCTTCTTGCCTGGACTCTGGCCCATCGGGATCTTATGCTTTTGGCCTGGAAATATGGAAGACGCATTAAGATCGAGTGAAGCTGAGAGAGGTTTGTTCATCTCGATGCTCTTCCCTTGCTTCACATGATATCCCCATCACAAAGAAACAACACGCACACTGAACGTTATTCTACAATAGTTGAATTCACATATTTATATATGTACTATATAAAATGTTAGTTAAGTTAATGTACAGTTTTAATTATTAATTTGTTTAATAATTAATGCTTTTCGCTAGAAAATGTTAAAGCCACAACAAAAAGACAACGAAATGAAAAGATTTCAAAAACCAAAACAGAATTCTTTATTTATTGAGATGGGTAAATTATAAAGTTTATCAAGGGTTATTCATTTATTGATATGGATTCATTTTCGACATTATCAAGGATCATAGATTAAATGAGGCTGCAGGTCTACAAATTGGACCATTCGCCCAGCCTGTAAAAGGTCTTCGAGCGATGTTAGTTACTTACTTACTTACTGTTACTTCGCTAAAATCAGAATTTAACTTATAATTATAACGTTAAGCTCAAGACTTTTGTGTTATAGTAATTGTATAGCATTTTATTGTTTCTAATTAAAATCAAATTTGATTATTTTATAATAATAATTTGAAATTGACATTATAAAGTGAGTTTTTCACCACGCACGACGAATAACTTTAAATGTTTACTTACAGAGATTTTGTTTTAGTTTATGTACTAAGTACTCAATGTAATCAATTTTTTTGATTAAAGTTTTCTTTAATCACCCTTTTGTGCATCCATTCTTTGCACGTGGTAAGAAACTGTTCCTTCTTTTTCATTTAATCTCATCGATTATTTTGCAGCAGATTTTACTTAATACGATATTATTACACCGGAAATTGGTACAAATATATTCTTAGTTTTCTTCAATTACTCTTTTTAATGGTATCAGGTTCTTTTTCTATTATTTCTATAAAGAATCAGGTATGGTAACATTTATAAAAATGGGTAAATTAATATGATTATCATCAAAAGGGTTATCAATTTATAGAAATTTGGGAAAATTGTTGAGGTTATAAAATTCCTTGAGATTGGCAACAATTTCAAGCATGGCGAATTCAAGGACACTGTGCAGAAAGACCATATGTCGCACGCATTATATGGCATACGCAAATTTACCTGCAGATGACATATGGTTAATTCCCTACTCATAAACTTAAATGGATTTACCTAATTACCCTAGAAATCAGCACAGGTACAGCGCGCCTTAGATCAAATCGCGTAGGTACTCGATAATTGTGACGATACTTACTCAGTTTGGCATCGATAGCACACAAGCAAGCCTATCGGTTTGTACGTTAAACAAGCAGGCGAGCGCGCATTGTGAGCAGGCGACAAATCAGGCGACAAACAATTTTGTTTGCTCCTTCGAAATAGACGTATATTAATTTCGCAGCAGCACAACGAGATGAAACGCAACAAGGACGAGGACAAAGATGATGGCATTGTGAGTGGCACAATTGCTGGCAATGGTGCAAGAATTAGCAACAATGCTGCATCCAACACAAGCAGCAACAGCAACGATGCCAACAGTGGCAGTGGCACGGCTGGCACTGTTCGCACCACGGGTCGTGTTAAGGTAAGTTGCAACAACAACAGCAAATACATGTGACATGCACTAACATTTGAAATTTTCACTTAGAAACCGAAACAAGTTTACGATCCATCTGATAATTATATATCACGCGGATCGCGTAACTCGCTGCCGGCTCCGATATCAATATCAGCTCCGTCCCCGGCTTTAGTTGCCACTGTCGGTTTAGCTTCCACTGCAGTTGCAGCAACTGCAGCAACATCGTCGACATTGTCAATGCATCAGCTTCGAGCAATTTCACCAGCACAGCCGGCAAATGAGATTTCTTCCTCTTTGGCCAGCATTGTCAACAACAACAACAGCAACTCAAGTATTTACAATGACGATCCCATGGAGGGTCCATCAGTGTGCGGCAGCGCCGAGCAGCAACGTAACTATGATACCTGCAAGAAGTGTGGCAAGAGCGAGCCGAAACGCGGCTCGGGCTACAAGAGCAACTTCCTCACCTGCAAGACTTGCTCCCTGAAGTGTAAGTACCCCTTCCCATTTAGGTTGCCTGCCCTTTACTAACTAACACTTGATGTCTGTCTTACAGGGCACTTCAACTGCCTTCCCGTCACATTCGAGGTGCTAACAAATGCCCGTAAGCGTTACAAGTGCGACAAGTGTCGTCGCTGCCGCATCTGTGTGAGCAGCAAGAGCGGCGATCCGCTCAAGGAGCAACTAATGATGTGCTCCCTCTGTGCCAATGCATATCATCTGGATTGCCATCGTCCGCGCGTGCCGCGCTCCAAGCTCAACAACGGCAAGTGGAAGTGCCATGACTGTGATCCAAAGTACAATTCGATTGATCTGGATGCTGCCGATGGCGGGGTTGCCATAACCGAATCTCAGTCACAGCCACTGCTGCAGTCCTCGCAGTCGCAATCGCCGCCGCGCAAGTCAAAAGCTGGCCGCAAGAAGCGTGCCACATCTGATCCTGCTGCCGGTGGTAGTAATGCCAAGATGATGGCCTTTGGCAAGGACGAGACTGATGAGGCTGCTGGTGATGGTGCCAGAAAATCCATAACTCCACAGCTGGTGGTGGCGCAAACAGCGGAATCAATCAAGTCGATCAATGATGATGATGAGGAGGACGAGACTGTATCACCAAAGAGCAATCCGCTGTCACCACAGACAGGCTCAAATGCATCTATGGAGCACATCAATCTCGACTTATTGATGTCGAGTCCCATCAACGAGGCCAAAGAGAATCAAGACTCAACTGCACAGACTGTTACCGCAGCCATATCCGATGATGTGCAGCAGGAGCAACAGAAATCAGTGCGTGCCTGGAGTGTTGAACAGGTCGTGAAATTTGTCCAGCGATTCTATCCACGTGAATCGGCAGTCTTTGAGGCCCAGGAGATCGATGGTGCCGCCCTGATGGTGCTTAATCGTCAGGATATTATCGATCGTTTCGGACTGAAGCTGGGACCAGCGTTGCGCATCTTCGAACTGGTGCTACTCTTGCAAACTTCCACCGACGATGTTACCCTAGCATGGTCTAATTAGCCTAGTCTATATCCTCTCTATATTTTATAGTTATATATTCTTAGTTATATTTAGACTATTTTGGAATTTCTTTTTTTTTTTTTTGTTTTGCCACTAGCCCGTAAGTTCTTTAATATTCATGTAGCACTTGCAGAAAGTGAAGAGAAGAAATTCTTAGAATAATCTTTTTTAAGTTTTGCGTTACAATTTGACATCCTCATTATAATTACCATATAAACATAAATTACCGTATAAACATAAATTACCATATAAGCTCGGACCAGCGTTGCGCATCTTCGAACTGGTGCTACTCTTGCAAACTTCCACCGACGATGTTACCCTAGCATGGTCTAATTAGCCTAGTCTATATCCTCTATATTTTATAGTTATATATTCTGAGTTATATTTAGACTATTTTGGAATTTCTTTTTTTTTTGTTTTGCCACTAGCCCGTAAGTTCTTTAATATTCATGTAGCACTTGCAGAAAGTGAAGAGAAGAAATTCTTAGAATAATCTTTTTAAGTTTTGCGTTACAATTTGACATCCTCATTATAATTACCATATAAACATAAATTACCGTATAAACATAAATTACCATATAAGCTCGGACCAGCGTTGCGCATCTTCGAACTGGTGCTACTCTTGCAAACTTCCACCGACGATGTTACCCTAGCATGGTCTAATTAGCCTAGTCTATATCCTCTATATTTTATAGTTATATATTCTGAGTTATATTTAGACTATTTTGGAATTTTTTTTTTTTTTTTTGTTTTGCCACTAGCCCGTAAGTTCTTTAATATTCATGTAGCACTTGCAGAAAGTGAAGAGAAGAAATTCTTAGAATAATCTTTTTAAGTTTTGCGTTACAATTTGACATCCTCATTATAATTACCATATAAACATAAATTACCGTATAAACATAAATTACCATATAAACATAAACATAACCGTAAAGAAAATTACAGTACAGATACCGATTTGTATGCAAACAAATAAAATGTAATGTTCTGATGATATTATTGTTGTTTATAAGTGGGGAGCTGTGCCGGGAACTGGTGCATCTGCTGTAGCCTCTTCTAAGATGATGACAATATATGTACACGTGTAATGTGTATATATGTACATATGTACATATATTTGCCCCTATATTACCTCAAAAAACCTAAAACTATTTTTATGCTCTTGCAGAGGTTATATTTATTTTGTGGAGAAGTTTGCAACGTATCATAGCAGATGTTTCCTAACCTATAAAGTATATTCTAAAGTATATATATATTCTCAATTCTACAGATATCTTGATAAAACATATTGTTTCAGGCTGCAAATAAGTCGGAGCGATATATCGTATATCTAACATAGAGAGTGTCGGCCGTTTTGTGTATTTTCTCAAGATATTGCAACTAAATTTACTACATCGGACTTTTTCTATATATATATGCATATAAAATTACATTATAATCTGTTTACTATAACATATAGTCGGCAAAGGAATAATCGGCTGATGTTCCTTTTAACTATATTTATCAGCTCCAACCTAGTTATACAGTAGCTTTCGCATAGATTTTCAATTTCATACAAACCGGCCAACTATATACTATCGATTTCATAGGAACAATCAGTCAGAAATGAAGACTTTCATTAAACAAACTGTTTATTTATGTCTAATGAATTGAGTTATAATGAACAACGCTTTAACATTCTGTATTCCCACCATATATTTGTTATAAACAATTTTCCGCGAGGACCTACGGCATGCCGCAGACAGGCTTACTTACTGGTTTCGATAAGCTTATGTCGAAGAATGAATATAATCTATCATTACCAAATTTGAATTCTAACTAAATCAAGCGAATCTATAAATAGTTTTCTTGAAAAGCCCTAAATCGACATGGTTGATGGATTGTTTACACTTGAGATAAAGATTCCGCAATGAAACACTTGGCCCTTATCTGTTTCTTACATATATTTATATATATATTGTATATATATTCACACGTAATACAAAAGTACATTTGTCGCACAGGCAATATCGTATATGGAACTATAAATACATAATGTAGACCCCGATGCAGAGGCCTATTGCATTTTGATGAATGGGCATATCTACTGATGAACTTGTGTGTGCATGTTTGCATGTGTGTTTGTTGGAAATATTATATAAAAAGTAGTACAAATATCTAATTGAAGTACACAGACGATCATCACACGGGCAAGCGCTGAGTTGCCCCCTTCTCCACCAGTCTCGACGAGAGAGAATCCATTAATAAAAAAAAGTAGTAAAAATAAAAATTAAATAAATCATACATATATAAAGTGTATGTATGTTGTGTAGAACAAACGCATGGAGACGACGACGACAACGACGAAAAATACTGTTGACCCAACAACAACAACAACAACTGATGCTGCTGCTGCGCCAGTGTGGGGGATTAGAAGTTTGAAGCATGGATTAAGGAAGCCCCTTGTTTCACACACGCGGCAAGAGCTTCTCCTCATCCGTTGGAGCATTATGGATTGTTGTCTTGACGGTCGTGCGCGACGGATCGTAGCCGTAAAAGGAATATCGAGGCAATCACCAGCAAAGCGCCGGCACTAAACTGTAGCGTGAGATTAAAGTTGAATATATAAATGGATGCTATGCACGAGATGATGATGGCCAGCGAGGTGGCGAATCCTTTTAGTATATTGTCTGCATATTTTACCACAACGGCAACAATGAGACCGCCTCCGGCCTGCAGCAGCACCAGATACCACACGAACAGATCGTAGCCATGGAAGAAGCCATGATGGTAAATGGGACTGGCGTCATTGACAAAGCACGTGAGCAAACCGAACGGTATGCTCAACAGGCTGAGCTGCACATTACGCATCCACACAGAGATTTCGGCACCCTTCAGTATCTTCTCGAAGTAGATGCCAGCGAATCCCGACAGGAAACAGGCCCCGAGTGCTGACCACAGTCCGAGCATGCGATTCTGTACAGGACCCGATGCCAGTGTCGATGAGGTTGATGCGGCTGTGGGCAAACCATCGTTGCCTGCGGCGTCGGCGGCGGCAGCAGCAGCAGCAGCTCCCCCATCCGTTTGGGCCAACTGCACCAGGACAATGCCACAAACAAGCAGCACCAGTGCGCCCCATTGTGTGTTGAGCAGTTTGCGACGCAGGATGACAACGGCGAACATGGCAGTGGTGAGGATCTTCAACTGATAGGTCACCTGGTAGGTGGCTGCGTCCAGATGCGAAGCGGACACATACAGCAAATTGTTCTGCACAATATACACCAGGGATGGCACACACACCTTGAGCGTATCCACTGGATTGGCCACAATTATTCTGTGCAGGGAGCGTACAAATCGCTGCGCATCTTTGCCCTCCTCGTTGAAGACCAGCACCAGGCACGTGATCAGCTTGACGAGCTCGGCCATGAGCACAGCTGAAGGAAAGAAAAAAGAAAAGGATGTCAATAAACAAAACTTAATTAAGTTGCAAAGAATAAACAAATATCGCTGGAAATAATGAGGATTTCTTATCGCGGCAGCTCAACAGTTCAGTTCGTTGGGTTCTTTAGTTTAAATATTCCACACTTTGTTCATTCTTATCAAGCGCATAGTTTCATTTTTAACTATACATCAGTCAAAGTCATAAAAAAACACTCCCGCACACACACACACACTTACATACACCCGCAGAGGAAGCAAACAAGAGGCTTGCAGATATTGCTTATCAGCGTCGCTCCGTTTCGTTTTTGTTGTAGATTCTAATTGAACAAGAAGTTTTTGTGGACCCATTACAATTAGGTAAGCATTTAGATAAATTGAAAACTCTCCATGTGTGGGTATGTGTGTATGTGTGTGTGTGCCAACTCAGCATACTCTCCCACCTGTGGAGCTGAGAAAGATCTCGCCGGGCCTGGTGCGGGCATAACGCATGCTGAGCCCCAGTATCGCATTCTGCAGGGTCAACGTTAGCAGGCTGATGTACTTCAGGGTATTCGCGTTCGCTGTACGGGAGGAGAGATGATGATGATGATTTCTGTTAGCCATCTTCATGGATTGATTATACAAAACTAAGCCCACACTTACCTCGTATATTCATATTTACTGCATTCATGTGTATCGTGTGTTGATTATAGTTGAGGTTGCCGACCCGTCACCGACCACAGACAGAGCACGCAAATTATATGAGTTATAAAGAAAAGTAAATATTGTGTTTTATTTGTTTGTTATGTTGACCTTTCTTTAGTGCCGGCTTTGAGGTCAAGTGTAGTTAAAATAATAATAATAAAATGGCGGCCTTAGTAGTTCGCCGCGAATGGTTGCACGTCCGTCAAGTGCCGCATGCAGTCGGGCACAGTGGGTTATGTTTAAATAATAAACAGTTAAATACAATGTACTTCTTGTTAGCCATCTTCACATGCATATACAATACAATATGTAACACGTACGCACAAATAACAAAAAAGAAATTGCCTAAAAATAACTACTTTACTCGTGTTTTTTTTTTTTTTTTGAATTACACTTAACTTGGTAGCCGGCAAAATTATCGAATATATATGTACGTATTTGTGTATAAAATATAAATGATTATGTATAAACACCTGTTTTGTAGATACACAATTGGATTGTGCACAATCCGCGCTGCCTGCTGTGCGCGTTGTGTCTTCACCGTATTTTTGGCTGTGAAGAAGGCGCGACACGTACGGACACGTAAACAAGCTTTCAGGTCATTTTGCCTACAGTTTTATCGAACCTTTTGTTGTGTTGTTGTTGTTTTTGCTTTACAGTAATTATTGCCCAGTGGTCTTTCGGCAGTATCGATAACGATCGAAATACACAAGGAGCATCGAGTAACATTGATTTAAGTACTTAATGCTGAAATCACGGCTTGTATTGCCAATTGAACTGTATTTCTAACAAATTATTGTTTATATATTAAAACTTATTGAAAATTAAACTCTACGAATAAATACAAAATTCAATTAATGAATATTCATGGAGTTTCTTATATTTTTCCTTTCATTGACTCTCGACCAATCGGTTAAAACTAAAAAAATGAAACCACACCACTTGTGCAAACAAGGCCGATGTTTTCTAACTTTTGTTGTCTATCGATGATCGAGTAATCGATAGTGAAATACCCCACAGCTGCTGGGCATCGATTACATATTGTTATTGTTGGTACAACGTTGCCTGTGCAATTTACTTCTACCCTATAATCCACTTTAATTAGTATTCAACAAGTTTATTGCCAAAATGCGCGAACAGCCATTAAAGGAGGTAACACAGCTCATCCATGCCATCAAAATGGGGTAAGATGCACGTGTATTAGCCGTAACAAATACGTTTCATTGGTCAGCTGATCAATTGCAGCCTAGTGGAGGGTTCCTACAGCATCACCAACAAAACATTGGATATTTTCAAGTACATAATAATAAGCAAAACATGGCAAAATGCAGAGTAAGTTGAGATCACGACCATCCTGAACTAATTTGCTAACAAGTTGTGAAATCTCACAGCGCACTTATGCAAATTGTGCGTGCCCAGTCGCGAATTCTCCAAGCTGCATTGCCCCAGGAGACTGTCACGTCGAATATTGCGCGGCGCATACTGAAACTGACGCGCGAGGAATTTGAGTTGCTGCAGGCGAAGGTTCAGCACTTTGCCGACGACTCACAGGCTTCACTATCCCTGCACAAGTTGGTCACACAGACCAGCGAGAACAACGTGAGCGTGGATTACTCATTGCCACAGCAGGGATTACGTGAAGCGCTGCTCGATCACTTGCAGGAGGTTGAAACGGAACTGGAAACCAGCTCAGAAAATATTAGTGTTCAGGCCGAAGAGCATATACACTCCTCTGAAATCATCTTGACGCTTGGTCACTCACGCAGTGTGGAGAACTTCCTGAAGCGCGCAATCAAGAAGCGACAGTTTCTCACCATCATCGTAGCTGAGTGTGCTCCAGCCTGTCTGGTAATTCAGTGCGTCAACGTCATCAGTCTCTAAGCTTAATCTTTATATTTTTCCTCATCTCAACAGGGTCACAATCTGGCTGCCAAGCTGGCGAATGAGAAGAATGTCGAGATTATTGTAATACCGGATGCATCCATATTCGCGATGATGTCGCGCGTTAACAAGGTCATCATTGGCACGCACAGCGTGTTGGCCAACGGAGGATTACGTGCCGCTTGCGGTGCCTACACAGTTGCCCTCGCCGCCAAGCATTACTCAGTGCCCGTTATTGTCCTTGCCCCAATGTACAAACTATCCCCGGTGCATCTGTGTGAACAGGATGCATTTAATATGGTTGGCTGTGCCGAGGATGTCATTGCCTATGACTCGCTGCCAGCGCGCGATGCCAAGGTCTACAGTCCCAAATTTGACTATGTGCCACCAGAACTTGTTACCCTCTTCATATCTAACACGTAGGTGGTCGGAAAATGAGTTGATTCTTCATTATCTAATCTTTATTTCCTCATTTCCACATTTTTATAGCGGCGGTCATGCTCCCTCCTATGTCTATCGTTTGCTCACTGAGCTCTACCATCCCGAGGATCTGGAGATCTAGATAAATCAGTAGAATACTACTTCCAAATTCAACTTTTCTTCTAATTATGCCCATGTGGTCACTTCCAAGCAAGTTTAGAGATGAATATAATTAAAAAAAACAGTTGCCTTTTCAACTCTACAAACACAAATCATACATACATTATATATTTAGTTGATCCGTGATTGATCAGTGATAACATCAATATACAATGCAACAACAGACAAGAACAGGAACAAAAACAACGCGAGCAACAAGAGCTCAATGAGCTCTGCTCTCTTAACTCTTCAGGTTCTGGAACAACTGAATAAAGTCAGCCAAGCTGTCGGCATAGTAATCAGGCTGAGCTTCGGGCGCTGCTGCAATCATGTCATCCTTGGTCAGGCTGCCAGAGAGCACCAGGAGCGTCTGAAAGCCACAGGCTTTGCCGAACTGAATATCCTGAACGAGCATGTCGCCAACGAATATGCAACGCTTGGGCTGGTCAATCTCGTACTTCTCCTTTAGCATGTTACCTAGCAGGGGAGATGGCTTGCCCAAATAGATGGCCTCACGGTTGGTGTAGCGCTTGACGTGCTGTAGGAAATCATAGAATCCAGCGACATTGAGATCCTTGGCCAGGGGCATGACAGCATCATCGCCTCCGGCAATTAATTGACAGTTGGGATTCAGCTGCAGATGGCGAATGGCCTTGGCCAACTCCACATAAGACATATCCAAATGAATGTCGAAGAGCACGGCTTCAACGGGCTGCTCGATAATCAGTTTCTCGACCAGCGACGATGACGTCAAATGCTCCTTGATTTGCTGCAAAACGAAAATACAAATTGATTTATTTATATTTAGACAGGAGTGGGAGGAGCAGGAGAAGTAGGTAGAGTTGGGTACCCACCAGCGATTCGTATTCGATGCCGTGCTTACGCAACGTTTCATTGGCTTCCAGCGACATGAGCGAGTAAACACGTCGTCCGGGCATATGTTTATGCAAATATCTTACAATACTCTTGACCGGATGCGTAATGTCATCGTGTTCCACATTCAGTGCACCGATTTTATCAAATTTCTCCATATACTGATCGTCGGTACGGAAACTATTGTTCGACACAAATTTGACCAATTTACCGGCATCCTTCAGTGCATTGATTGCCTCTCCGGCACCAGGTATCCAGCCCACCAGTAGCCAGACAACTCCATCACAATCGCTGATCAATTGATCAAAGGAGTCGACAAAGCGCTGCTGCTCCTCAATGCTCAGCTCCAGTATATGTCGTGGCGCCATGCTGTTCCGTTCACTGACTGAGCCCACAGACGACAAGCCTATTCTGTCCGTTACAATAGCTGAAATAACTGTTTATTGTTGTACATGCGACGATGGAGGCGGCTGTGGCGGTGTCGGTGCCGGTGCCTGGTGTGTGTAGGTGCCAATGGGGTTGGCGTGGGGGTGGCGGCGTTGGCGTTGGCGAACTGCTGGTGGATGCTGTTGCGCGCGCATGCCAATTAGCATTTCAACTGTGCCCAGATGCCCGTTTAACCTTCAGCGTAACATTGAGAAGGTTCAGCTTTTGCAACTGTTGTAATTAGTATACGGGGAAGGCTCATTTCGGATTAATGACTATTTAACTAACTTAAAAACAGACTCGTACTGCCTGATAAGAAATCATCAACCACGAACAGAACTGACAGTAAACTGTTCCGTCTTTGCACATGCAATGCACGTGCTGAGTTTGTTTGTTGACTCGTGCTTGAATCGGAATTTGTGTTGCTACTGTGTTTGTAATGCCCGCCATGAGATGAGCAACAGCGTTGCCAGATGCTCTAATGATTTATTACTGCATATTCGAAATGCACTCAGAAAGTTATCGATTGCATTGCAATGCGTTGCATTTACTTTTAAAATGCGCCCAAAGAGAGCTTCTTATCGATAGAATTGCCAGATGCATCAAAAAGTAATTTATCACTCACCGGTTGCTCTGTCAGATGCTGCAAAATGAAATAATAAAGTACAAAATCTTATTTGTAGCTTTTACAACGTTAATATTGCAACAATGACAATTGGTATACGACCATCTGTAGTTTGATATCTGTTAAGCACATAAAATAGAACAACTAGAATTAATTTATATAGCTGCGCTTCGGACGCCAGTGCTGCCAGGTCGGCCAAGAAACATGAATTCAAATTGAGTGGCAAACAGATTTATGATATGTTAAATTGTTGTTGCTAGTTTTATTGTGCTAACTAGATATTTCTTGTTATCGTTTATTGCAAACAAGATAAGAGTTTTTATTGTTTTTTATGCTGTAATCCCAAGATTTGATATTGCTTATCAACCGCGGAAACGCACAAATGGGAATTTTTTTGAAATCAGCAAAACAAAGCAAAATTTTGTATACAATATATGTATTTCAAATGTTTCTTCCTCTCTATGTCTTAACGTGTTGTCTTTTCTTATCAGGTAAGCATAAATAATTGTTTTCACCGTATTTTTTTAATAAAATTGATTGGGAAATGCCAAATTTGTTTGTGATCAATCACAGGATGGTCATCAATTCTCCGAAGGGCTCAGTACTAATGTACATGGGTTATATACAAGATATAATATATATTTGTATATAAGGTCATAAACTTGCGCATTCCATGTGCAGCAAGCTTAACCTCAGAATGGACAACCACAAACTGTGCCCTCTGCCCCAAGTAAGCCCAACATTGGCAATGAATTTGGGACAAAACAATCGCCGCGATAACTGGAAGAGAGAGCAAGAGCAAACAAACCGAGGAATGACAAATAATTGGCATAGGTTTTTAGGCTTTTTTTCATATCCGTCAGTGTCGCAGTTGGCTGCGAAAGATAATTGCAAGAAGACGACTAAGTCAAGTTGGTCAAACTGGACGCGCGCGCTTACCATGTCCCATTGGTGGGCAGGTGGTATGTACATACATACTTGCACCCAGGCAATCACATATACTACATATATGTACATAAATATATAAGTATATATATCAAAAATCCAAATCGATTGGCAGTCTAGTTAGGCAGCTCTGATAAGATAGAAGACGCACCGCATACAGAGCGACGCGGCGAAACGACCAAGTTGAAGGCAAAGGCAACTGCACACACAGCACATACTCACACACACATACACACACACTTGCTGAAAGACAACAACAGTGTTGGAGCACTGTTGTATTTAGAACTGGGCGGAGAGCTCAAGAACTAGTCGCGATTACACAACTCTTTGGCAGCGAGCAGGAAACATGAGCAGCTCCGACCAGGTCCAGGTGCAGGTGCAGGCCAATGGCCATGCGGCGCAGGAGAACAGTGCCAGCTCCCACTTAACCTCCAGCACCAGCACGGAGCCAGCAGCATTGGCCGTTCTGGGGCAGCTGAACGAGCAGCGTCGCATATTTCTCAAGAGCACCATTCAGGAGTTCAACGAGGAGAGTCGCGAGGATATCGGCACCACTACCGACGATGCAGAGCCACAGCTGCGCCGCCAGACACCGCCGCCCAAGACGCTCACATTGAGCGTTAAATACGCCACGCTGCCAAGTCCAACGGTTGCCCAATCCCAGAGTGCTCTGCGTTCGCCGCTATCGCCGCCACCGAAGCCGCCCATGTTGAGTCGCACGCGCAGCACAGGCTCCGGCGATGCCCGCACCCCACTCCCCAATGGCGAACGATACAGCGTCACGGAGCAAGCAGCGCCAGCGGAAGTAGCTGCAGTCGAGGCAGCAACAGCACCAACAGCAACAACAGAAGCAGCAACAACAACAACAACAACAACACCAACAAGCAACCACGATGAGCAGCCATTGTCGTCGACGCCGCCGACACCCGCCACCGTCTCGGCGCGACACTATGAGAGCCTCATCGAGGAGTTGCGTTGTCCCGGCTGTGCGGGTCCGCTCAAGGCGCCCGTGCTGCTCTGCAAGAGTGGCCACAGTGTCTGCGAGCAGTGCACGCGCATCCTGCTCATGTGCCCCCTGTGCAAGGTATGTAACACCCTCCCCCCTGGCAGCTGACCTGAGTTTTGGTTAGGTAAGCGTTATCTCTTGAGATCTTCGCACCGCACGCCTCTACATGCGGCCTGCCATGGGCCTTATCACCGCAGCGCCGTGACGTGTTGCTCGATAAAACACACACACACATAGAACAATTCTCGGAAAAAGCGCCGGGTGCAAGCTGAACTAAACGGAATAATTAGTTTCCATCTAACTTAGGTAATCTTTGAATGGGGGAAATAGATAAATATGAAGAAAGATAAGTTAGCAGAGGAATCTGCTAATAAATAATTATCATGCGATATAAGCTTGGAACACTTGAGGTGATGGAGCAGCTTAGTCTACTTAACTTGCATTTTATCCTTTCGAAATAAGGATTTTTCTTTTCATTACGAGCGTTAGTAACAATATACATACATACATACACATAATAATATAATATCACAAGGTTGATAATTTACATATAAAGTAATTTTCAATTCCTGATACATATTGACATATCGAAATGTACATTGACTTTCTGCAAATGTATGTAACAGGTAGAAGAAGGCGTGTAAAGTGTATTTTTGTATTCATAATCATATATATTGTATATGTATTCTTGATCAGTCTGTGCATCTGCTTAAACACAGAGATCTCAGATATGTCAAATATTATAAGAGTTTGTTCAAAGATTTCGGAATATTCTACGCACATCGAGTTAATTTGAAATATTGCGTACCACGCCCACCGGCTCCTCAAATAAATAACACTTGTACATAGACTGAGTCGGATTATAAAGACAAATACATACATATATATCATACTGAACCGGATTATATAGACACATACAAGTATATGTATATATTACATGCATATATCATTTAAAAATGTTCAGTTTAAATTGGACAAAATTGTAATCACAAATGGCATTGGAAGTGCTCTACCCTGAAAGTTATGCTCCCTTTCCTATGCACCTATCCTTAAAATTTCAGTCTAATCGGACTACAAATACGGAAGTTATTCAAATTAACGTTTACAGAAGAATTATCAAGGAAATTGCTGTTCAGAATTATAGGGCAAAAGGGAGCAATCTACTGCAGTCTAAGTTACTTGTTCTTGGTTAAATACTTAGATGGTTAAGAGGGTATATATATACTATATATATATATACATATGTAAGTGTATATATAATAAAATATATATATCTATATAAACCTGTTGAAACCCCACAGCCAATCGATTTCTAACAACGTTTCCCCATTGCAGGAGAGCTTCACCAACTCACGCTCGCTGACAGTGGAGGCACTGTGTGCCAAGGCGCACTTCGGATGCAGTCACTCGACCGGTGGGTGCACAGTGCGAATGCCTGTGGCGCTGTTGCCATGGCACGAACAGCAATGCATCTACAAGCCGATGAAGTGCTTTATGGGACGCGTGTGGGGCGGTTGCAGGTGGCACGGACGTGAGGTGCAATGGAAACAGCATCTGGAGGAGCAGCATCGGGACAAGCTGTTCAAAACGGATACCGCCGATCTGGTGTGGAACATGGGAATGCGACGCAAACCTCTAACGGGGTACTATGTGTTTCAGGCGCACGACGAGATGTTCAACTTCTACGAGATCTACGACAAACAGAGGATACTCTTCACCATGACGTGCACATCGAATCGCCGGGAGAGCAAATACAACTATGCGTATGAGGTGACACTGCTGCAGCCGGACAACGAGGCCGTCTCGCTCACCCAAAAGTTTCCCGTGCACAGCGAGTACGACAGGGACATCCTAATGGAGGGCACCTGTGTGAGCATTGCCCTCTCCGAGCTGTCGCGCTTCGTGGACGACGACAAGGTAAGCAGGAAGAGGACGCACTGCAGCCAGAGAAGGTGCACTAAAAACGATTGTTTATGCTTGCTGCAGCTACTCCACTATCGGGTCACTGTGATGGAGGTCAAGTCACCGCGTCGCCTCAAACCAGCACGACAAAGCTTGCCCGCATCCATGGACTTCCAAATGGGTAAGGCGACCTCTGGCAGCATTGCGAATGTGAAGAGCGTGCCCGCTAACATGATTATCACGCGCACCTACAAGGAGGCACTCGGGTGAAGTGGAGCCCGCCACTCCAGACTCCGAGGAGGGCAGTTGTGGGGCCGGTGCCGCTGGTTTGGAGCTGGAACGCAAATGGGGCACACCGCAATTGCACTTCAATCGCAAGTACTTGAAGAACACACTCAGCTCCGATGGCAACAGTGTCGATGTCAAGGAAGATGAACTACGTCCATTGCATGCGGCCGGGGCTGCTGGTGGTGGCGCCGCTGTGCACGAGGATAAGCTCTCGCTGTGCAGCAACAGCACCAGTTACACCAAAAGAGTCTCGGACTCGCTGCGACGCAGTTTCCGCACGCTCAAGTCCGATCTCAGCGAGCTGCGTCCCTTTGCCCGCAAGAAAATAACGGTCTACACGACGGCAACGACTACGAAATAGAAGAGGATCGAGGGGGAAACAGTGTTCAGATAAAAAGCGGAGCATAACTTCCAGGGTGGATCACTTCCAAAGCCATTTGTGATTACAATTTTGTCCAATTGAAACTGAACATATTTTAATGATATATGCATGTAATATACATATATGTGTCTATATAATCCGGCTCAGTACGTAATATATGTATTATTTGTCTTTATAATCCGGCTCAGTCTATGTACCATATATAGCCAATGTCGCGGCTCTCTGTCTAAATAAAATGAATGCAAACAGTTAATTACAATATGCACTTTCTATTTACGGTTCTGGGGAGTGGGCAGATCGAGTTGTTTTTGTCTTTATGGCTAGGGTAAGTGTAAATCAGAATTAAACTAATGCAATTAATGTACAATCTGAAGCTGCTAAACTATCGTCCTATCGCGTTGCCGCTCTAATCGGTGCTTGTTTCTTGCGATCGATAGTTCGATTGGATAGCTCAACATGTAGCTAAAGATGCTGAACTATCGTGCTCGTGAATATCGCATTGCTGCTCTAATTGGTGCATGTTGACTGCGATATTGATATATCGATCGCTTCGATAGCTCGGCTGCTCTAAAACAAACATCTCTAGGCAGGCCATCATAAACATGTGAGTTGCGACGCTGCTACAGCAGACCCTGCATTTCGTTCATGAACTGCAGGTAGGCATCGTCCTTGGTAGGTGGCTTGTTGTGCGTCTCTGGCGGCACATGATGGCCACGTTCCGCTGTAACATCACTAGCTCCGACCATGCCGTGTCTGCTGCGCGCTGTTCTACCCAGAGTCTCGCGCTTAACACGTAATGTTGAGGGCACAAAACGAGTCACGTCTGCGCTCAGATTCCTGCAAAAGGGGAGCGGGATTAGCTTCGGAATATTCAAGAATACGAGTAGGGTACATGCCTGATTTGTGGCTTCGCTGTTATGGTAGTGACACCCTTGGCAGGCTCCTTGTTCAGCATCACATTGGGATTGCCACCATGTTTGACATGATGTCCACCCATGCGTGGCGGCAGTCCCGGTGGCGGACCTGGTGGCATGCGTATGCCCATCCGGGGCATCGGGCCCAGCGCATGTGGGGGTCGTGCTCCTGGCGGTGGTCCCGGTGGCATACGCATTCCAAACCCGGGCAAACCACCGGGCCCTGGCGGTCGCATCGGTGGAGGGCGGAACATAATGCCCGGCGGCGGTGCGATGCCACGCAGATGAGGTAATTGTGGCAATTGTGGCGGCGCCGGCACACTTGGTGGCAGTGGTATGGGAGGCAGAGTTGGAGCCGTTGGCGGCGCTGGTACTGATGATGTGATGGCGGGGGTACCGCAGCCGAGGATGCCTTTGCTGGTTCTTTGGTAGCACTATTCGATTTGGACTGCTTTCCATCATCATTGTCGGAGCCCATTTCCGCATCTTCGGCATCATCATCGTCTTCCTCGTCATCTTCCTCGCTGCTGGTGCTAGCGCTGCTCTGGCTGCCTACACGGCGCCGTTGCACCGGAGATTTGCTGTCCGAGGCGCTGTCATGTTTATCGTCGCCACTTTGGTCTTTGTCCCGTTCCTCATCCTCGCTTTGCAGCTTCCGATGCTTACGCTTATGCACGTGCTCCATTTCCTTCATGAAATCATCGATGTTCTGCATGCGTTGCTTTAGCTTTGGACACGAATCTGTTGACTCCTCTTCTCCCTCGAAGTCCGAGTTGCCCTCTGCATCAGAATCGAGTTCCGACATGGCAAACAGATCTGGTGGTGGTCCTGGCGGCACTCCCAGCCATTCTTTGTCATTGTCATTGTCCTTTAATTTATCCGACTGCGCGTCGATTTGCCCACTCGCAACAGACTCACTGTTTTTGGCCACACCTGGAGGGGCACCGGGTGCAAACGGGGGCAGTGCTAAAGTCATTGGCGGTGGCGGCACACGTATACCGCCCGAGCCGCCGGGAAAGATGATGTTGGCGTTATTAAGGGTACTGCTGGGACCAGCACCCGGACTGCCAGAGTTCCCACTGGATGCTGACACCGGCGCTGGCAGCGGAATCTCATCGATCTGAACGCTCTGTGCGTGCTTAACGCTCTCAAAGTACTGTTGCTTTTTCAGCCGTTTTTTCTCGTATTCCACCTCCTTGCGTTTCAGTTCCGCCCAGTGTTCGGGCTCATCATTGTGCTGCAAATATACATGGGGTGGTGGGCATTAGAATTAGCAATGTGAAGACATCTGCCGATTCTGTACTTACATATAGCCGCATAACACGATCAAAAGTTTCCTTCAGCTTCTTTCGCTTATCACGCAGCACCTTTTCGTTCAATGGCGACGGTTGCAACACGTTGTACTCTACAGGAGAGGATGAATTAGATGCATTGAACGATTGATGGTCATGTAAGCGCACTTACCCATTTCGTCGATCTTCTCCATTTCCTCAAGTATCTGTGAGGGATCCTTGTTCTTAAGGACGGCAGCTCGCACCATTTGCCGCTGTCGCTTATTCTTCTTAAGCTCCTTCTTCCGTGCCTCCTTGCCTGTGGGAGAGATTCTCTCAGTGTGTATATACATATGGGTGCAGGCAAAGATGCACATGGCTGCATTGCTTGGTACTTACGCGCTTGGTCTGTGGGGTTCATGTATTTACCACTTTTTGTGGTATTTATGGAGCGGCGCCCCATTTTGATGTCTTGTTGTTGTTAAATAAACAGATTTATACAAATTTCTAGAGCAATGTTAGTCTCCGGCGTTTCAACCATAAACTTTTAGTATTGGAAAATGTCCGATATAGTGCAGTCCATAATCGATGGTCACACATATGATAGATATCGATATAAATATGCCTAAAAGTATCGAAACTTTTCTCCGCCAATTTGATATCATTTTCTAATGTACTGTTTATAAAAATATTTATATTTTAAATTCTGATGATTATAAGTTTAAAATCTTGCAACGACTTCCAGACAAATATAAAATACTTAATATTTTAAAGAACCAGAGAAAATACTGCTAAAACGGAGCATTTAGCTGTTTATAAATATATCATCGATAGTTGGCAAAATTGTCGTCTAGGTGGCAACACAGTGTACACTTTTGTGATCCCGGTATATTCAGAAAATAAAAACTTAAAGCGAAAAACGATGGATACCCCCAAGTGTCGCAGCTTAGTAGCACTGTTAGCAAAGTTAGATATTAATGATTCAATTATATCAAACAACGTGGAAAGTGACTTGAGTTTTATTGATCAGTCACTGGGAGTAAACGAGAATTCAAACAACATCACTCAGCCCCAAGAGTCAAACGACGATGGCGGCAGTCGCGCCGATTTACCGTGCAGAATGCCCCAAACAGCAGGTGATACGGCCGATGAAAGTGACGACACAGATCCAGCGTCGGACGGTATTGTCGTTGTGGACTCTTTGGATGTGACGGAAGATTTAAGTTTGGTGATAGATTTAGATTCGAGTTTACTATCCAATTTGAATACGCCAGTAGAACTCTGGGATTTGGATTCAAGTACAATATTGGAAACAAACAGCGAGAGCATTTTCGATGGCAGCGGTAAGTAATCCCCTCAAGCCATAAATATATGCACATATACAGTGAAAATCTATAAATAATATATAGCATCTGAGACAAGCATTATGGAACATCGTTTAAGGACTCCCAGCAAACGCAAGCACGATTGCCACTCGGATCGTGCCTCGAAAGAGCCTGAATGTGAGTATTATCATAGTACCTTTTGGATATTGGTGATTGGTAATATTAATAACGGTTGTCCCACAGCTCCAGGCTTTTCTCCGGTAAAGTCGACTCCAGAGAAGATAAACAAATCACCTCTGGTGGCCGTAACACGCAGCGGGCGAACTGTGCGGGCACGAATTGATCATAAGTTCGACTATTCATCGGAGGAGTATTCCTCAGTTCTAGATGATTCACATGTCTCAGATTTTAATGGCAGTCCTAAGGTAGCTTCAGTCAGTCCAAGAGACGTTGCCGAAGATAGCTTTGGTGATGACAACGACAATGACTACATGGATGATTCCGAATCTAGTTCAGATTCTGATGACGGTGATGAATATGATTTGCCGCAAAGGACTCCATCTCGTAGATATGCTCAAATTGCCAGACGTCGCAGCTCCATTCATGAGAAGCTGGAATCAGATAGAATTATCTATCTAGATTCGAGGCAACATATTGCCATTGCTAGCAACGAGCCAACAACGGATACGAATGCTGTCGAGAACGATGTGGAGCTGAAGACGCAGGTACATATGTTTCTGGGACAGGTACCGGCACGGCGTCGTCTCTACAATCCCATGGATAATTATGATCAGGAGGATAATTATATGAATACAGATCAAAACGATGAGCAGCCCATGCAGCGCTTCCGTCTGTGGGCAAGTAAAGCAGACAACGCCCAGAAAAAAGTGGAGCCAACAGAGCTCCCTCCACGTCTACAGCATTCTGGCCTCAACACGTTGTTCAACGGGATGACGAGCGACATGAAAATGCTGATGTTCAGCGAGAAGGTGCAACGCGAGAATGCCATGTGCTATGAGAGGCAGACGCCCCAACATATCAAGGAGCCCATCGACCTGACATGTTTGCCCAGCGAGGAGCAACGCAGACGCATCTGTAAGCAGCACAACAATATCATTAAAGATTTGGAACCAAACGATAAAGTCTACAGCTTTGTGAATTCCCTGAGATGTGAGTAGATTCATCAGATTCATCTCTACTCCTCCTTTCATACTCTTCTTTTAGTTGATACACCCCTTAATATGTGTCATCCGCTTGCGAAGCAATACTACAACAGCGACATGCGCACCTGCAGAAAATCACTGGCCAGGACACTGTTCAACATGTTCAACCACACTATATTCCATTGTGGCCTGCGATTGAGCATCCACTGGAACACCTTCACGTCCAGTAGCGTTTCTCATTACTTTGAAGCTGGCGGACAACGCATGTCACGCATTATGCTATCGACTTTGGTTAAGCATCCCATGGATCTGGTCAAGCCGCTGCTGCACGAAATGTGCCATGCGGCTGCCTTTGTCTATCATGGCGAGGCGGGACATGGTGACAATTGTCGCAAATGGTGAATGATTCATGTGATAACAGGGAATGGATTTTAGTTAACATATCTCTTGTCTCCTTCTTCAGGGCCTATCGGGCCAAATCGCTGATGCCGGAACTGCCGCAGATCGACGATTGCGGGAATAGCTTTAGATACACCTGCGGGCTGTGCCAGGGGCAATCCTTTGGCATTTGCAATTTCAAGGATGTAGAGAAACAGCTGCGCTGTCACTATTGCCAGTTCGAAGTGAAGGTGGAGCCCTACAGCATGGACAATATTCAGTTTCTTTCAATCAGCAATCAGCAGAATACGCCCTACAAGAAGTACGTGCGCGACAGCTACTTAAAGTGCCAGCAGCAGGAGACCAGTCACAGCTCCAAGATGCTGAAAATCAACGCTCAGTACATGAAGCAGAACCAGTCATGAGGCAATTGGAACCGAGTTTCAGTTTTAGTTTTAGAAAAAGCTTTAAATGTAATGCGAGTAAATGAAATAAAGTTTCGAAATTTATTTTAATAATCTGGCGAACTTTACTTAAAATTTAGTGGAATACATCGGCAGTTATCAGGTTAGTATTAGGACATCATGCCCTTGCTGCGCTTGAACGCGGCTCCCGCCTTGCGATTGTGATTGGCACGCGATGATTTGTGTGACTCTTTTTGGCCGCGATTGCGCGTTGTTTGCTGCGACTGCCCTTGGCCCTTTGGTGCACCGACTACATCCTGCTGTGGCCGTTGTCCACCACCACCACCACTACCATATTTGGCCTGTTGGCGCTGCTGATAACGTGCACGTATCACCTCTGGATTCTCACAGAAATCGTTCCGTTTGCCAGCAGCAGCATTTGCATTGCGCTGCTCTTCATCGCTGCTTGGCTGATCCTCATCATCGTCGAGTGTGTCCTGTGCCTCGTACGCACTGCTTGCAGCTGCCGCCGACGCCTGTTGCAGGCGAGCGCGCAGCAAGCTCTGCGGCGGCGCCTGTCCATCGTTCAATGCCTCGTAGCTGTCATCGTACTCATCGTCATATTCGCCGCCATCTTCATGCGGTGTCTCCTCCACCAATGTGTACTGCTGATAACGTTCCTTCAGTTGCTTGATCTCGCGCTTGTCGTCCAGCAGCTGCTCGGCATTGCGCGGTGCTCCTGGCAGTCCCTTGCCCTGCTTAATGATGCACTCGGGATTGTCGCGAGTGAGCACATCGTACTTGTCGCCGTCGTGCACATTGTAATGACGCACACCTGTCTGACGTTGCAATTTATCCTGCGGATCGGACGGTATGTAGATCTCTTGCCTATCCATATGCACAAGATCGGGTGGCAGATTGTCATCCAGTATGGCAGATATCGCCTGTTCGCTATTCTCGTAGCGCGTTAGCACTCGCCGTATGAAGCCCATGCCCAAGTCAGGCAGCACATCCAATACGGCAGACACTTCTAGATCCATGTCACGATTACCACGACTATTTTCAATTGTAGCCGTGGTTGTTATAGTCACCGGCGACGCACGCGAACCCTCATCCTCATCCTCCGCCGCCGCGTCATCTTCGGCCGGCACATTGCCAGTTAGCTTATCAGCAATGATGCCGCTGGTGCAGGCATCCAGGGCCTTCTGGTAACCAGATATCACAAAGTCAACTTTGTAGTTTTTGCTGCAGGAATGGAAACTGTTTTAGAACGAAACTTAGAAGGTGCATAGGCAACTTACAGGCTGGGACAACGTTGCAGCAGCTGTGCGACATCATGCTCCACAGGATACTGACGCTGATAGTCGACCACAAATGTCTGCGCCGAGAGACATTCCTGCAGCAATTCCACCAACTGCTGCCCACGTCCGGACTCCAACTGAGCCCTGGTTATGCGACGCACTACGTTCAAGAACTGTTGTCGCGCCTCGTTCAGCCAGGGCAGCGAGTTGGCCTGTGGATTGATCTGATAAATGTTTCTATATAGCATGGGCACTGTCAAATCGTAAAAGTTGGCAATGCTGCATAAAGAAAGAGAGCAGAACTTCAGCTTAACAATGAATTAAGATTTTGTATGTGTGATTCGCACCTCTGCACGAGCTTCAGCTGCTCAAAGGTTGGCAGCAGTTGCGTTGGACAGAGCTGAACAAGCATACGCAGTGTGTATGCACAGTCCAAGCCAAAGAGGACAACATCATCGTATGGTGTATCCGCGTCAGGATCGAGCAATGCACCGCCACCGGCACCTTCACATCCCTCGTTCTCCACCTGAATCTGCATGCTGAGAAAGGCATTCTCATAGAAGGCGAGACCCTCTTGCAGATCTTTCATATATTCCGGTTGAAGCCGCATCACTGCATCGAAGATCTGTTGTAGCATCCTTAGATTCAGGGGATCGGCATCGCCCACCACAATCACCAGATCGCACAATATTGGCACAGATATCAAATAGTTATCGTACAACAGACTACAATGATGATCCGGTTGTATCCACTCGGTGGCCGATTCTTGCGGTGCCAATAGGCGCATCACAATACGTATGGCCCGATTTAAAAGTTGGGTATACAGAGACTTGGCTTCATTCTCTGCTGCATCTTTTGTATCTGTGTTGCGTCTGTAGTAGGGATTAGCACGCTGTAGGAATGTCACAACGGCTGCCATTGCCGACTCATCGTAAACCATGTAGGACCAAAATCTGTAATTACAATTTAAATGATAAATGCTCTATCAGCTTTTGGAATTTCTTACTCATGGTGACTCAGTTGCAGTAGAAACTCAAAGTCCTGTAAGCAGCTGTTGGCCACATGCTTCCATTCCTCCAAAGCGGCGCCACTCTTGATACTCCCGTAGGAGCTTAACATGCAGGTGTAACTGGTGAGCGGCTTCTCACGTGTCAACCAGTGCACGTCCTTGAAATGAGATATGTATGTAAGTGCATATTAATTATTGTAATTGCACCATTTCGTAAGGTTTCGAAATTGTTCTTACAAGTGCAGCAATTTTTCGTTTAACGCCATCAGTGCCAGCTAGTGTTAACTTCAATTCGCCCAAAGGCAATTTATCAGGATTGCAGTTGTAATTACTGTCCCGGCTTTCTACTTTCTTATTTACCATTCTGTAGAAAATTGTTAAACAAAATAATACAAAATCTACCAACTAACAATAGAGATAACAGGGCACATCGATTTCGCGACGTCAACAAATATCTAAATATATCGGCGAATCGATAAATATCGCAATGTGACGCACTTTCGTTAATTTGAGCTATCGACTCTTGTCATACATTGAATATCTATTTCGATATCCTTGTGCACTCCATCATATTATATCGATACAAGGACACATTTCCTAATTGCGGCTCAAAACTATCGAAACTCTATGCATCACTATTAGCGCCATTTTGATTTACACTTATTGATGTGATACCGTTTCAATCGTATTTAATAGATTCATTCATAGTGCACTAAGTAACTGTATTTATTGTAAATTATCCATAGATATCCATAGTAACTGCTCTTACTTGCAGTTAGAATTATTTGAGAGGTCATGATTAAAAACGGGTAAATTTCTTCCAGATCCGATTGCAACTGAAGATCGCCAAGCATCTTCAGCGATATATTACGACAATATGCTTACAATTACATTTTGAATTAATATTTATGTTTAGTTTATTGACACTACACGGTGGAAGCGGACGCGGAAAATCTATATTAAATCTACGATCATATTTACAAAATGATTCAACTGGTAATCCACAATCTGGCACGAGGATTCAGCGGCTGTGGCAGCAGGCTGGGGAAGCAAACGACAATGAGGAAAGTGAAATGGTTAGCATCCATCATTGCGACGACGTTGAATACTACTATGTGAAACCAATAACTAGAAACGCCGGCTATAATTTCCTAGCCGAATGCATTAAAACTTTGGATTTCAATAATGTGCGCATCGCAGTGATCTGTGAGCATCCCTCCGAGGCGGAAGAGATGATGCACGAGTTGGGTAAGCGAAGCGTTGCCTGCCTGCTCCTAAACGCGCCCAATGAGTCCCTCAACCTATTTATTCGCTTATGGTATGAGAGCGTAAGTAGAAATCATGAATTCCTATATAATATACAATAATAATATAGTGATAATCCCACGCCCACTTGCAGTTACTCAATTCTGTGCTAGTAACTTGTGATAACATGCTACAGTTGCTTCTGGCGGAGTGCGCTAATCTCAAAGTTGACTTCCTGATACATTCCACACAGCCCATGCCACATGTCTTTCAGAAGCGCATCCAGGCGCTCATCCAGACGGACAAGCTGGATACACAGGTACTGATTATAAAGCCGCCAGCCAGATCACCCACCACGGCACTAAAACCAAAGACAATTAAGCTCAATAAAACGCCGGAAAAAGTAAAGCCACAAGAAATTGAATTCGAAATGCAGCAAAAAAGTAAGCCCAAAGGAATCCAATGTAATTTCAAGGGAACCCACTCAAGGATGCACCGATGATGCCAATAACTCCACAACAGAAATCTTGCCTACGCCTTCTTTTGAGGATCTACAAATAAGTGAGAAAAGCCAGCAGGTTGAATCAAAATACATATATCGGAACTTTGGAATTTTGGCCTGGAGTCGTTTTAGCCAAGTCTCCTGCTTTAGCATACGCGATACCAAAATAGATGCACGCATCAAGGACGCCATGAAGGAACTGGATGTGGGCCATGTGCGCGCCAAGAGCGTACAGCGTTATGCCTGGCCACATTTGGCCACTGGCCGTTCTCTGTGCGTCGTTGGCAACGAGTCAACGGGCAAGACATGGTGCTATTTGCCCTGGTTATGTGATCGCCTTATTAAGGACTTGACACGGCAGCAGCAATATGCGAAGCCAGGCGACTGTGGGCCCAGAGCCATCATTGTGTGCGCCGGTGCCATGCAGGGGGGAGCACATTGCCGATTTGTGTCTAAAGCTGCTGGAGAAGACGCTTGAGGGAATGGAAATGAAGAATCTTGTGGTGAAACTGTTTGAGCGTAAAAAATCCATGATGTTGCCAATGAGCTGAAACGACCCTGCGGCATCTTGGTAACCAATGTGGACTTTATGCTACAGCTATGGCCACTTCACACGAAGGCTGCTCCCATTTTCAACCGAACCTCGATACGATCTGTTGCCATTGACAATCTTGATGTTATGTGGCGTTGTGTCCGCTTGGACAGTGAAAAGATCTTCAAATGGATGATGGATTACCTGCAGTTCGACGAGAATCACACACAGATGCTCATCGCTAGCCGGCTGTGGAGCGAGGTGCTTATGCATAAATTGATGCCGAAGTTGCCAGATATATTGCTAGTGTTCGAGGACGCACTGGAAGCGACCGTCTACGGAGGGTTCAAGCTGGACATTTTGTTCACTCAGACAGAACAATGTGATGAAGAAATTTTAGAGCTGGTCAAAAGCAAAATGGTCAAAAAGAAGCGTCAAGTGGTGATTTGCCAGACTAACGACGATGCACTGCACATAAGCAATGTGCTGTGTCGTGCTGATATCACCAATTCCATTGTGGATCTGCCCAACAAGGAGAAGAGCCATCCCTTTCAGCCCTGTTCCGATTCGGAACGCATACTTATTGTGACGGACAATGCAGTGCCCAAGCTGCGTGGTGAATCAATTGATTGCCTGATTCACTACAACTTCGCCAGTGGCTGGGCAAGATTCAAGGCACGCTTCGGATTGTTCTTTGGCAATTTTGAGCCACAACAGCCCAAAATGGATGATGCCGAATCGGTTATAATTCTACGGCCACAGGATTCCGAGTTGATTTGGTTTATTTGCGACTTTATGCTCAAGCATGATCGCATTGTTACCGACTCGTGGCTGCAGTCGCTCACAAACTATCGCATTAAACTGGAACAGATTAAGCCGCGTCCCGATCATCGCTTGTGTCGTCAACTGCTCAGCTATGGCAACTGTTGTCGCCGCACCTGTCAATTTCGGCACATTCTGTGGGATTACGAAGTCGGACCGCCGCCTAACCATCCCACACAGGGAGAAATACGTTTTCATGTGCTGTTGGTGAGTTAAGATCAAGAACATAATATAATTCTATAATAATAATATTTGTTTTTCAGACCATTTCGCCATCTCAACTGGCTATTAAGCTGATCGACTATGAGATATCAACATATTTTATCAATATGCCACTGACCAAGCTTGGTGAAAGTATCCAGTTGCATTATGAGGTTGCGGAGCACAGAAAACGCCATCATCATCCCAAAGTGGCTGACATATGTGTGGTTAGGATAAACAAACAATATCAACGCGTTGGCGTGACACGCGTCGAGACGGATCGCATTGAGGTGAAGCAACTGGATGCCGGTGTTGAGTTTAATTTGATAAATGAATCGGATCTATTGGTGTGTGAGGAGCGTTTCCTAAACGAGCCCTTCGAGGCAAATGATGTGCGGATAACAGGTCTGACACCTTTCAATATGGAACGCATCTGGCAAGAAGATTGCAAATTTCTGGTTCGCAAAAAGTTCTTTAATCGCCAGCAAGGAAAACCGTATCGGGTTTTTACTGCCAAAGTTGACTTTGCCTTTCATGAAATGATTTTCGTTGGAAATGTTTATGACGAGGATGGCAATGACCTGAAGAGTTTCGTTCTCAATAATATACATGTGCACATGGATGAGTCTGTTAAAAACCGTTTAAAATACGTAGCATCCATGGCAAAACCATTTCTTAAGAATGAAACAGGTTGACCCTGTTGGAACAAAGTAATAGTTTAATGTGTCAATTTATTATTATTATTATTATTTGAAAAAGGGAGTCTCTCAGCAGAGAAGCGGCGAGGCACTTCGACCAGAATGATCTTTTGTACCTATAATGCTGTCCCTATCTTGACAAAAGCAGATCTTTCGTGTGTCAATTAATATTTTTTAAATGTTTATTTTATTATATGATATGTACCTCACAAAAGACTATACCAAATAAAGATGAACCAAAGGACGTATCCAATTAATTGAAGTCCGGGTTTCGTTAAGTGGGGCTCTAATCACTAACACTAAGCATTGAACATATAGAGTACTCAAACAGTGGAATCTACTCATTTGATGCTATGCTGAGATAGGGACCCCAGAACACAAAGTGTTTTACAAGTGGTTCTCTTCGTTAAAAACCGCGAGAAGCGCACAGCGGCATTAAGTCAGCAATGAACATTGCTTAGTGCTCTAATCCAGGCTTTGTTCTTTTTCTGCCATATTGGCAACGGTAAACGCGGGCTAATAAATTGTATCTGTAAGAATTATCGATATATATCGCCAAGCACACAAAAGAACCGTTGTGTTTCTATATCTTCATTTGTATGCGAGAAAATAAAATATAAACGATGCATTTAAATATGTCTGCCTAGTAATTAATAAACTGTAATAATGCGTTTTGGAGATGAGGTAAGTTGTGATAAATTATGCGCAGTGTATAATTGAGCATTTGTATTGTTGTTTCAGGCCAAGTGCCACATTTGTAAGCGCATCTTCTGCTGCGGCAAATGCCGCCAAAAGCATCAGATCGCAACGCACGCCATTGTTGTGAAGCAAACGCTGAGTCAGCAATTAAATGTGGATGCTGATGGAAGGACAGATGCTAATATGAACACAACAAACATTTATGTCTTCTGTCCAATCTGTGAGCAAAAGCCGCTGGCATTGCGCGAGGGCCTATACGCGGAGCTGTTGGAGCACATCGAGAGCGTGCACCTGCCCCTGCGCTGTCGCAAGTGCCTGCGGCATTACACGAAGATCGATGATCTGCGTGAGTTCACCAAGTGCGTGGATTTGGGACACAACTGTAGCGCAGCTAGCGCGGAACATAATCACACCTGTGATACGGATGCCTCAAAGGTAACGGTAAAAAAGGTAGCTGCAACAACAATATCAACACAAACATCACCGAGCATTGCCAAAGATACGAGTGCAGTGCAATCCCATCAAGAACATCATCAACACCAGCACCAGCATCTAACGCCCATATCGCTGTTCAATCTACGCTGGAAAGCCAAGAGTCGAGTGACCCAAGAGGAGTTCATTAGCGACAGTGTCTCATCCATACGCAACTTATCCTCGGACAGTGTTAACATGTCGGGGCAACAGCGTCTCAGCAGCGGCGCTGTGGCAACAGTTGGCATGGATAAGGGCAAAGTGATCAGGTCAACTTCGACACCGCTGCAGATCTACACAGTGTTCGCCAAGCCTAAGGACACGCTCACCTTCAATGCCGGTCACGTGTCCAGCATCTGTCATAGTGGTTACGTGCTAGATGAACAGCATACACCTGTTCTAGACAACAATAGTAATGTTCTGCAGCCACCGCAACCACATCAGCAGGCGCAGCAGCAGCAACGTGCTTGGAAAGTTACTGGACGTGGCAGGATGAGTGCTGTGACACCACTGCGTCAGGTCATGTCGAAAAGCATACAGAAGGCATTTGTTGAGCACGGTGGCAAGTTAGCTATCCAGGGCGATACGGGGCAATCACCGGATCCTGGCTCGGCCTTGGATCTGCGTCTGTCCCCAGCGGTGCGACGAACCCAAAGCATTGATGGCAAAGTGAGGGGAGAAGAGCACATCACAGAGCAACGCAAGATGATCCTTTTGTCTGCTCAGAAACACACCACGGAGTCGATTATCATAACACGCGCTGCCTTGACTAATGCCAGCACCACGAGCACCGTTTACAATTCGTGTGAGAGTGTCGAGATCATCACCTCGTCAACTTCATCGGCGTCAGCTACAGCCGAGCTGAGCGCCAACATACAGAAAGGTATCGTGGCTGGGGCATTGGTGATTCCGCCCATAACGCCTATAACACGCATACCCGGTGCGGTCATCAACAAGAAGCTCATCAAGTTCGAGACTCCAGTAAAGACTGAGACACAAGTAACAAATGTAAGTGATGAGGCTCTACAAGAGGACCGGGAAATCTTTTACACACCCATTCAAGATGAAAGCTCAAGTAGCACTAATGCCAAGCAATCTTCCGCGGAGCGACATCGTGCTCAGATTGTGCCGCGTCAGTTGACCGGCGACTTCTCGCCGGAAAACAAACGGGCGGTGCCGCCACCAACGCTAACGGTTCCACGGCCGCGTCCACAAGGACCTCGTGCTCGCCCACCATTGCGTACGTGTCAAAATCTTAAATCCTTCAGCGGTGTCCAGGATGTTGAGAGCGATGAAGAGGAAGTCTTTCTGCCAAATGGGGCATCCACGCACAATGACAAGAAGACTGAATCCGGAAGGCTGTGGTCCATAATGTCATCTGTTATGCGCCTGCCGTCTACACTAAGAGGATCGGATCGCAATGCCAGCAGCTTGGATAAGGAAAACACTATAAGTCCAAACGACTCTAATGGGTCTACCTCTCTTATCAGACGTTGTGCATCCATTGCTGGTTCATTGGTACGCACCAAACATATTCACGATGATTTTGCCGATGGTCAGCCGATGAAACGCAAAAGAACCCAGACACTGGACAGTCAATACTCACACAGCAGCACCTATCACCCGATGTCGCCGCCGTCCAGCTCATCCAAACGTCTTCGCATTCAGCCTAGAAAGCCTATCGAGCGAATGCGGAATACTTAAAGAGCTGCAACATTAACGTATATATTTTATTATTATCAACTCTGCTAAGATTGTAATTAATGTTTTGTTTTTTAATATTTATGTGTCAAATTATATATGTATTTTTGTAAAATTTGCCGTTATATCTTTCAGAATGTAACTAGTTGGCAACGCCGAAACGTGAGTAGGATTAATATCGATAGTTGTAGAGTGCAATTTTTTGTTAGTATTTTTTCGAGAGATTTTTTATCTTTCCACGCTACGGTCATACTTATCTGGACTCGTCGCTTGTGTTTGGTAGTGTGTGTTTTCGACATTTTCATAGTTGTATTTTACAAGAGATCCGTCGCAAAACCAATATCAATTAATAAATTAAAATAAATAAACGTTTAAGTGACTGCAGTGTAATGTACTTATCGAGTCTTCTGCCCACGCCCACGAATGCGGTATGGGATCGCGAGGACGAGCGTCGTCTGGCTGCCAAAGGTGCTCCATTGATTGGGGCACTTGTGTCCGCCAAAATTGCAGCACCACCTTACGGCCAACGCAAGGACTGGATACCACGCACTGAAGCCGATTTCGGAGATGGCGGCGCATTTCCCGAAATTCACGTTGCTCAGTATCCATTAGGTGTGTATCCTGACGCGGGGCGAATCGAAAGAGAAAGTAAAAATCAAATTTCTTTATTAATTAATTTTTGTACAGGTCTCGGAGCACCCGCCAATGTGGGAAAGAAGTCCGATGCACTTGCCGTACGATTAGATGATAAGGGAAAAGTTAAATACGATGCCATTGCACGCCAGGGACATGGCAAAGATAAAATAGTGTATTCCTCGATTTCGCAACTACTTCCTGCTGAAGTATTGGCTGAGGATGCCAATGAGTTGCAGCGTCCAGACGAAGAGACCGTGGCCGAGACAACCGAAGAGACTCGTCTGGCACTGGAAAAACTCACTAATCAAAAGATTACCTCAGCTCTGCCCGTGCGCCATGCACAGAAGGCGGCGCCAGCTCAATACATTCGCTATACGCCTTCACAGCAGGGTGATGCCTTTAACTCGGGCGCCAAGCAGCGGGTCATACGGATGGTGGAGGCACAACTTGATCCAATGGAGCCACCCAAGTTCCGCATTAACAAGAAGATTCCACGTGGTCCACCATCGCCACCAGCACCAGTGCTGCACTCACCATCGCGCAAGGTCACTGTCAAGGAGCAGAAGGAATGGAAAATCCCGCCCTGCATTTCCAACTGGAAGAACGCAAAAGGTGAGACCATCATTATTCATCATTATTTTCTTCATAGCTAATAATTATGTTTTCCTTAGGTTACACCATACCGCTGGACAAGCGTCTAGCTGCCGATGGACGCGGTCTGCAGCAGGTGCACATAAACGAGAAGTTTGCCAAGATGGCTGAGGCTCTTTACATAGCCGATCGCAAGGCTCGCGAGGCTGTCGAGGCGCGTGCACAACTGGAAAAGAAACTGGCCCAGAAGGAGAAGGAGAAGAAGGAGGACATGCTGCGCATGATGGCGCAACGGGCCCGTGAGGAACGTGCTGGCCTCCGTAATCCGGAGCCAGATGCAGTTGCTGCGGGTAGTGGGGCTGGTGGTGCTGAGGCACGTGAGCGCAACGATCTTCGTGCCGAACGTCAACGGGAGCGGCAACGCGATCGCAATTTGCAACGTGCTGCTCCGGAGAAGCGTACCAAGCTGCAGCGTGAACGCGAGCGTGACATATCCGAACAGATTGCTCTGGGATTGCCGTCCAAGAACACTGGCAATGGCGAAACTCTATTCGATCAGCGTCTCTTCAACACCACCAAAGGCATGGACTCGGGCTATGGCGATGATGAGGCTTACAATGTATACGACAAGCCGTGGCGTGATTCCAACACACTGGGCGCCCACATCTATAGGCCCAGCAAGCAGGCCGATAACGATAACTATGGTGGAGATCTTGATGCGATTGTCAATACCAAACGATTTGTCCCCGATAAACAATTCTCTGGTGCTGGCGCTGGTTCCAGAGATTCGTCTGCTGCCCAACGCAGTGGACCAGTTGAGTTCGAGAAGGAGGAGGATCCCTTCGGTCTAGACAAGTTCTTGAACATGGCCAAGAAGGCACCAAAGCGTGCCGACGAGAAGAACGAACGTGGCAGCCACTCGGAGCGCAAACGAAGCCGACGTGACTAAGAAGGCGACGTGAATAATGGACTGGACTCATAGGAGATACTCCTATTTTTTAATAATTATGATAATAAAAAATAATATCCAAAATTTTGCTAATACTTGCATACACATAATCTTATATACTTATAATAATATATATATACATATATATCTTAAATATATCATAAATAACAGTGTGTTCGTAAATTTCCACAGTTTACTTTATTCCGTTCGATTGCCAGTAATGCGTAATTTATGGAAGCGAAAGAGATGGCAACATTTGCTTGGGCTCACTGTAAATATCGTGGTGAAATGCAAATTCACCACGAGTTGTAGCAAATACATGAACCATAAGCAAGGCAATTATCGATTAATTCCGATCGCACAGAAAATGCTTACAAATAATTGGTAAATAACAGAAGAAAAAAAGATGACATAATACAAATTCCATAAGTTTGAACTTAGTTAAAATATCGTGGTGAAATTCAAATTTCCCACAAGCTGCAGCAAATACAAGAACCATAAGCAAGGTAATTATCGATTAATTCTTGATTAAGAAATGCAAATTAAATTTGAATAAGTTTGTTATTTAAAATATCAAACATCATTGAAAACTCAATTAAATTTCCGGTTCAGTTCTCAGTTGTTGGCACTTAAAGCTCCCAAAATCCAGGGGATATATTGCTCCACCCGCGTGAAGACCATGGGACGACCGCGATTATTGCAGGTGGAGCTACCTAGCGAGACAATGCCGGTTAAATAATAACTGCTATTCCCGATGCCATTCTCCTGGAGAAGCATTAGAGGACCGCCAGAGTCACCATGGCAGGTGCTCGCCGGGCTATCCTCCGCCAGCACAAAGCTGTCCGGAAATAATTTGCGAGTAAATTTCTCTGCACGATGCCGTGGGCACGACATTCAGCACAGCCTTCATTTTGACGGGACTTCCCCCGAAGCGTATTTGCTCAGTGTTCCCCCCAGCCAGCTATTTCCATAGCATATCCAGCGTAGGCATACTCTGGATTCGCATTCGCCACAGGCAGGCAAATGGGCTTGACGTAGTCGGAGAAGGTAACCGAACGATCAAGATGCAGCAAGGCGACATCGTTGCTATAATTAGTTGAATTTTGTGGCGCGTACTGCTCATGCACCACAATACGATCGATTTGGATGTCAATGTGCGGCGGCGCACAGACACTATCGGTCTGGAATCGCTGACAATCCGGTGAACTGGTCGTATTCCACTCCCCCAAACGCACCTGCACCAACTGCTGATTTGCATCCCGACTGGGCACACAGTGGGCGGCCGTGAGCACCCAACGTTCGTGGATAAGTGACCCACCGCACAAGTGGCTGTATTCCGTGCCTGGAAATACGAGTTGTTAGTTTATACTGCAGCATCATTAGGCTACTACTACCAACCGTCGCTGGTGTAGCGCAACAAAGCCATCCATGGGTAATCTCTAATGCCCGCCATGGTGCCGCCTACAATACGATCTCCAAGGGATTCATCAAAGCCACCACAGGCCTGAGGCAGTAGTTGCTTCAGGGGGAACTAACATTCTCCACAGGCGCACGACGACGACAGCAAACCAAATCGTTCCGCACTTGGCTGGAACAGCGGCCACGTCCGGAGGTCTGGAAGTTAACATCTTTCTCCCAGCAGTTATGCCGATGTAGACAAAAACCGGTCTCATCTCCCACATTGCAATGACCAAAGTGACGAATTGGATCTACGGATATTATTAATGAGTATTAATGGACATAATAACGTTAGAACTAACCTACTTCTGGCACCGTGGATTAAGGGGAAAATCCCACAGAGAATAATCAAAATACCGGTGCCCCACTTGATCATGTTCAACGATGCTCAACATTTGACAATATATGTTGTTTTTATTGAGAAACAAGAACATCTTATCAGTTTTGGGGGCTGAGAGGGGTCAATGTTGGCTGTGCACAAGATTGCTCTCCCAAAATTAGCATAGCAGGAAAAACCAGAATTGTTGCACCAATCGCAGTGGTAAATGCCATTTCCTCAGATGCAAATGAGAACTTTCTCACGGCAACAAGGTCACGTAAACTCCGCACTAACTTGAAATTGTAAATTACAAATTGCAAGCACGAGAAGATCGCTTTGATTTTTGCCCGCCAACAAATTGACTTTTAAAATTGTTATCGATTAATGGTAATCAGCGTTGTAATTTTCGTCGTTTGAGCGATATATTTGCCGATGTCTGTTATCGATGTCGATATAATCGTTTTAAGCGATACATCGATACTCGACATGACATTCAGTTGACATTTCGGTGTATAATTTTAGCATTTTTAACGATTTTAATTCTTAATTTTTGCAATTGAACCGTCGACAAGTTTTTCTCATTTATCCTTTGTTAACGCATCCAGTGGCAGCTGATAATGCAACAGTTTCCGAGCCTTGACAACGTTTACGGCAGCTTTTAAGTGCAGCCAGCTGCAGCTGCTACGGTGTGTAGTGTGTGTGCGCTGTGTGGGAATAGCTTGTGGATTGTGGGCTGTGTGGGCCGTGGTGAGGGAGGGCTCTGAGACATTGACAACAATTACATACGCCTAGTAACATCCGCGTCGCGCCGCTAGCTGCAACAACAACAACAACAAACGCTCCTTGGGTCAATTATGTAAGTGTATGTTAGTGTGTATTAATAGACAATAATAAATAAATGTAGCACCTGCAGCAGCACAGATCGTGGTGGAACGTTAAAAACAATCGCAATGCGGTCGCGTAGCAATTCAGGGGTTCGCCTTGACTACTATCAGCGCATTGTGCATCGCCTGATCTTGGCCCACCAGGAGCCAGTGACCGGTTTGTTCCCTGCCTCGAATGTCAACTCACATGCCTGGATACGTGACAATGTCTACTGCATCCTGGCTGTGTGGGGCCTGTCGATGGCCTACAAGAAGATTGCCGATCAGGATGAGGATCGTGCCAAGTGCTATGAGCTTGAGCAGAGCTGTGTCAAACTGATGCGTGGCCTTCTCATGGCCATGATGAACCAAAAGGATAAGGTCGAGAAATTCAAAATGACCCAAAGTCCATACGATTCGCTGCATGCCAAATATTCCAGTAAGAATGGATTGCCCGTTGTCGCCGACAACGAGTGGGGCCATCTGCAGATCGATGCGGTGTCCCTGTACCTGCTTATACTAGCACAAATGACCGCCTCCGGTCTGCAGATTGTCTTCTCCCTGGACGAAGTCTCGTTCATACAGAATTTGGTTTTCTACATTGAATCCGCCTACTCCATACCCGACTATGGCATCTGGGAGCGCGGAGACAAAACCAATCATGGTGAGTTGTACTCCTCCTCCTCGAGAGAGACAATAAGAAAGTAAAGTATTAACGTTCGATTCTCTGTGTAGGTGAACCCGAGCTGAATGCCAGCTCCATCGGCATGGCCAAGGCCGCACTGGAGGCGATGAACGAGCTGGATTTGTTTGGTGCACGCGGCGGACCTGCCAGCGTCATACACGTGCTGGCCGATGAGGCACACAAGTGTCAGGCTGTGTTGCAGTCGATGCTGCCACGTGAGTCCAACAGCAAGGAACTGGACTCGGGTCTGCTCTGCGTGATTGGCTTCCCGGCGTTTGCCGTCGATGATGCACAGCTCATACACAATACTAAGGATGCCATATTGTCGCGTCTGCAGGGCAAATATGGCTGCAAGCGATTCCTGCGCGATGGCTATCGTACACCCAAAGAGGATCCCTCCAGGCTCTACTACGAACGCTGGGAGTTGCGCATGTTCGAGAACATTGAGTGCGAGTGGCCGCTATTCTATTGCTACTTGATATTGTTTCATGCATTTCAAAACGACAAACGATCCGTGCAGGAGTATGCCGATCGGCTGGAGAAGATAATGGTGCGCTCCGAGGATGGCATATTGCTGGTGCCCGAAAGTTATGCTGTGCCGCACGATTTGGTCGGCTACGAGTATCAGAAGCCTGGCTCACAGGCACGTGAAGTCGTTGGCCGTTGTCCCTTTCTGTGGGGTCAGTCGCTGTTCATTCTGGGTCGCCTTCTTCAGGAGGTAGGCATAATATGACGCAGCGAATAGTTTCTTCTCACTCTCTAATCTTTCATATCTGATCACTCGCAGGGTTTTTTTTGGCTGTAGGCGAACTGGATCCACTTAATCGACGCCTCGGGGCGCAGAAGAAGCCCGATGTTGTTGTCCAGGTGGTCATCATTGCGGAGGACAATGAGATACGGGACAAACTGGCCGAGCATGATCTGCACGTGCAAACCATAGCCGAGGTGGCACCCATTGAGGTGCAGCCAGCCCGTGTGCTGAGCCATTTGTACACTTATCTGGGACGCAATCGAAAGCTTGGACTGAGTGGACGTAAATCCCGTGACGTGGGCATACTAAGTACCAGCAAATTGTATTCTCTCAAGGATCGCATCTTTGCTTTTACCCCGCAGGTAAATTGCTCAGATCGAAGCTTATCGATTCCCGCCCACTTCCCCGCACACCCCGTGCTATACTCTTTCTATCTCTCTCCCTCCCCCTATTATAGGAACACCTCTTTCTTATTTTTTCTCTTATTATTTATTATCTGATCTGATTAACGCTTTTAATTCTATTAATTTGTATTATTGACTTGTTCTTTTATTCCTGTTATCGTTTATATTATTTATCTCGTACTTTGTGCATCAGTTTGTCGACTTGTCGCGCTTCTATATCGCCTCCGATAACGAACTTATGATTGACATCCTTAAAGGCGAGATCAATTTTCTCAAGTCCGCTTGGGATCTGCTGGGGCGTCCCCTAGTCACGCTCGTCCTGAAGCGCATCCACTTAGGTCGGTCCACGTGCCCCTTTAGACACATATATATATATATGTATATGTGTATACTATATAGAAACATACATCTGTGTTATATTATTATTACTAGCATTAATTACCAACTTCCTGATGGTACTACTACTATACATGTGTGCCACAGTTATGCGATAGTTTCTACATATTAATTTCTTGTATATTCTTTGTTATTTACACTCTCCTTCCTTCTGTGTGTGTGTGTTTGGTTGCGACCTTTAACCTCTTTAACTTAGTTAATTAATTGATTTGATTCGAATTTCGTTTGGTTTGAATTTTGCCACAATTGCGTTAATTTTCTTGTTTTGTATATTAAAATCTATTAGCAATTAGAGAAGCAAAACTATCGGCAGTACTATCGTAAGGGAACTGAGTTATTTAAACGTGTTTTGAAACCATTTGTTGACCGACATTATTGTACAATTGAAGTTCGTTTTCAACGATAGTTCTGCCTATAGTTTTGCACACACACACACACACACACACGAATACACACACACATTCCCTAGTTTACATAGCTTTCGTTTATTTCTTAATTAGTTTTTTGGTTGTGGACAAGAACAACACAAAACCCACACACCCAAACACACACAGACACACAATACACTCTTCTACACACTCATTGTATTTAGTTGCTTAGTTTCTTTGACTTTTCATCATCATTTCCTTATCTCTCTCTCTCTATCTTTCTCAATTTTATAAATGCTTTGCACTGTTCCCAACGCCCCTTACGCTCTCGCTCTCTCTGTCTCTCTCCCTCTCTCTGAATCCCACCATATGTAGAGAACTGTTCCCATTTAAAAACTGAACAAAACCAATGAAAAAAGCAAAACATCAACCAAAACCAAAAAAAAAAACTCTCTGTTCTCTTTTTGTATAATTCGAAACGACGAAAACGACAATAAACAATCGCAACACACACAACAATAAATACAACAACAACAACCCAAAAACAACAACAACACACACACGCAGCATATCGACTATGAAGAATACTACACGACACGCGATCCCGATCTGCTCGCAAGCAATTTTACCACAAACTTAGCATTCTTGACCAACAATTGGCGTCACATGTTGGGCAGGCCGACAATCACATTAATGGCAACGCATTATATGCTAGGTAACTACATATATCAACCACACTCGCAACCCAACAACCTCTCAACCAAACCCAATCGTAATCCCAATCCAAGAATCAATATCCCAAAACACTGCAACACACACACACGCACACACTCACACCTGATATGATATATTCTGCTTGTGATATATAGTGTGTATACTATATACAATGTATGTGTATGTACGTGTATGACTGAATGTGTTAAGCTTCTGCTGCTGCTGCTGCTCCTGCTGCAACCTTATCTGACTTTCTGCGATACAATGTGTGACAATCCTTCTGTCTGTCTGTAGTTTAGCCTGACCCTTGTATGGTTTCTCCTACACAACCCCATGGAGTTCTAACTGCATCTTTCCCTTAAACACTTCATGTTGGTTTATTTCGTCTGTTATCTCTCTATCAAACCCCCCTAACCCCACCCACTCTGCACTCGGCTTGGGCTGCACACAACAACAACAGAAACAACAAATAAAACTGGTGTTGGTTTCTCTGAGAATCTTTGAGTGAATCCTTGCGTATGTCGGTTATTGTTGTAGCTTGTGAATTAACCGTAGATCCTAAGCAGCATCATCAAGATTCATTGCTAACCCAATCCCATCCAAACACACACACAACAACAACAAATCATATACATATATATATACATATATTTCCAACACATACTACATATGTATGTAAAATACTAATGGGCTCAATCTGTGTGGGGGGCAATCAACAGATCAGGACAAGATCCCGCTGGCAATGATCCAAACGATGCGGAAACTCAAGTCGGGCTACATCAATGGAACGCGCGTGATGCTGAGCAATCTGAAGGACTTTCTCAACACTTCGGCCATCACGGACTTGAGCTTCTTGGGCAGCACCGAGGATGGCTATCCGGATCGCCTGCATCCGGATGTGCAGACCTATTTGGATGAGCATCTGCTGCGCTCGTTCAGCAATCGCAGCACAATGAATTTGCGTGGCGGCAATCTGCGTCCGCGCCACTTGCGTCGTCGCATGTCCTGCAAGGGCGCCATCAAGAAGACGCGCTCCATCAATGTGGACTGTAAGTGTGTTGTGGATTGTAAGAAAATTATATATCTCTATAACGTTCTTCCTCTTTAGCTGACAATCTGGGCATGGAGGGGCCAACCCCGTTGACCGAGCGTCGTCTGTCCTCGATTGTGCCGCCGCCTTGGCTGCAGGCCAGCAAGCAGCAGGGACACGTCAACGTGTTTGCCACCACGCCCGAGGAGGGTCCAAGCACTGCGCCCGCCCAGCTGGGTGGGGAGTTGGGTCAGCGCGAGAACATATATCCAGTTGATCCGCACCACAGTCGCTCGGCCATTGACCGACGTAGCGACTTTGTGCGCCAACAAGAGAGTTAGTTCTTGATTCTTTTGCCTTTCCCTTTTAATACCCTTGCAGAGAGTATATATAATTATATATATTCTTGATCAACATCCACAAAGGAGTCGAACTAGCTATGCCCCTCACTTGCAGCATAACTATTCCCCCAATTTTAGAGCATTCTTGATGAATTCAGCAGTATCTGACCTATATATGACATAGCTCTCCTAGAACCTATAGGCCGATTTTTATTGTTTAACAATATATTACAACCAAACTAACCACCTCCGCCTTTTTCAATGTACCTTATATGCTGTCCAAATTTTGTCTCAAATCGACATCACATAGCTGTTATAGGATCAATCGTCTGAAATTCGTGTTTAGTATGAAAAGTGGTTTTGTTTTTATGAGACGTTGCACCTTAGCAAGTTATCAAGTTAAAGTTATCCGTATATTTCTGAAATCGGACAACTTTAGTCTATAGCATTCATGGGAACAATCAGGGGAAAATTTGCTGTTAATTAAAACTATTAAACACATGAACAAAGTTGAGAAACCCTGCTTTGTTATATGTGTATTAATATTAAAAGGGATAAACATTAACGATCTGCAAGCGTATTGAATATTCGGCCAGCCGAAGCTTACTCCTTTCTTTCTTGTTGTTTTGTAGTGTGATTCTTATTTTTGTTGTTTTCCTTTTGCTCTTCGGTTATTTTCATTTCGATTGCCATCATTATATTCCATCGACACAACGCACAACAAACTTAAAGTAACAGTGCCAAAAATTCTCATTCAACGCCATCGTGCGGATACCAATTTTGCGGATACAGAAGTGGAGGAGCTCATTGCGACGCTGCGTGAAACGGAGAATCTTGAGGAACAGGGTGACATCCTTCAGTTTCTGGTGGATACTCAGGGATTGGATTTCAATACGGGTAAGTTGTCTGGGGATTACCCACTGCCCTCATAAGTAGAGTCAGTAGAGGCAACGCCATAACGCACATGCGAATCCACTGCGGAAACACTCGCACACACTTCCAACACACACACACACACACACACAATGTACGCAGGTAGACTCTAGGATTAACATCTGCAGAAAGAACTATTAACTACTGTAGTTGAAGTTGATCTTTGGCTAATCTTCATAGCTGGTAATCGTGCCCAGTTTTGGGTTCCATATACACATATTGGGATCCCCTCGAGAGTGAATTGCACTCATATATTTAATTGTTTTGTGCTTCGTTACTTTTCTTCTTGTATACTTTGTGCTTTGTGCTCTCTCTCGTCTCTCGTCCTTGTCCAACTCCAACCATCTCCACCATAATGTACCGTCTACAGCTGGCCTGGGCTTAAAGCACAAGACCGATAAAGATGCTGCTGGTAAGTGTGAAGAGATCCCGGCTCTCGAAACCGTGGCTTGTCTGTCCTTCATATGGTGTCGGTTCGTTCACTTGTATGCTGCGATGTTGTTGGTGTTGTACTACTGTTCTCCTCCCCACCTTCCATCCTTGTCCAAAGATCCGGTTACCCACCTTCCCACCTCCCCCATCCCAAACATAAATCTGTCTTTCAATCCTCTTCGATTCGTTCCCATTTCCCTTTTAGTTCCCCCTCCACCTACTTCCCTGTACAGTCACCCATTATTGGTCCTCAACTTCCCCCTCATCCACACCTTCCCGCAATTCACAATCATTCAAGCGTAATACTGTTATACATACTATTTAACAACTGCTTTTCTAGCTGGTATACTGTTATATGAATGTGTTAATGTCTTGTGCAAACAATTATACAATATTTGCAATTCTTATACTGCAACTCTTGGTCACTGCAACTGGTATACTGTTATACTGTGGAAGCTCTTCAACTCTCATACACATTTTATTCTTAAATAATTATTCTTTGACATTCTTTAATTTAATGCTGGCATATTTGTATACTGGTATAATTATACAGTAGTATATACTTTTATATTGTTATATTGTTATACTGGTATAATGTTATTCATTGATAGCTGTTACTTAAACTAATTTCAATCTTGAATTGTTAGACTTTGGTATACTTTTATACTGGCATACTGTTATACTTTGGTATACTGTTATACTGGCATACTGTTATACTGATATACTGTTATTCAGGTATACTGTTATACTGAAATACAGGCATACTGTTATACTGGCATACTGTTATACTGGCATACTATACTGTTATTCTTTCAAATCTGTTGCTTTCTTATACAAATGTCATTCTTCAATTATTACACTTTGGTATACTTACATGCTGACAGACTATAATACTGGTATACATTGTTATACTGTCATACACTTTTATACAAAATCACTTTTTGGTTGCTCTTCAATTCAATTTTCTAAATAACATGTATTCTTTTATATTTTATTTTAAATGTTCCACACGCACGCCACATACGCACACACACACGCACCGCACACACACGCACACCGATGTAACCCATATACGCGCCTCTACATCTGTATCTTGCCATTAATCTGAAACAAATTTCGAACATCTTCTACTACACACAACCAACGTCTACTCACAAAAATGGCCCACAAATCTCTCTCCACAACGTGAACCTAACCCTCTTCTTGCCAAACGAACCCAACTAACCAAACAAAACAAAACAAAACAACTGCAACAACAACAATAACAACAACCAAATTAACAACAACATCAAATGAATAACAAATAAAGAGCTTGAACAATCATTCGTGGACGATGTGATGCTCGAACTGTCAACTGCTGGTGCTGGTGGTGGCGCCGGTGCTGCTTGCAGTGGTGGTGGTGGTGCTGGTGGTGATGGAGGTGGAGCCAAGAGATCACAGCCAGCAGCCGCAGCAGCAGCAGTGCCGGTGCCCACAGTGATCATCGATGCAGTTCCAGCAGCAGCAAGCACCAGCAATGCCAACGACGAGGACAATGGCAATAAGTCGAATCCGGTGCCGCCGGCAACCGCCACAACCGGCTCAAGTCACAACAACAGCTTAAATAACAACGATTCTTCTCAATCTGAAGGCATGCTGGAGGAGGGACGCGTCGTCACGGTCAGGGATCTACTGAAGGGTCTCTACGAGAAGGCCTGCCAGCAGAAGCTGTGGGGTCTCGTCCGCCACACTGCGGGCATGCTGGGCAAACGAGTGGAGGATCTGGGCAAGGCAGTTACCGATCTATTGGTGCGCCAGAAACAGGTTACCGTGGGCATGCCGCCCAACAACGAGCACACCATAACAGCGCCGCTGCCTGAGGTTGAGTTGCGTCAACTTATACACGATGTGAGTACAGAGAGAAGAGAGAGAGATGAGATGAGATGAGATGATCTTCCTTATATAAATTCATTTTCCTTTTTTTAGGCCTATGGTGACGATGAGAGTACGGCCATGTTGACGCAGGAGCTGATGGTTTATCTGGCCATGTTTATACGCACTGAGCCGCAACTGTTCCACGAGATGTTGCGCCTGCGTGTGGGCCTCATTATACAGGTCATGGCCAAGGAGCTGTCCCGCACGCTCAACTGTGGCGGCGAGGCTGCTTCGGAGCATCTACTTAATCTGTCGCCCTTCGAGATGAAGAATCTGCTCTATCATATACTCAGCGGCAAGGAGTTTGCCGTCAGCAGTGGTGAGAGAAGAGAGAGAGAGAGAAGAGATGAAGATTAGATAGAGAATTCACATATATTTGTCTTTTGCAGTGGCGCGTGGAAATTTGTCGATTGTCAGCTGCAAGTCGAGCCGTGTCAGCAAGAAGAGTCAAATCGGTTTGGGTGATCCGGAGGGCGAGGATGCCCTCATTGCCACCATTGACGATCGTCAGGGTCAGTGGCTGCGTCGTCGTCGACTCGATGGCGCTTTGAATCGTGTGCCACGTGATTTCTATTCACGTGTCTGGACCGTGCTGGAGAAATGTCAGGGCTTGGCCATCGAGGGACGTGTGCTGCAGCAGAGTCTCACGCAGGAGATGACACCGGGCGAGCTGAAGTTTGCACTGGAAGTGGAGACGGCACTCAATCAGATACCACAACCGGAATACAGGCAGCTGGTGGTCGAGGCGCTGATGGTGCTCACCCTGGTGACCGAGCACAATATGGTGCCCACTCTTGGCGACATTATCTATGTGGAACATTTGGTGCACAAGGCGAATCAATTGTTCCTGGAGGATCAACGCAAGGTGCAGGGCGATGCCACGCTGTGCTGTGCCAAGCTCAAGGATGGCAAGGAGCAGCAACAGGCTGCATCCGGCATGTTGCTCTGTGGCGGCGCTGCCTACATATGCCAACATCTCTACGATAGGTGACATTGATGATTATATTGCATTTCATTCAGTCCCTTTACTAATCTTTCTCTCGCAATTTCAGTGCTCCCAGCGGCAGCTATGGCACCATGACGTACATGTCACGCGCCGTCGCCCTTGTGCTGGACTGTGTGCCCAAGCATGGTGAAATGGAATGCGCAATCTCCTAAAGGTTTTAATACACTGAAAGAAAAGAAAAACACTCGCTACACTCGACCTGGAAACAAGCAAGGCGCGTCTGCAGGACGACGCTACTTAAATGCCATGTACTGTTAAACCGACGGCCCATTTTCGATTCTCTCTCGTAATCTCTCTTTCTCACTCTAACTCTCTTTCTCCCTTTCTCACTGTAAGCAGTGCTATTCTCCCTCTTTTCTCTCTCTCTATCTGACTACTTTGTTGCTTGCTCAGGCCGCCTAATTAGCCCAACGATATATTAAGCTTGAGGATGAGGAGGCACATGCTAACTACAATATATATACTATATAAATCGATATACATACATATATTATTATGTATTTTTGTAATACTACCCCCTTTGACTCCTGAGCGGACCACCCCCCGTCATCACAGTCCTCATCCAAAGTACTAACGACGACATACACGACGAGTACGAGTTTATATATGAAATATATATACAAATATATATATGTATTATCCTAATTTATATCGCTGCGCGCCACAAAACGGTTTTATATACTCGCAGATAATCTCCACAACGGGATTTTAAATTATGTTTCTGTTCCAATAAGCTGCAAGTTTTTATTGAGACGAATAATGTAGAATGAAATAAAATGTTTGCAATGTTAAAACCTTGAATGTTTTCTTATTTTTTTTATATTTTGGATTTGGAAATATGCAAAACACGTTTCTTTTGAGTTTTTGTTAAGCATAAATATCATTTTTTATTTAGTTCATTTCTTGTTGACTTTCGCTTTTCGTGTTTGCCATAGCGCTTATAAAATGTTTACAAAATTTGTATTCATTTGTAAGTTGCGAATGTGTGGGCACGTGTGTGTGTGTGTTTCCGCTGTTAGACATTTTTTAAATGTACTTTTTGTTTTTAGCTTTAGTGTTTTAAGCTGAGCTTGCGCAACATTTGTAAAGTTATAGTTATATTTTTACTTTTACAAAAACAGATTTGAAATAAAGCCACAAACAATTTTGAAGAGTGCCTGCTGCTTATACGAGTGTAGGGTGTGTGTGTGTGTGTGTGTACTTATGCTCGTGTGTGTAATTAGTTTAAACAGAAATAAAGTTAGCGATGATGTTAAACGAGAGTGTGTTGTAAGGTTTTATAAAAAAAAATCCTAGACAAAAAATACTTATGAAGAAAGAATTGATGTTTAGCAATAGCCCCTGTCGGGCACACGACGACGCGGCGCACACCTGATGATGTTGTCCACACGGAGAATCATTTCAGCAGCCTCGGCGGCAGACATAAGCACCTGACGCTTAACGGCAAAGGACTCTGTGATGCCCAGTTCACGAACATCGGATACCTTGCCTTGCTCCATGTCCAATCCCAGCTGATGCTTGCCCTGGGCATGACCGGCACGCAGCTCGGAGATCAGTTGAGCCGAATCGAAGCCGGCATTGTCAGCAATGGCTGTGGGCAATGACAGCAGAGCACCTGGAATGGTTAAACGGATCACGGATTAGTCCCACAACGATTTAAAGGGTAATATGCGACAGTTGACTTACGTGCAAAGGCCTCAATAGCAATGGCTTCCTTGCCAGGTGTTTCGGCCGCCTTCTTCAGCACAGCGTTGGCCATCAGAGCCTCGGAGCAGCCGCCGCCGTAAATGATGCGCGACTCCTTGATGGTAGCTGCCAACACGCAGAGGGCATCGTGCAGTGAACGATCAGCTTCGTCCAAAATCTGTTGGGTGGCGCCACGAATCACAATGGTGCAGGCCTCGCCCAGCTTGACACCGCTGAAGCGCAGCAGTGTGTCCTCACCGATCATCACCTGCTCGATCAGTTCGCATTCGCCCAACTTAACCAGATCTGGATTCTCGAATGTGGAAACAATCTCACCGCCAGTGCAGTAAGCCAGACGCTCAATGCCATCGAAATCAGCATGCTCAATTGACATGATTTGGGCATCGGCGAACAGCTGCTCCGGGTAGTTGTAGATCAGTTGACGGTTGATGAACACATTGCATTTGTGTGCCAGAATCTTGTCCACTTTCTCCTTCATCTTCTCCTTTTCAGCCATCTCCAGATCGGCAATCTTGGCCAACGAGTCGACCTTGATGCTGCTGCCGAATACTTTGATCTTGTCTGTGTCCATCGGTGTGTTGGCAATCAGAATCTTAGCATTCTCAATCTATGGACCGAAATGATAAAATTGCAAATTTAATGTTTACATCCAGAGAAAACAGCAATTAATCTATAATATATTCTATGATTTCAGTGCACACGCACAGAACGCAGCCCTAATGCCAGCCCGGTGTCATGTGAGTCACGTGCTTTGGCAACATATGTTCAGTTTTTGGTTGGGCACAGCTTATTGTAGATCATGGCCGCCACATCAAACTCGTCAAAATGGCTGTGATATGACGCAAATAGATCAACATAGCTCACAGTCATTTCGACGCGTTAATATGGAGCATTTATGTGTGAGAACTCGCATACACAACACGAAGTATATTCAAATACACAAGTAATATGGATAAGTGATCCCTTTACTTACACGCTGAGGCTGATGCACGCCGGGCTTCTTGTCCAGCAGAAAACCTTCATCTAGGAACGAATCATCCAGTGTACCACCAGATTTCTTGATAATCTGTATGGACTTGAGTTCGCCGGAGCCCTTCAGACGCAGCACAGCATTGACAGCCAGATTGGCAAAGAATTCCTTGTGTTGATGCAGGATCTTTGAGGACAATGTAGTGCGTGCAATGTTCAGCAAATCGTTCTTGAATTTCTCATTATTTGCCGAATTATCCTGAGCGGCGGCGGTCAGTGCTTCCAAAGCAACCTGTGTGGCCGTACGCCAGCCGGACACAATAATCTGTGGATGCAACTTCTGCTCGACAAGCTTTTCGGCTTCGCGCAACAGCTCGGATGCCAGGACCGTGACAGATGTGGTGCCATCGCCAACCTCCTCGTCTTGGACACGCGACATATCGACCAAAATCTTTGCAGCTGGATTATCAACACCAACGGCACGCAAAATAGTTGCACCGTCATTGGTGACCTCCACCTGGCCAGCATTGCGACCGGTGGCAACTAGAATTTTGTCCATGCCCTTGGGTCCCAGTGTACTTTTGACCAGATCGCCAATAGCGATGGCACCAATGAAGGATGACAGACGTGCCATTTCGGCTTTCTCCTCCTGCGCCTCATTTTTGAGTACGCGCACGGGATTTAATGACATCTCCTGTTAAATGCAATGAGATAAACGAGAAAAAATAAACATTTGTTTATATATAGATATTTATGTATGCGTTTATAAGTAAACATATTCATATGTTTTACTGAAGATTTCAGCTACTGTTCTATGGCAACAGACATAACCTAAAAGAGTGCGTGATTCATCGGCAACCGAGCGCAGCACACACCCAGCATGCATTAAGAAATTTGTCATGGCAGAGCAACAAATGCTGCATCATGCTTGTCATTTTTCACTTAACATTCGAATACATTTAAAACAATTGCGAAAACATAATTGGAAACTTCTCGAAGCAGTGAGCCAGTCCTCACGTGTGTGAAAGACCAGAGGCAACTCAGTGCTGCGCTGCTCTGACCAGACGGTCTTGTGCGTGCGGCTTCTGACACCCGGCAAATAAAAATGCTTGTTTGCATTAAATTATCAATGAAAGCTTGAATATTTTGCCACACTCTCATCAGTTATGCTGTAAACTTATTATATTGTTTATTCAATGTATTTTTATTTACCATTTTGAATGCTTATTAACAACTTTTTGATCACAGAATTCAGAGTATCCCACACAGCGCGACAAAGCGACAAAGAAAATGGCGAAAGAATAAGTAGGGATGTTGATATTCTATCGATGTGTAAGGCTGTATCGATACTGCACGACATGCGATTAACAAATGACATGCGATATGTCGATGTTTCAATTTTAGGCAAACAATCGATAGTTTTGAGGCGGCCATTTTAAATCTTTCTAGATCTTACTGTTGGTGGTTGAAATGAAACACATTTACATTTAAATACAATTCAAGTTACACTCAAAATGTTTTTATATTTTCTTTCTTTAGCTTTTAATAATAAATAGACGAACGAATTTAATTCTAAGTTCTATATATAAAGAAGTTTACAATTTAAAGAGCACTCTCATTCCTTTAACCGAAAATATTTGAGTAAAGACTGTTTAGCCCATTGCTGATGGTCGAGAAAAATGCCATTGTCATTGGAAGCAGCTGCTGCATAGGACGGGACACCAGGTCTGTAATGCTGTGGGGCCTGAACGGGCCGATAATATGAGGGCCCGCCAACGGCTCCAACGCCCTCAATGCGCTGTGAATAATTGCGAAAATGTACAATTAATAAAAACGTATTTCGATTTGAAAATGAAAGCTGATTTCAAACCAATTTTATTGTCCACTTCAAAGAGGCAAAAATTTGTTAACTATACCATATAACAATTATTATTAACAGCAACAACAACACTTAATAATATGAAATATACAATATATAGAAAAGGCATGTTTTCTGTTTAGGCCACGAGAAAATGTGAAAACCAAAACCGAACTAAGAAGCACTAAGTCAGGCATTTTCCGCATTCCGATTCCGTTCGTGTAGCGAGTAATGCGAACGGAATTGCAATTCAGAAGAGACCTGCGTGAACAAGAACAATAACAACGATCATAATAATAATAATAATAATAATAGCAGTGAGAGGTATAAGGGTTTTAATGTTCCAAAGATCATATGACCATGATTGAGATTAATCCAAGGCATATTGGTCAAGAGATTCGCTGGGTCCTCCCCATTCGGTTAGTTAGTTAGTTAGTACTACTTGGATTAGTGTCGAGTCTTAAGACTAAAGCACTTTGCGAATATTTACACCGAAGCTCCTGCAGCGACGTCCACAGGCGGGCGGAAGGATGAAAGGAAGATGTGGAGAGTGTGGGAGGGTCTTGGACAGTTGAAAAGGCAGTCTAGTTAGTGGGAAATTGTAGCTTATCATTCACCAGCCGCCGCTGACTGAGTGGCGCTTTCGTGGATGGCCTTGTGGTTGTTGTCGATCTTCTGCTGCTGCTGGAGCTGCTGGCAAGCATGTACTGTGAAAGGAGTTAGCAGTATATACAACAAGGGAGGAGCATTTGGTTAACCAACACCAGAAGCCATGGGCAGATCGCAAGCAGAAGTGGTACTTACCTTGGATGCTTGTAGCGTGACATTGAGCAGAGTGGGGTGTTGTTCAACTATGACAAACTCTACCTCACGCGGCGCATAGCCCTCGGCAAAGACCTGCATGGAAAGGGCAGAGATCAGAGATCAGTTAACGCTAGAGTTGCAGTTGTTCCTCGCTGTAGCTCACCTCGGCCTTGTAATATCCCGGCAAGAGTATGCGCCAGAATTCCCCCATATTTGGTCGTCTGGAAACCTACATCGCGTCCTTTGATCTTGATGGAGGCCCGTTCAATGGGCATGCCCGCCGGATCGAAGACGAAACCCTGGACGCCGCGATGTGCCTCGGCCAGGAACTTGATCAGAGACTGCCAGGCACCGCTTGGAATATGAGACAAGTCTAAAATCAAAAGGTTGTCCACTAACTCACCAACTGATTATCTTCCCAGTACTTCTTGAGCTCGTAGGCCGGCGGAAACTTGCAGCAGGAAATCTCCAGCGTTATCTCCATGCAGCCATACCAGACGTAGTTGTAATCCTGCATGCCGCCTGTCAGTGGATACCATGCTGCTCCATTGGTGATGCCATTCTCGAAGGCGGGCGTTGCCGACTTGCAGGCTACACCTCTGGACATCTTGGCATGATTTCGGGCATAGACAAGTGATAAATGCTTAAAGACATCGTCGTCGGGCGTCAGCGACGGCGCTGCCGAATACGTCTGGAACACTGCGCCCAGGGGACATGTGGTGCGGCAGAAAAAAAGTCAGCACAAACAAAGAGAGAGGCGATGCGGGCAGCAAGTAGAAGGAAAGATCAAGTGAAAAAGAGATTAGTCAAGTCAGTTGGGGGGCGGCGGCGAGAACGTCTACTCACTCGCGCACAGCGCGGACGAACGGCAGATTCCTTTAAGCAGCCATATTGGTGCGAAGGCAAGGATTAAAGTTCAAACAGAGAGAGAGAGAATTGCGGAGGGAGATAACTTTATAAATCGGAACTCGCGGAGAGTTACGCAGGAAAGCCAAAGGGAGAGGAGAAGAGAAAGAGGCCTAAGGGGCCTGGCGCACTACCGAGACTACTTACTGGAGTTGGGCGTATTGTCATACGGATAACTGGCCACCAAGGCGCCACCATGCAGGCTGCCACTTAGCACGAACTGAATCTTCGAGATCCAATCCTTGACAGCGTCTGTTTCCGGCTGACCACGTTTGTTGTTCTGCTTGAAGTAGTCCGGAAAGTTTCGATTCAAATCGAAACCACGGGCATTATAGCTACAAAGAAAACAAGAAAGGTTCATAAATACAACATCATTCCGGCGCACCCGCCTTCGCCTTCCTCACCGTCCCTGTGCACCGTCGCAGGTGCCCTCCTTGGAGAGAGAGTAACCATCCGGATTCATAGTGGGCAATATGTGAATGCGCGTATTGTCCAGCAGCCACTTAACATACTGATCCGTATTGTAGCTAGTCACAAAGTACTGGATCAGGTGCAGCAGCATCTCGCGACCCACGGGCTCGTTGCCATGTATATTGCCCACATATTTGACATCGGGTTTGCCCACCATGTGCTCGTACGGCGACGAACTAACCACCATCACCCAGAGATCACGTCCCTGAATTGATTTGCCGATCGAGTAAAGTGCTGTCAGATTGGGATATCGCGCGCTTGTTGCTCTGCAAAAGAATTTCAAATTATTAAATTGTTAAAACAGGTGCTAAAACAGATAGGGTACCCTTTTGGCTACCCTGACTACCTACTCTTGGTAGATCCACAACTTATATTAGCACAACGAGAGAAGGTAGCGTAAAAGACTAGCCAAGGTATTAGCTCTACAAGTAAGGTATTAGCTCTACATCTACTTTTAGTAATAGACTACCTGACAACTGGTAAGGCAGTCTCTGCTGTTTGTCAGTATTGACTAAGGAATACCCGAGTGACTGAGGCATACTCAAGGTATCAGCACTATTTCTGCTTCTATATAATTCTCACAAGAGAAGGTAGCGTAACAGACTAGCCAATCCATGCATAACAGAATAGACTGTCTCTGCTATTTATCAGTGTTGACTAAGGAATACCCGAGTGATCTAAGCAAGGTATTAGCTCTACATCTATAGTACTTCTAGTAATAGACTACCTGACAACTGGTTAGACCGTCTCTGTTGTTTGTCAGTGTTTACTTAGGAATACCCGAGTGACTGAGGCTTAACCAAGGTATCAGCACAACTTCTTGACTAAGGAATATCACTCTAGGTAGCTCTAGCTCTACTTCTTGACAATAGAATACCCAACGTATCAGCACTACTTTTTGACTAAGGACCGTCTCTGCTTTTGTCAGTGTTGACTAACGAACTGAGTGTTGATCTAACTAAGGTATCAGTTCTACTTCTACATTGATGTTATAGTTAAACGTAGTTACACAGTTACCTGGCTGACCTAATTGTGTAACTAATCGCACGGCATTAAAAGCTTTAACTCAATATTGATGGGTAATAAAAAGCGATATACCCTCTGGCGGCAGGGTATATGTATGCAGATAATGAAATTGATTGCTCGCCCCTTGAGTGGGGGGGCTGGCCACTTGTTGCTGATTTGGTACCTACCTTAAGAATCGCGTCAGCTCCTCGTGATCGTGATAGACGAAATCGAGATTCTGCGCATCGGGCAGATATGCTCGTGGTTCGGGCAGGGCCATTGTTAACTGGTCGCTGGAGACGGTCTTGGCGCTGGACAACAAGAGGGTGTGGCCAGCGTACAGCAGCAGCAGCAGCAGCTGTGCGGCAATTGTGTTTCGCAATATCATGATGAAGACCTTGTCGGCTTGGCGGCTGGCGCACGATCGATAGGCGAACTACGATCGATCGATCGATCCAGATGGCGATCCGTTGACGGTGACGTGAAGTCTGCAAATGTGAAGAATCGCCAGCGTGTGGCGGTTGTTATAAGCAGATGATGAAGATGGATAAGGCAAACTTGGCAAGCTACAGTTGGGGTGGGGTTGGGGCTGTGGCTGTGAGCTGAGGCGGGACAACCTGTTGTTGCCGACCACGGTACGTGCTTCAATTTGGACAGCGAGTGCATTGGCCCAGCCCGACTGACTGCAAACGTGTTACTCCTTGCTCCCCCCCCCCGCACCCCCTCCCCTTTCTACCGAGCCAAAGTTCATTGATTTATATTGGTGAGTGGCCAGGGGGAGGACGATGGCACGGCACGCGTAACGAAACAACAAAGAAAGTTTCATCTAATCATAGGATACCCTTTAGTAAAGAATTTTATTCAATTTGAGTGGGAGGTGGGCGTGGCATTTTATATGTGTTGTAAGCACAAGTTAAGAAGGTACCTGTTAGCCAAATTGAATCGCTCTAGCACTTGGGATAGCAGAGATCTTTGAGTTCATACAGACGGAGGAACTTATAGATTGCCCTGCATGCATCGAACAGAAGTCTATATGCTCTGGCATTCCTCTTGTTCACTTCCACATACTCGTACATCAATATGCCCGCTGTGCTTTGCTTTGCTACAGGGTAAAACAAACAAATTCTCTTGAATCGGATCACTTGAAGAGCTGCCTTCGGCTTGTCTAATCAGATATCAACCGGATGGCAGGTATCTCTGCCAAATGTTCCGATAAGATACCCCCCATAAGTTTATATATATATATACTATATATGCGATATAGTTTGTGTCCCGGCGACTATAAAAGCGTCTTCTATTGTTCAGATCGGGCCATAAACTCAAAAAAAATGAAACTATCCGCAGCACTTGTGATTCTCTCCGCGCTCGTCGGTTGCTCCATGGCCAACGGTGGAGCCCAGCAACGCATTGCCGGCGGCGAAGATGCCGTGCTGGGTCAGTTACCCTATCAGGCAGCACTCTCCGTGGGCGGTTCCTACAATTGTGGAGCTGTGATCATTGCCGAGCGTTACGCTCTCACCGCACTCACCTGCGTTTGCTCGGCGGGCAAGGACACAGCGTAAGTAAAGTAAACAGAAGATAATCTGCTTAAATTGACGCCCTCATCCCCTCCCTCGATCCATTAGTTGGCCACCACAACTGTTCATGGTCTCTGCAGGCACTGTGGATCTCTACAATGGCGGACAGCGTATTCGTGTCGAGGAGATCACGCTAAATCCAAACTACAACGAGCTTACAGTCGGTTTGGCGCTGCTGCGTCTCACCGAGCCATTGGTGTTCAATGAATATATACAGGCACTGCCACTGGCCAAGGTGGATCCCCCACAAGGCGCCTATGTGGACATCTCCGGCTGGGGACGCACCAAGCAGGCAGAGACAAACATGTACCGCACCCTGCAGGTTGGCTACGCTGTGGTCGAGGCCGAGCGTGAGTGCGCTGTCGTCGACAATCAGATTGTCAACAACGAACAGGTTCTGTGCCTGGGACACCAGCGTCGCCAGGGCATCTGCACCGGCGATATCGGTGGACCAGCTGTCTATCAAGGTGCCCTGGTCGGTCTGGGCGCTCAAATGTTGGGCGAGTGCGGTGGCCTCTTGCCCGAACGCTTCATCAGCATTGCCTACAACTACGAGTGGATTCAGCAGCAGCTGGAGTAGATCTTACAGAAATAAAGATTCCTTCGAGTGCAAAACAACGGTTATTTTCAATTGCCACGCCCCTTGTCCATATTATAGTATCATGTTGATCCCTCTTGGACAAATGCCTTGCACACCCTGGTCCGCGTCATACCCACTCGAGATAAACTCGACTCACACGTTTTCCCTACAAAACAAGTGCTCTCTTTCCACTCTATCTATGTATGTACATATATCTCAACAAATACGTCCTCTCTCTCTATCTCTTTCTCTCTATTTGTGTCTCTTTTTCTTTCCTCTATTTCCCTATTTCATTCATTAGTTTCCACACAAGTTTTTCAAGCTTTGCTTTCAAATACTTTTCAAACCGATTAACCGCGAATTCGATACCAAAAATTCAACTTTCTCCTTTTTGTCAGGAACAAATGGATTCATTTATAGTCCCTCCGGTTTTAATGCTAACTTTATACGGTAACGAATAAGTATAGTCAGATACCTTGATCATTAAAAGTGCTGCCAAATTCTGAGAACCAAAAAATATATTTTAATGTCTTTCTATTCCGTAATCTATCGATAAAAATGAACAAAGCGTAAAATTGCTTGCTTCATTTCAAATGACTTCCTGCTTTCCGCAATTATTAAATGTTTTTGGCAGCGGAAAAAAAACAGAATGGGCAGCACTGTTCATTGACAATATTCCCTTAGATAACTTGCCGTAATCGATAGCAAAGTGCCAGAACTAAGCCGGATATCGCTTGCCGGAAAATTCAACTAGTCACCAGTAGAGGAAAAGTCGATTCAAATCGATTTAAATCGAAAATTTGAAATATAAGAAAAAACGTTTTTTTTAGCTTGAAATTATAGAAAATAACGTGTTTTTGGCTTGAAATTAAAGAAAAAAAGTACACTATATTATTGTTATTAAACAATTACCCCCAACTCAAAATTCTTCAAAGACAAATGCCACCACTAGACATGTTTACTAATTTAGTTATCGTAATTTAGTATTATTTTCAAATTTTCGATATAATCGATTCTCAAAAAATTAAATCGATGAGGAAATTGAAAATATGGATTAATCGATTCGAGAATCGATTTAACTTCCAGCTCTAGTAACCAGTACTGCCAGCTCTTCGGTTCATAAAAAAGCTAAACTTATCATCCCGCATTGCCAATAGATCTATCGTGTTGTAGCAAGATCTAGTGGGAAAATGGCTAAATTGGCAGCACTGACTAGGAACAGGGCTGAGTTTTGTTCATGGAAATCAAAGAGATAATGCAGTATACCCCCAAAAAGGATTAGAAAGAATATCGTTTAATGTGTTTTCATCGACTTTCTATTGAATATTCTCCTGTATCCAACTGTAAAAGTGGGCAACATTAACGAATCCATCGGGATTTGAGCTGCCACAGCCGCCGACATAGAAGGCACCAATGCCGACAAGTTGGTTCTGGTAGACCGCAGGAGCACCGGCATCGCCAGCGCACAAACCGTTGCTGGAGTTGGATTCATCGCTGGTAGAGACCAGGCAGAGCAGACCCTCATCCTGCAGATGCAGTTGCTCCTGGCACTCGTCGCCACTGAGTGTCTTCTGGTAGCCCACCTGCAGGCGGTGAGTGTACGATCCCTGGGTACGCTGTGCCCCCCAGCCCGTGAAGGTCACTTGACTGCCCGCAGGTGGCACCACGCTGGCCACTGCAATGGGCTGTGTGTTGGCATTCAATGTGACCGGCTGCTGCAGCACCAGCAGTGCCAGATCATTGAGACCATCTGCATAGTCCTTGTGGATGAGAATGCGTGAGATCTGAACGAGTTGTCCGCCTGCCAAGCGTTGAATGCTGCCCACGCGCAGTAGGAAGTTGCGTGCCGGATAGCTGAGGAACGGGAAGGGGAAGATGTTTAGCAGAGAGAGCGACAATTGCCAGAGAGCTCAGCTGACTACCTCTCAATGCCACTGCCGGTGGTCACACAATGTGCCGCAGTCAGGCCATGCTGTACTCCAATCAGCGTAGCACTGCAAATGTGCGTTCCATCGCGCTGCAAAGATGCGCTGTACGGATGCGAACCCACTGCCACTGGCTGGCCATCGACGAGGCGTCCCTGGGGCAATGAGCCGGCAGCTGTGGCGGCCGTTATTAACGACAGCATGCAGAGCAACGCAATCCTGGCACACATGTTGAAACCAATCTGAACTAAACGCCGCCAGCCGCGTACCTTGCACCTTATATACGGGCGCCGGTTCAGGTTTATGGCCTCCTCCACTGCAAATCTTATCGCCTCAATGGAGTCATAATACCCACCGCCGCCTTCTTATCGCGCCAGATTAGGGGCCGCTTATGCCTGACCGTTGCGAGGCAGCAGGCAGCTTACCTGGGCCAGCTGCAGCTGGTGCGGTCAGTAACCAATTCGACGCCATGTTCGCGCCACGTTCTCTGCTGCCGCTGCTGCTCAGTTTGGCTCTCGTGCTTGGCACAACGCTCGCCCTGCCCCAGAGTCGTTTGCTGGGCTCCGAGGATGCCAAGGTGGGCGAGTTCCCCTGGGCGGGTTCACTACGTCTGGATCATGCGCATGTCTGTGGCTGTAGCATCATTTCCACCACCCAGATGGTGACAGCTGCCCACTGTGTCTCCGATCTGGGCATAACACCGTAAGGAACCCTTTCTCTACCGTCTTCTAATCCCCCTAGTAATCTCTGAATCTGTTCTCCAGTGTCTCTGCCAGCCGCTTGAGCGTTCGTGTGGGCAGCATCAATCAATTCTCCGGTGGCAGCATTGTCTACGTCTCCGAGGTGCTCATCCATCCCTCATACGGCAACTTCCTGCATGATCTTGCCCTGCTAACCCTCAGCGAACCTTTGACCTTCACCGAACGCATCAATGCGATTCCGCTGCCCGAAGCCACAGAGGAGACTGGCGAAGATGAGGATGAGGAGGAGGTGCCAGCCAATGGCACACCCGTCTACATTGCCGGCTGGGGTGAGCAGCTCGATGGCACCTCCAACTACAAGCTGCAGAAGGCCAACTTCAACACCCTGAGCAAACCAAACTGCGAGCTGGCTGCCGGCTACGGCTACGACTCCACCCTGTGCCTGTCGAGCGCCGACAACCAGGGTGTCTGTCGCGGCGATGCCGGCGCCGCTGTTGTCGATGATGCTGGCATCCTTATCGGCATCGTCAGCTTCTTCTTCGGCAACTGTGGCACATCGTATCCCGATGTGAGCACTCGCACTGCTTACTACCTCAACTGGATCGAGGCCAACAAGAAGTGAGCAAGTGAGCTGGGAATGCTGGGCAGATCTCTTTGATCTATCCCCCCTCCCCTGCCACCCACACTTTACTCCTTCCCTTATATTTTTTTCAACACTTTTTTTTGCTGTGCATAAAACATTTGTGGGCATCTGCCAAGAATTAGAACAACAAAAACAACAATAAAAAGAGTGCGTGTTTCTTTTTATGGACGGGCGAGCGTCGATTCCCATTGATTCCTCAATTTACGAGCAAGTGTATCATAAATTCTGTCGTTAGTTTTTGCCATATCACTACATTCGATTCAATTGTGTATATGGTCTATGGTCTATATAGTCTATACTTGTTTGCTCTTTTATGGCCCATTGATAACCAGGGTTTTGTTCGCTCGAATTCCCATAGGTTCCGTAATCGTGCTACGATTGCAAGCAATCGATGCGATCGAAACAAGCTACCAACAAGGCAGATAAAGTCCAAGAATTGCTGCAGCAGCGAGTTTATGGCATAAACAGTTATGGCGGGCCTGAGGCTATTGGTATATGCTAGTCATCACGATACCCTGTAACAATCGGTATATATGTACATCTATTCATATATAGAATTGATGTTCACTCTATATACGAATTTATTATTAAAATATTTCGAGATATTCAAGATATTATATTCAATATAAAATTGTTTTGGTGTAACAGTTTTATTTTTAATATATTCAATATAAAATTGTTTTGGTGTAACAGTTTTATATTGAATATAATATAATTAAAAATCTACTACAAAATTGATTTCAATAATATTTTAATAATATTAATAAATTCGTATATTGGGTGTTAGTATTGCACGCAGATCAAGTTTTTTTTAGAATTTGACCATGCTCTTTTTCGTCCCCGTAAAGCATTATTTTAATGCAGGACAGTTTTTGGTAGACACATTAGCTATCATCGCCCCAATGATTTTTCAAAAATTGGTTGCAATCGGATTATTAATTTAGAAGTTATTCAAGAACTAATTTTAAATACTTCCGAAGCCGTTCCCTGTAAAGTATGCAACACAAAATACGCTGAACATTGAAATTATATATTTAAGAAACCGTTTAGCTCAGCTGATACCATATATAACACTCGAGCATACCCGACTGTAGCTTGCTGTATGCTTAATTTCACACCCTGAGTTAATTTCAAAAATTTTGCAAGGAGCATAGCAAAATTTTAAACAAAATTAATATCTTCAATTCATTAAATTTTAATGGGAAATCAATCTGTGTGTGATTTTTAAGCAAAGCTATCATAAAATTTAAATATGAGCAATGGAAACAAGTTTCTCGCGCTTTTTCGTTGATGCCCCAGAACATATAATATCATAAAGAATATTTATATATACATATAAGTCAATTCATGATCAGTTGTTTCTTCGAAAACTGTTTTCATTTGGGTTAAGATTTTCTTTGGTTTTCTGAACTTCGATCGAGCCTTGTTGTGAATGTTTCGACAAACTTATCGCGATTCAATTGGACAGTCTTGAGTCATCCACTTGATCGCTCCAACTGTGGCTTGTCATATAGACAACCCCTGCCGCTTCATCTGCTCCACCTGCTCCATCCCCTTTGCGCGCGCGGAACTGCGGCATATTGCGAATTTTATTATTGGACTAATAACAGAAATAATAACGCCGCAATTGGCCGCTGACCGGCAAGATTAGATTAGATTAGGCTCACGCATTGCCCGAAAGCAGTCGCGCTGTGCCAGCACCAGACCCGGCCAGATAAGGCACTATCGACACCAAATGGCCAAGGAGTCAGACCACTAACGGCATTTGTGCTGCGCATTCGACGACGAATTGACGCAAGGAGAGAAGACAGAGAGAACGAGAGGGAGAGACAGGGAAGAAATCGATGATGAACAAACAATTGCAATGTCCGGCAGCGCTGCTGCTTGTGCTCCTCGGAGCATCGCTGGCCATCTCGCCAGAGAATCGCATTCTGGGCGGCGAAGAGGCGGAACATGATGCCACGCCCCATGCGGTATCATTGCGCATCGACAATGCACACGTCTGTGGCGCCACAATCCTCTCTGAGACAAAGATCCTGACCGCTGCACACTGTCTCTATCGCGATGGTCAAGCGTAAGTTGATCGAGCTAAGCAGATGATCCTCATCCTAATGCAATCTTCCCCGCTCTTCCCTACGTGCAGCATCGACAGCAGCCGCATCTCGGGCCGCGTGGGTAGCTCCAATCAGTTTGCAGGCGGCACCATTGTCCATGTGGCATCGTATGTCGTGCATCCGGATTATTATAAGCTGGACAACAATCTAGCCGTGCTGACGCTGGCTACATCGCTGCAGTGGACACAGCGTATTCAGCCGATCGAGCTGCTCGGACCGGAGGATGCGTTGCCCGCAGCTGGCACTGTGATTGGCATGTCCGGCTGGGGCACCACTGTCGAGGGCAGCGCCTCGTTCAAGATACGCCAGCTTAGCATGACCTTTGCCACGGACGAGGCTTGCCTGGATGCCTATAGCGATTACGATGCCAGCAAATTCTTCTGCCTTGCGCATCCACTCAAGGAGGGCGGCTGCAATGGCGACGGCGGTGGTGGCGCCATCTACCAGGACAAATTGCTGGGTGTCAGTAATTTCATTGTCGGCGCCTGTGGATCACGTTATCCGGATGTTTATGTCCTGGTCCCTGGCTACTACGCCTGGTTGCAGCAGCAGCTACTGGCCTAGATTATGCCCTGATCCACGTAATCGATAATATATCGATAAATTGTTATTGCTTTATACACTATTTTGAGGTTGTTTTCATTTTGTGGGTTTTTTCAACAGATTTATTTTGCATTTGTTTAAGATAAGGTTACATATGTAATCGATATATATCGATTTATGTCTGATCGATAGTCGTGTTATCGATATCTAAGCGTTCGATAATCATGTTATCAATAATTATCGATATCTGTGTGATCGATCACGATGTAATCCATAATTATCGATCCATGTGTGGTTGATAATCGTGCTATTGATAATTATCGATAAATGTACATATGTGCGATCGATAATGCCGTAATCGATAATTATCGATATACATATGTATGTATGTATGGTCGATAATCATGTCATCGATAATTATCGATATATATGCGATCGATAATGCTGCAATCGATAATGATCGATATATGTGCTCTCTGTGTTCTATTCAAATAGATGTAGATATCTGTTATGCAAGGCTTCTTCAAATGTCACGATAGGTCTACCTGATCGGTAGTAGCTATATATACACATGTATTTTTGTATTGCTCAGCTGACACGGCATTATCTTTAATCTCTTGGAATTTAGTTTACACAACACGATCGCTGATCGTTTTTACCCAGTGGTGAATCAGTCGATAAGTCTGGCGGCGATAACGTTAGCGGTACACACTATAATAATTAAACCCGATTTTATGGGCACTTGCAACTGGAAGCTATTGTACAGCTTGAGCTAGAAAACGAAGACCAATTCATAATTCACGAGGTCGAACCGCAGTTCGGGATGTGCCCGATATGAGTGATATGGCATAGGATCTGGCACAACTGACGAAGTGTATGGCATATCATCAACTAAATACCATATATACTTCTAGTATACCTATATAACAGTTGTGTTTCGTAATAGATTAAAATCGCTTACGAAATTGAAAAAGAAAATCAATTTACAATTTATAGTATAGAGATATGAAGTATACGATTGTCCGATTGCCCCGATAAGTTGACGTCTTTTTGGGGGAATTGCAAACTTTGTGCTCTCGTACAATAATCCGAAAATGATATATGAATTTATGGCCAACGAGGGTAAAACCCTCGAAACGGATAAGCCCGAAACCAAAAGACATGTCTGGTTTTTTTTTTTCACAGTGTAAACTTGTCAGACATCGGTTTAAGTTATCAGTTTACTTATCGCTTTACGTTCGAAAATGAAATCTCAGAGGTAGAGAGAGAGAGAGAGATCGACATATAAAGATCGATAGAGATATAGCTTATCCGATTAGATAGACCTATTACAAGCATAAATAGTCGCAGATCCCGACGTGCGACTTCACTTTTCTCTTCAATTTCGATTTCGACATATCGCAAGTTCTCGTCATATTCGCCTTGGTGGCAACGCTAATTACGCTGACCTTCGCTGCACCCGGTTCGCCGCAGGGTCGCCATGTGGGCGGCGTGGATGCCACATTGGGGCAATTCCCCCATCAGATATCGCTGCGTCAATCGGGTTCGCATATTTGTGGTGGTTCGATCATCTCGCGGGATTTCATCCTCACTGCAGCGCACTGCGTTAGCACCCAGTTGGATGATGGCTCACTGGATATGTAAGTTGAGCAGGATAATTATCGACGGCAGCCTTTCAATAGTAATTCCTTTGCCCTTCCCTTTGCAGTACCCCCGCCAGAGTTTTGAGCATTCGCGCTGGCTCCTTGGACCGCTTCAGCGGTGGCGTCTTGATCAATGTGGAAGAGGTGCAGGTGCATGAGAATTACACTAGCTTCTGGAACGATGTGGCCCTGCTGCAGCTAGAACGACCCCTGATCTTCTCCAACCAGATACAGGCCATACCACTGGCCACGGATGAGACACCCGCCGGCAGCCCCGTGATTGTCTCCGGCTGGGGTCGCCTTGTCACCGGCGGCGATGTGCCACGCACAATGCAATGGAACACACTCAGTGCCATAACGAAGCGCAGCTGTGCCCTCTCCATCGGGGTCTATAGGGACAACATGCTCTGTCTGGCACACGAATCGGGCAACGGTGCCTGCAATGGTGACTCCGGCGGTCCAGCCATACTCAATGGAGAAATCATTGGCATTGCTGGCTTTGTGGTCGGCGGTTGCGGCTCCTCCAGTCCGGATGGCTATGCCAAGGTCTTCTATCATCGCGATTGGATCATTCAACATGCCAATTTGTAGGAAGGCATTAATAATAACAAACTTAGTTTTATAAAGATCTCTTTGTTATCGGCTACGGGTTGAAAGTTGTATTGCTTCCTCATCGGATTTCTGAGAATTACTGCGAATAATACTCTGCTATCAATAGTTAGTTATCTCTTCTTATGATCGGGGATTTAATTATGAATTTGCTATATGTAGTCGACCCCTTTCGAAGAGTTTGCCAGTTTCTTGTGTAGTCTTATAGATCATTTTCTGCTGTAAATGTTCTAAAGGTATTCAATGAAATAATAATAGTATTTTAAATTTCTCTTGATGAGTTCACGTAGGTTTTTCATCATTATCCACTATAGATGCAAAAAAAAGAACTTGAAACTTTATGTCATGACATGGTTTGCCGTGTTCTCTGCTATCTGAAGCAGATTTCTTAGAAAATCCGCTAGAAAATGATTCTACAAATACTAGTTATTTCTTCATATATAAATAGAAGCTAACACTCTTCTATATGATTGGAATACAGTATAGTATTCTTCAAAAAGCTAGCAGTACTTTAGGCCCTGAGGAAACTTCTTTCGCAGAGTTAATGAAGGCTCTCAATTATTTTGATACTTAAGATATTCGAATTTGTTCGAACATTCACAAGAAGAGAATCCCTATAATGATGATATTCATTGAAAGTGCTCACTGCTTGCTCGATAAATCGATTAACCTATTGTTTATCGACTTGGGATTATGCGCTGCCAAAGCGCTCTGTGATGCAATGCCTCGACTTGTGGGGCTCGGCACGTGTCCGGGGTAATTAAGACACCACTGTGTCATTTGCAAGTGGAAAGTGATAACACCAGGCAGAGCTGTAGTCAAGGGGCGAGGAAGGGAACAGGTGCATCTCGAGGGGATTACGGTATTGACATTAGCGACAACAATAACAATATTATCAGCAGCAACAGCAGAGGCATAAAAGAGGGCAACGCTGCAGAGTTTGCCACACTTCCGGAGAGCGACTACATCTGGAACTGCCTTGGAACTATCAGTCACACTCTCGAACTCCGCAACGATGCAACTGCTTGCCAAACTGTTCCTACTCTGTCTGGGCATCCATGCCACCTTGGCACAGACACGCCTCATTGGGCCACGCATTGTGGGCGGGCGTCGTGCTGTGGCGGGTCAGTTCAAGCATCAGGCTTCACTGCGCTTCCTTGGCATTCATATCTGCGGTGGCTCCATCATCTCGGAGCAGTATGTGCTCACTGCGGCGCATTGCGTGAAGTTCGGCCAGGATGTGTAAGTGGGCAGAGGTGCTAGAGTTGAGCAGGTCTAATCCTTGTTTGCCTGCAGCACACCATCCTCTCAGCTGGCCGTGCAGGTGGGCAGTCTGCAGCTGCCGAGCTTCGAGACCTACGTGGATGTGCAGTCGGTGCTGGTGCATCCGCAATATGGCACTGGAGGAAAGGGCTACGATGTGGCCCTGCTGCGCCTCAGCTTCTCCCTCGTTTACAATGCCAATATAAGCGCCATTCCGCTGGCCACACTGGATCCGCCAGTTAATTCAATTCTACACATATCCGGCTGGGGTGCCATCTATCATGGTGGACCCACATCCACGGAGCTGCTGTATGTGCAGGTGCGCAGTATCTCACGCGAACAATGCGTCAGTCAATACATGCGCAAGTTGCCCGAGTCCACCATGTGCCTGCTGCATGGCGCCAATCTGGGTGCTTGTCACGGTGATTCCGGTGGTCCAGCCACCTACAAGAATCAGCTAGTGGGCGTGGCCAGCTTTGTGCTAGGCAACTGTGGCCGGGAGGCGCCCGATGGATGTGAACGCGTCTCTGCGCTGCGCTCGTGGATTATGCAGAATGCGGAAATGAATGAGCAGGAGTCAGTTGCTTGAGGGGATTCATTGTAATCAGGCTAAGGCACAATTCAATAAAGTGAAATCAATTAAAGAACTCCTTTAATTGGTGGGGAAATATTTCAATTTTCAAAAGTTTTTGCCAGTTTTCAAAATAGTTCATTCAGTTTCACAGATAATGAAGTATATATAAATAAATAATAAAGTATATATAGATATATATATATCTTCCGTATACTATGAAATATTAACAGAACTGCACTATATTTATTTATAGTTGATTTAAGTCAAAGAGAAAATCCTTTTGATCAGTTCAGAAATATTAAATATAGTCATTATACCCTTCGACCATTGAAAGGTCAAAAAAAGGATATACTAACTTTGTGCAAATGTATGTAACAGACAGAAAGAGGAGTGGGAGACCCCATAAAGTATATGTATATATTCTTGGTCAGTTCTTGTCTGTCTCTCCGGATGTCCGGATGACCAGATAAACACACAAATTTCAGCCATTATAAAAGCTAGAAACACCAAATTTAGGAAGAAAGTTTCTGTGTACCAGGCGCAGATCAAATTAATTTCAAATGTTGGATGCCACGCCCACCGCCCCCGCAAATTAATAATTAAATTTTTTGAATTCAATTTATAAGCGCTGTATAAAAGAAACAACTTTCTGACTTTAACATATACTAAGTTGATAGTTATATCTACTTATTCTCCAAATTACAATACGATCGAACAATTAACACAGAAATTATTTAAGAAAGTATGAGCACAACTCCAAGTGCTTGTGTCAGCTAACAAAGGAGGTGGAGTGGAATCTGTCGGAAATAATTTGAAAGCATGTGCATATGTATAGGTGTGTATAAATTTAACAAATTAAACTACACCGGAACATAGGTCGAAGGGGAATCCCACTGTCACGTGCCGCTTGACTGTTGCTCTCGTTTTCAATGATTTTTCACTATGAATTCAAAAGAAAGTTCTCAAAAAACCCTTATGTTTCTGAGTTCTTTCAACATTCTGCAGGTTTTTTAGGTTATTTTCCTTTTATATTAGCAAGTTTCTAAAATTTTCCACCAGTTTCCACAAAGTTAATCCCGCCTAGCTGACCCTAGTGACTCATTACTAGTTGTGTTGATTTTTCAAAAGAATTTCCCAAAATTTGTGGGGCAAACTTCCGTCGAACCCAGGTAGGGAGAATACCGTTAGGTTCTTTATGTGCATTTTGTGGCTCATTAAAAATAGGAAAACAAAGTTTCTGCGTTATCAGAGCGTGGCTAGAGTCGAGCTCATTAGGTGAGCCCCCTTTGACCCTCGTATCATCATCAACATCATCATCATCATCACCATCGTCGCAGTCGTCATGATCATCAGCAAAACCAACATCGCACAGCAACGATCTCAATTTGTGTGTGTGTGTGTGTTGTGCCAGTGAAAGTGAAAACTGGCAAGCAGCTCTGGATTTGTTGTTGCTGTTGCTGTTTTTCGTCGGTAATTTTCCTACATTTCGTCTACGTGTTTTATTTACCGCTTTTAATTTTTCAGTTTTTCAGGCATTACGAACCAATTAGTCGCCCCCCACGCACCTCCACAGCCACGCCCCTCCTGTTACTTCTCCTCCTTTTCCTTCTCCTTGCCATAGAAGTCGCAGTTAAGTGATTTTGTTTTTGTTTTCATTTTCATTTTCGTTTTTGTTTCTTGTATTCAACTTGTCGCTCACTTTGTTGTTGTTGTCGTCTTTTACTTAAAGTGTTTTTCCCGTTACCAGTTAATCCCCTCCCCCCCTCTTTTTCTCCCCTTACACATGCCACGCCCCGTGGCACTATCCCTGGCAACAACGTCTCTGCAATTACCGTCAGTTCATCCGTCTCGCAGTCGCGTGTAAAATGCAGCTTGTCATGCGATGATTATGCGATGATGCGATGATGATCTGCAAGTCATCGAACTCTCAAGCGTACTCTAGGGAATCGCTACATCAAGGCCCCAAACAGGGCTCCCTCGTACCATAACAAATAACAAGAGGTTTGCATGATCTGAATGTGTTTATAAATATTCTCAGAATGCAGAAGAATCTTTAGTTTGGAATACTTTGGATATGCTTACCATATCATAGAGTATATGGTACATAATATATTTACATCTGCATTTATATTTGTTATATCGAATAGCAATGAAAACTTTAGCAAATTATTTTATTTAACATATGTTTAATATCATAAAATACAGGATATAGTTACTAAATTTTACTGATTTATTTATATTAATTCTTCCAATTTTATACAGTAATCAATCACTGTGGTGGGTTTAATCCCAATAGGTAAATAGTAAGTAATTAAGGTTGAAATAAATAAAAACTTCCTACATTCATCGTTTAAAACAAAATCGACTTTGTAATGTTCTCATATATATTTCTTATGAATTTGTAAATTTGCTATCCATCAACATCTTGTGAATAGTTACAAATAATCGCCACTTATACGACATTTTATTAAATATCGTTTTGAAATTAATAAAGAAATCAAGTTTTAAACAGTTTTTGAGTGCAACCAGCCAAGCCAAATGATATACAGGCCGTATCTTTGCATACGGTTATGGAGATCTGGGAACCCTCTCAATTTGCCAATAACATTTATTTTAATATATCTTTTCAATATATCGATATCCTTTTAATCATCGTTAAATCTTTCTCTTTTGATAGCTAACGGTCAAGCACACAACACGTGACGTTCCTTAACTTTTTAAACCTTTTTAAGGGTATATCGTATGATAAGAATACAAGCAGTAATCTTCTGGTGGGGACTTAAGACGAAGATTGAAGATGAGAGATTGATGCTATATACTGAATACTGGAAACTGGATACTAAATACTGAATACTGTATTTGATCCACAGAGCCAGGCGACTTGTTTGGCTGCAATGCGCGCGTCACTCGAATTTCACTTTGTGCCAAATCTCGACGACAAAAACAACAAAATTTCATGCATTTTGATTCGCAATTGCCATGGAAAGTAATCAAAATTGAAAGCGCACCAGAGTCAATCCCCTCCTCCGCACCCCCCACTCCTCATGTTTGCTACTCTCGCCTTCCTGCTTACTCCATGCTACGCACGCAGTTGAAAAGATGCAAAAAGAAATATAAAAATGCAGTCCAAAGTGGCTTTTAATGGACATTCGCTCAGGGGTGTGGGGGGAGGTGGGGGAAAAGGGGGTCGAATTGAAGCAATGCCAAAAGCAAGCGACGATCAAGCACACACAATAACGGGTTTTCTAAATCCGGCCGCAGTCGCTGCAGCGTCGCGACGTCAACGCCGGCAGTGACAGTGGCCATGGCAGTGACAGCGACGGCGAGGAGAAAAGAGTCGCCGACACCGGAGACCCAAGACCGGAGACCAAAGAGACAATGTTAACCCACTAACCTTGTTACCGTTTGCTGTCTGTCTGCCTCTCCCTCTGCCACTGCCTCTGTATGCGTCTCTTGCACTGTCAAGTTCAATGCTGCAGCGACGCCAGCAGCAGCAGCAGAGAAAGCAGCGCGACAAAGGACATGCTGCGGAGAGAGAGTGACGTCGGCAGAGACATGCGCAGTTACTTAGTGGGTTAGTAGTGTGTGTGTGTATGTTTTTTGGGTGGACAATGAAAGAGGGAGGGAGTGGGGTAGTATGCGGGTGGCTTGGCCAGACTCTCTCGGCTTATATAACAACAATAAACTGCATGCAGCAGCTGCTTGCAATGACCTTCACCTTGGCAGTGGCAGTGGCAATGGCAGTGGCAGTGGCAGTGCCTGCGACGGCCTTGTCTGCGTTGCTGCCTCTGCCTCAGCCGCCGTCACTGTTGATGTCGCAGGACGCTCTGTCGACCTTGATCTTCACAATGTGCACGTGGAAAGCAAATCAGACCGTGAATTGCTTTATTGCTTATTGAATATTCTTTTAATATTTCTAAACAATTGAATTACCTGTTTTCCTCAGCCTGCGTCGACGTCGGCGATAACGTTAACGTTGTTGTTGTAGGCAGCGAAACTGCAAGAAAATTTGCATAAAAACAGAATCAGCTTTAAATTCAACGTGCGCTCTTGCCGGGCTTCAATTTCTTCTTCTACGCGAAAAAAACAAAACAAACAAAAACAAATTAACCGAAAAGAGCGACAACAACAACAACACTGTAAACAATACAAACAAAAAAATCAACACACAAAAATTCTTTTGGCGTCAAAGAAAGTTTCTCTTTACGCCTACGCAACGGGCGAGGGTGCCGAGGGGAGTCAAGGGTTCAATTAGCACGCACCGCACACGCACTGAGGCCATAAAGAGACAACATTGACACTTGGGCGAAGGGAGAATGACAACCAAAACAACATGGCAATAACAATACTTAAAGGAAGCGTCTTTCAATTTGTAACCGTTAACCGTTGCTTCTTACTTTCGAGAGAAACGAAATGAGTGAGAGACAGACAGACTGAGAGTGAGAGAGAGCGCGCGAGGCAGTGCCAGAGAGAGAGAGAGCAAGTCAAACGCGTCCGTTAGCCAGCGCCGTTAAAGTTCGACTGACAACGATGTGCTGTGTTTTAAGCCAGAGACATTGAAGCTGACTCTGGCGCCGGCAGAGCAGCAGTCGTAGCAGCAGAAGCAGCAGCAGCGGCTGCAGAATTTCTCAATCAAACGAGAATAAAAGGCTACAGATTCATTAAAAAGGCATAAGCATTTAATTTAAAGGTAGTCAAATTATATCAGAGACATCATCGTGAGTTTTGTACCATAATCTCGTTTTTACATTTAATACTTATTCTTTTAACGCTTTATATTCAAAGTAAATCTGTCTTAACGGTGCTAAGATTATAAATTGAACGTTCGCGGTTAATTTCAAAGCAAGCAGCTTACCGACATGTAGAGATTGTTTTTATAACAGTGAAATGTTATAAATGAACCACTTGTCGGAATATTTAGTCGATAGTCCACGACTTGACATAGCTTGCACAATCAAATGAGAATTGAGGAGGCAATAAATATATTAAATAGTGACACATTTCAACATTTCCTTAAATATACTTATTTTGCAGAATATCATACAATTACCATTTTCGAAATTTATTACTTATTCTTTTAACGCTTTATATTCAAAGTTAATCATCACTCTTAACGATTACAAATTGAATGTTTGCGGGTAATTTCATAGCAAGCAGCTTAACGACATGCACAGATTGTATCTTTAACACTATGCACTGTTCACTGCTTAGTGGTGTTATGTTATAAATGAACCACTCGTTGCGATATTTAGCCGATAGTTCACAACATAACATAGCTCACTCAGTACTCCCTTGTTGCTTTCAACTGTCATTTGTTTTTCTGTTTTTGTTATAGTGATAATAAAACTTATTTTAATCAACATTCACTTGTTATTTCAAAACCATGTTCATTCACAAAAACCACAAACACTACTCAATTCCAAGAATCCGCCAATCTTTTTGTACAAATCAGTGAACAAGCTCAAAAGTGTTATTCATATGAACTTATTTCGAGTTAAGCCATATAGAACAGTCGGTAACACAAATAGAAGAACAAAAACATAAATTTAACATTTCGCGGCAATGTTAATAAATCGGGACAAACTGTGGAATAAATTGTATTGTACATAAGACAAAAACGTGAATAAAAAACGTTAGAGCATATAAACATAGTTTCAACCCAAGGCAGAGAATGAATTTACCCGTTGAATTTGAATTTACCCGCTGACAAAAGGCTGCCAAAAGACACCCAAACAGCTTAACATTTCTGTTAACCACCTTCGCCGGTTCAATTGAACAGAAACTTGCAGCGAACAACTCTCTAAATTGTGGGTCAACCGAACCTCTTCGATTGTGATGCAATTGTTGTTTTTGAACACGATAGTGAAAGTTGCTGCCCCCTTGGCGAGGCAATCACATAAAGATAGTTGTTATCAATAACTATTTAACGCATTTGTGTGTCTGTGAGTCCCATAATCGGGCAGAACTAACGATAACAACATAGCTCTTTGCGCTGCTCTAACGTGTTCCAAAAGGTCAACAGGGGAACCAAGACAAGACGGAAGTCAACACGCGATCTATAACGGCTAAGGAGAAGGGGAAGCCGAGGACGTGGGCGAGGGCGAAAACAACAACAGTTGCCAATGTGCACGCGTCTTGAAAGTCTCGCGCATAACTGGGCCAGCCCAGTCTAACCTCAAAGAACGCACAATTCCGCCCCCCTCCCTCACTGACTACCCAACCGGCTTCAGTAAACGTATTCCAGACAGAAGTAAACCATGCAGCGCCTTGTGCCGGCAGGTGGAGGAGGAGGATGGAGCATTCTGCCGTTTCGAGTCTCGACCACAACAAAGGTGAGCCCCTAGCCTCAGATTCCAGTCGGAGCTCATTAACAGCTGTTTTTCTCTTTCGCAGGTTGTGCTCTTCTCGGTGACCGCAGGCGTGGCACTGATAGGCGTTCTATCACGGTATTTGCGACGAAGGAAACCGCCGCGTCCAACGCGACGCCCGAGAAAATACACGGGTCGGCGGACGCGGAACAGTATGCGAAGTCCCAATGATCTGATGTCCATAGCCGGATCAAAGGCATCGGCACGTTCAGGCAGTCCCGTTGGCTCCACAGTGGCATATTCGGATCGCTTCTCCATGGCCTCCGGTTCAATTGGCGCTGGCGCACAAAATCAATCGGCTGTCGGTGCCGGAGTGACTGGAGTTGTCCAACTGACGGCACAGCAACTGGGCGTGATGGGCATGGAGGCGCTGGATACGGTAATCAATTTCTGGGAAGATGCTTTGGCAGCGCACTACTCGCCGGGCGGTGTGCCGGCATCGTTGACGACGGCAGAGGATTCGGAGTTCTGTCGCGAAATACAGAACCTGTTGGAAATGTCATATACGCTGCAGGAGCAGAGCGAACTGTTATTCCTGGATCAGCGTTCGGTGCTCTTCCGCGAGGAACATTCCATTGATGAGGCCGAAGAGGATGGGGTCGGTGCTGTCGGCGGCGGCGTCGGCGATGATGATGACGATCGTCGCTCACGCAAATCGGTGAGCATATTGAGTCGCGCCGGCTCCGATCCCAATTTTGATTCAGCGGAAAGTTTCGCCTCTGCACTGGATCAAGTGGCGGATCTGCGTGAATTCGAGAGTTTCATTGAGACCACATACGAGGAGTATCCGCTGTTCCAGTCGGCGCTGAAGCACCACGACGAATATACCGTACCCTGCCGCACAATACGTTCCGAGCTGGTGCACTGCAGCAGCGACACTGAGTATCTGGCGAAGCTGCATTGCGTGCGGCTTGCTTTCCAATTCCTGTTCAAAGATCCCGCCGTTGGCCAGTGGATCTGCGAGTCGGGCAGGCAAATACTGACCGATCTGTTGTGCCTCAGCGACAAGGATACCAAGGAGTTCCTTGTGGGCTATGAGGATATGGTAAACTTCCTTCAAGATTCTGCCAACTGGCCGATCATACAAATGGAGCTGGAGCAGCGCAACGTCAAGGCAATGACCTTCTATGACATCTGCCTGGACTTTATTATTCTCGACTCGTTCCGGGATCTCGATGCGCCTCCGGCCAGTGTGACGGCAGTTGTCCAGAATCGTTGGCTCTCCAATGGATTCAAGGAGACGGTAAGACAGACAGACAGAGAGAGGAGTGTAATACGGCTTAATCGAGTGGATATTTTGGTAGTACTTGCCATGCTATAGACAGTTGCAGTTGCAAGACGAATGATACGAATTTAGATATATATCATTATATAGTATAGTATAGTATAGTTTAGAAAATAGTATAGTATATAGAGTATTATATATTAGTATAGTATACGCATATTTATCTGTTATCTAACTCAAGCTGCTCAAGCTCGCAACCTTAGCTAAAGATCAGCAAAAGCTTTGTGGCTTTGCTCATTATAATGTTTGCTCTCTCTCTCTTTATGTTCCTCTTTGTCACTCTTGCACATATGTAACTTATACTTATACTCACTTCTCTCTCCCTTTACCTTTCAGGCCCTCACCACTGCCGTTTGGTCTGTGCTGAAGGCAAAGAAGCGCATGCTGAAATTCCCCAACGGATTCATGGCGCATTTCTACGTGATATCGGAACAGATATCGCCACTGATGGCCTGGGGCTTCTTCGGGCCGAATGAGAATCTGCGGGATATATGCCATTACTTTCGAGAGCAGCTGCTGGCCTTTCTGGCGGATATCTACAGCTTCCAGAAGAGTCGCTTCACCACCATCGAGGACTTCTCGCAGGATGTGCTGAAGCACATGGAGACGCGTGTTAACAATATTGCAGTCAAGTTTAGTCAGTAGTTTGTGGTGTGGATCTTAAGTATATATACACACAATATATAGATAACTATTATATAGTATCTAGATAGTTGTATAGGGATTGTTTCTTCTCTGTTACAAATATGGCCAAAGTTATGTTTTATCTTTAAAAGTGGCAATCAAATTCAAATCACATTGACGCCGTCATTCGCACACGCACACACAGGCACACCACGTTAATTAATTTTAAACACACAGCGAGACACCTGTTACAGCCACACACCCACAGACATACACACTCACGCATACACACAGAGACAGACAAACACAGAGAGACATTTATGATTAAGAATCGCATTAAAGTCGCTAAAACATTTGTAAAGTAAAATTTGTTTACCTGACAACTGCCAGCTGCCACTGGTGCTACTCCGATTGCAATGGGGCATGCAACGGTTTCGTGGCGCGTATGATCCTCCAGTTGCAGCTGTTCCAACTCTGCTCGGCTTGGAGCCAGTCGTTGCTTGAACCTCATCGCCGCAAGATGTACAAGGGATTGGGCTTTAGCACCGGATTCGTAGCGCTCTGCGCGTTTGTGAGTTGACCACACTTACTGAGTTGGGTTGGTTGGGTTGAGCCCTGATCTGATCAGCAGTCCTGATCCTGCAGATCTGCTGCTTTGGGGCACTCCACATGCTCAACAAGATCTCGCACATCAACGAGGAGGCGCCACGACATTCACACGTATTCAAACTCAACCTAGACGAGGCCGATCGTTGCCAGCGCATCATCATTGTGGACACTGCGAATGGGGCCCATCTCACCTGGCTCGAGTTGTTCTACATGAAGTGGACCCTCGTGCTGACCATACTGTACAGCTTCATTGTCATGGTGCTCATACGTGCCCAGTACTTGACTCATTTCAATATCAATTTCATAACCTCCAATGCGGTGAGCCAAGCAACTTTACATTAACAAACTCCGATAACCGCCTGCCTCTCAAACCCCCCTCTATCCCCCCTCTCTTTTAGATGATGCTTGTGGGCGGCGTGCTGTGCGTGGTGCTGTTTATAGCCACCGTCATATTGCATGAACGGATGCCCTTCCTGGAGATGTGGTGCAATGAGTTCATTGTCGGCTTCATGTACTTCATTGCCATCAATATCTGCGTTGCTGTTGTCTTCTTTCTGATCCACTCGTGTCAATATTACTTCCAACTGGAAGACCACAACTTTTGATTCCACTTCTACTTTGGTACTATATATACTATATATAGTCTATTCCTAAAGATGCCTCAAGAGATTGTTAGCAAAATTACAACACAAATTCAACAATAAAGGCCTCACTCCTATTGATTGAGATTGCAATATCTTTATAATATTTATAACTAGTTCAAATTGTTTAAGGAAATACAAGAAAAGGTTAATAAACAAATTTTTTGATAATTAATAAATAACAAGACGAGTTTCGTATAAAAACATGTAGACACGTTTATTCGAATACATTATCAAAAAGGACAGACGAGTGAGATACGGAAAAAAAACACGTTTATATATGAATAGAATAAAATAATTATAATAATGATACGATAATGTACATACGTAGTATGTGTATGTACGTTATGAGTACGAGTACGTCACGAATATTTTAAAAAGATTCTCTGTATGGCTTGTGCGGTATATATGCATTGTATATTGACAGAGCCGATTTGGAATTCGATAATGAACTCAATTGACATTACGAATTACTGTTTACGGATAACGCGCTCTGCTTTCAAAAATGCCGGCGATTGTTTTGTTGTTGTTTTATGTTGTGCTTAAATGCCGCGATATGATCGATGTGCCAGGAATGCGCTTATGAAGTACAGCACGGTATTGACCAGGCCCAATATTGCCGCTGCCATGTACGCGTCGTGCTTATATTTGTTCAGCTTGATCAGCAGGCAGGCGGAGGAGGCGAGCAGCAGTAGAGCCGCAACCGTGTGATAGATCAGCTCCTGCAGGGGGGTGACAAGGGAGGGAGAGAGAGATGAAGGGATTACCTACATAGATCATTATTAATTCAAAGTTGAACTCACATAGATCGTCTTGGCGATGATGCCGCCCGTGCTGAGCGAGGTGAGGCAGGCGAGCAGTAAACAAAATGTCCCTATCATAAATGTGGTGGCCATCAGGAAGTGAAAGAGATCCTGATGACGGTAGGTTCTATAATCGCCATAATGAATTGCCATCAGGGTGACAATGGCAACGCCAATGATCTGTGAATATTCCAAATAAACCACACGATAGTATCGTACAACAAGTTACCATCGCCTTGGCTTGATCAGCTTACCAGCTCGAAGAGCTTGAGAATTCCCGGAAAGCTCTTCAGGTAGCCCGTGTTGAGTACAATGTACGACGTGTTGGTGGTGCTGGTGGTGGTGCGTGTTATGGTCACAGAGTGAGACATCTTGGCGGTGTTTTAAACGGTGCTTCTGGTGGTGGTTGAGGTGGGTTGGTTGGGTCTATTCGATATGAAAGAAGAGAAAATAAGTTGAATATACTAATGATATTGTATGGTTATATTTAAAGTTATTGTTTGCAAGTATATTCGTTTATTCTTTGTCTAATTTAATAGTATAATATTCTGTAAACCACATTAACTTAAATCTTATATTTCTTATTTAATATAATGGAAAATAGGTTGAGGTTTGCTATTATTTTGTATAGTTTTGTATACATACTCGTATGTATGTAGTAATATTTGAAGTACTTGTTCAAATTTACCATTATATAACACATTATTCTATATCCTATATTATTATCTTATTTAATATAAAAGGAAATTAATTGAGTTTCAATTGTACTTCTTTTCCTTTTCAAATTAACCTATACTTGAAATTATCCTATATCCTATACATTCTACATGTATCTTATTTTCTATAAAGGCAAATAAGTCGAATATATTGTATACATTATATTGTGTAGTAATATTTAAAGTAATTGTTTCAAAGTATTTTCAATCAAACTGCTGCCTATATTATCCTTAATAATATATATCCTACAAGTATATACATCTTATTTACATGCCCTCAAAAACAGTTCAGTATCATATCAAAATACCAAATTGCCTGTTTCAAAATTGAGTGCGAATTTTGCACAATTTGTACACATGCTGCTGCTACTGCCCTAGCCACGCCCCCAGCCCATTGCCTGCCTTCCCATAGTTATTGTATTTTTGCCCAGAGATTTTGTTATTATTTCTCTCAGTTTTTTTTTTCTAAAATTAAACATTTTCAATGCCGGCCTCGCGCGAACGCCAAATGTTATTGAAACATCGCAGGAGAAACTAGAAATTATATTTACTGTGTGTGCGCAAGTGTGTGAGTGTGTGTATGTGAGTGACGTCATGAGCTTTATTGTCGCTGCCTTATGGCGATGGAAACATGAAAGTCTCTAGAAGAAATAGTCAGATGTGGATTCTATATATGCCGATCTGTATAAGATACAGGCACATGTATATGATATGTGTGTGTGCATCTGTGTGTATTCGTGTGTATTCTTCGAAATGGGGGCGCGAGTAAATGTGTGTTTTTCTTTAGCCAAGTGTTGAGCGAGTGGAAGCAATTGGCGATTTCTCAAAGATCGACAGATCGAAATGAGTGTGTGCAGCACGCAAATACATCCATAAGTATACACTGTATATCGTGTATATTTACATATTTATCACGAACTTAAGACAATCATAATTGCCAGACATTTCAAGAGGCTTATCGCATTTCTAGCGAAATCAAAATCTTTAGTCATCAGTTTCTATATATTCCTAGACGAGAATCATTAGTCAGTCGACCTCAACCTCCAGTACCAGCGCACCCCACCCCACCCCATTTAATTCGTCAGGGCTTTGGCAAGTCAAAACAATGACGCCATCTCCTGGCTTTGAAGCCATCTCAATCAAACTGGGGATGACGTAACGAGTTACAAGCACCGTGAGACCTGAAGACATTGGAATTCCAGTTTATTTTTAAACCTCACCCCATTCCATATATGTATGTATGTATAGATGTACAGTCACAAACAACAAACAATAACAAAGCGTGTTCAAAATAAAATCCAATGTTGATTAAAGAGCGGATTTCCGCTACGTTTTCGAGGGCTGCATAATAATTCTTTTTCGGAATGTTAGCGACAACAACAAATACTATACTAAAAAGTTGCCGGTTTTTTATTGTCCCAAAATGATATCATGCCCGAACTATGTAATCATGTGTGTTTGAGTATCTCTCTGTGTGTGTGTGTGTGTGATCAGTTAACAGCATCGAGAACAGCTTTTTTGAATACACACAGAAATTGTTGAGAAATTTCATGATTAAAATTTTGTTTGTTGTTGTTTAACGGAATTCTGAACAGTCCATCAAACGAAAGCGAAAACGAACGAGGGCAACAACAACAAAAATAAAACCAGTTAAGAAAATTGATAACAGGCCAAACAGTTATTGAATTCTCCTCCTCTTTCTCCTCGTTGTTGTTGTTTATGCGACATTCCAATGCGCCATGAGATCATCGGTAAAAAACCTTTTGTTTTTGTTTACGAATTAAGGTGAACTATTGTACATTTGCATTTGCCACGCCCATGCATCCTTTAAGTGTCGCGCACACTGGAAACGTGTTTATCGTATTCGCTTTATCGTATACGATCGTTAAATACTGAGTGGACTCACGCTGACTCTGGGCACACTTCAAATTATTTTGTTGTATTTAAAATTCGTTTTGTTCTTATGTTTCTTTTCGCTTTCGAGCTGCTTTTGCTTTTGCGTCTTGGCGCGCGTACGTTAAAAAACGAAACTGAAACTACGAAAATATTTTCAATTTCGTTTACGCCTTTTTTGCTATTTGCCAGCTGGCCGAAGGCGAAGGCGAAAAAAGCAGCGCCAACGGCAGCGGCAGCAGCAGAGGCGTCAACGCAAACAAATCGGCCACAAAGCACAACAAGTTGTTGTTTTTGCTGCTGTTCTCACTGCTTCACTCAGTCAATGAGCACAACGATGACGTCATGATGTCACAGAAATCCAGAATGGCAACGCCGCTTCACAGTAGCAACAAAAACAATAAACTTAAATACAACAAAAACAACTGGCATCAATGTCGTCTGTTTTTATTGCTATTTTTATTGTTGGTTTGTTGTTTGGGCAGCCTTTTGGCCTTAACACACCTCTGGCACGCACTTGTTCCTTGCCTTGCAATTAACGAATGAGTGCAGAGCTTTCTTTCTTGCTTGCACTCCTTGTGAGTCACACCCCTTCCAAGTGGAGAGAGAGGCTGAAAGAATAGGGGAGCACTTGGCAGGTGGTGGTGGCGCGACTGTGGGATATATGTACATATGTATGTGTGTATATGAGTAATGCACTATTAAAAGAGATGCATGCATATGCACACTCATACTCTCACATACACACTGCATGCGTACCGAAGTTGCGACGAACCTAATGAGCTTCTTCGTGTGTAGGGGTTCGGCACAGTTACTCCCATTGCGCTCTCGTTATGCTCCCGTTTTAGATCAGTTACTCTCCGCTACTCAATGCAGTCAGTCGGTGGTGATGGTCGAGTCGTTGCGTCCCATAAACAAATGATTTTCCTTTTGATTAAATGAAATTATTTATTATTTTTTTAACAGAATTTTCTGATGGTAATGCGCAATTCATACACAAATATAACTTTGTTTGGTGTAGCGACTCATTGTCTGGGGGGGGAAGGGGGTTAATAGGTAGCTGTCTCGCGCACACTGAAAACATTGTCAGTGCAATTTGCGACGTCATTGAACTTTGTTATCTGCTGCAGGTGTATGTGTATGTATGTGTGTGTGCATGTTTATCAATACTGGCACTCTGTTTGCTTTAACTGTGCTGGCGTACGTTTCCAAGGAGAGCGTGAGTATAATCAAGTAAGTGCAAATACATACACAAGTACAAGGTAAATATGTACGTGTATGTGTGTGATTGTCTTCAAATATTCGCTATGCTGTCACCATTTTACCGATTGGCGACGATAGAGAGGAGCAGACAAGGGAGAGCGCCTCCCACCCTCTCATTAAAGCACTGCGCTACCTGCTCTCTTTGGCTGCGTTTCATCGATAAAGATCGCCATCGCACAACACACACACACGCATGCACACACACACACACGCATACACACACAGCTACAGTGAGTCACATCAGTCTGTTTCGCCTTCGGGTCTCATTGTCAATATAAATATGCAAATTACAGGTCGGGTGCGTAGTACACGTTCTTTAAAATTCCAACAATTCCAATCGCATTGTATCCATTCTCAAAAATAGCTTGTATTCAATTTTGTAATATCTCTGACATGTGCAAGTGTAATTTGATGAAAGGAAATGCACATTTAAAACTGAAGAACTGATGATATTTTTAAACTATTATATGTATATCACTTTATAATATATCTATCACTTAGTTTTGCTATAGTGATTCGAATTGAGTAAATTCAAAAGTACTTTTAAATTAAAATATATGGAAATACTTACGTTTTTTAAACAAAAATACACTTTAAACAACTCTTAACGAAGCAAATAAAATGATTTTACCAATTTCGATTTACATTTATTTTCAATTGTATTTGTTTGGCGGGTAATGTGTGTGTTGTATGTATGTGAGTGGAAGGTAGGAAGATATGATGATTGAAATTAGAATTTGGCAAGTGACTGGCAAATTTAAGTGATGGAGACGCGTGAGTGTGTGTGTGTGTGCGGTGTTTGACATGATTGATAAATGCGTTTGCTTATTATTTATATCATAATTCAAATCCCTACGATCAGTACAATTTTCATTCTTCATTGTATTTTCTCATCTTTTCCGAATGTGTGTATCTATGTTTGTGTGTGTGTGTACCTCATTCTTGGGTTAAGTCTTTTCTTTATTATCCTTTCTTTTTCTTGTTGTTTTCGTTTAATTGCTTTTTGCGTTGCTTCTTTTTTTGTTTTTTGTATTTGCTTAGTTTGTTTTTGTTTTGTTTTTTCTCTTATCGAGCATTAGTTCAACTAGATATCATCGATAATTTGTTAAATGTTAATAAGGAAACTTTTTTTTTTTCGTTTTCTTTGTTATAAACAAAGAAAACGACAACTAAGTCGGCAGCAGCAATGATTTATATTATAATTTTTATACTTTCGATTTAATTTTGTTTTCTTTCACCAATTCTCTCTTCTTTCTTGTGTTAGTCTCCTTTCTCGCGATCTCTTGTCTCGCTTTATTTCGAGTGTGTTTGCATGCGTTTTCTTTAATATTATTATAATTTTATTATTGTTGTTTGTTTGTTATTGTTGCTGTTGCTGCTACTTCTGCTTCGTCCTAATCGAGTCCATCGTCCACAAAATCGGATGTTTCCTTTTTGGCCTTTGGTTCAGTTTTGGGTGCATCTGTTGCAGCGCCGCCAGCTCCAGGGGCGCCGGCATCGTCGCCGGCATCGTCGCCGGCAGCAGCTCCACCAGTTGGGTCACCGCCTGGGAAGCCACCCGGGAAGAAGTTCTTAATCAAGTTGAAGATCTTCGGATTGGAAACGTATTTGGAAATGTTCGACGGATTGGCCAGTATATCCTGCATGGCAGCAGCCACTTCCGGATCCTTCATTTTCGACATCAAATCACCCATAGCAAAACCGGGGAAACCGCCGGCACCTTCGCTGCCAGCGCCAGGGAAGCCACCAGCTCCTGGAAAGCCGCCAGCACCAGGAAAACCTCCGGCTCCGGGGAAGCCGCCAGGGAAAGCACCTTCAGCGCCGGGGAAACCACCGCCAGCACCAGGAAATGTTGCGTTCTGCTTGGCCTGTTCCTTGCGTGCCTTGCGCTGGGCACGCTGACGGTCCTTGATCTTGCGTTCGGCCTCCCTTGCGCTCGTGCTTGATGCGATGCTGTTCGATCTTCTTGGCATTCGGTGTCACCTCGCGCAGCCACTCGTCTGTCTCCTCGTCAAAGTCCAGCTTGCAAGCCTGTCGCAAGTCCTTGGCAGCCTCCTCGAACTGTCCAAGCAGACGATGGGCGCGTCCGCGGAACTTGTAGGCCGCTGCCGAGTCACAGTTGAGCTCCAGAGCCTTGTCACAGTCACGTATACAAGCGTTGGGCTTCTTCAGCTTGAGGAACGCCTGGCCACGCTTGGCATGGAACAGGGCATTGCCCGGATTGAGCTCAATGGCTTTGGTGTACAAGTTTATGGCCTCCTCGAATTTCTGTTCGCTGTATGCGGCTGCAGCCTGTGCACGGATATCACCAGCTTGATCGATCTCCTCCTCGGTGGGTTCCTTGTTAGAATCACCCATGGCCTGGGCAGGATCAGTGTCGGCTTCAATGACGCCTGGTCAAAATCAAAATAAATTTCGAGGTTGGACAAGAACACGTGATTTTTTTTTTCGCCCGTATTTATTGCCCCCGACTTACCTTCCATATCCAATTCGACTTCTGATTCTGGATCCGAAGAGGTTATCTCCGATTCGCTATCCTCCGAATCATCAGCGGTACCGGCGGCGGCTCCCGATTCAGCCGTCTTGCCCCTACCGGCATCGCCACCAAATGGACACTTACTACATGCACCAGAGACGAAAGAGAAGAAAGTATTACATACACACAGAAGGTTGCAGAGACTCGCACACACACACATACACACATATGCACATGCAGACTGTAACTTACCCAGACTCGGGCATCTTGAAGTCACCCTCAGGCACCTTGCCACCGAATTTCTCGATAAAATCCTTGACAAACTGCAACTGCGGCATATTCAACACCGTCGGGTTTATGTTGACGAAATCGATGAAGCCTTTAAGTTTAAGCAAATCTTCATTTTGCATTGGATCGGCCATTTTGTTGAGGAATCACCAGCAGTTCTAATATATTCTTCAAAGTTCTAGAATTCGAACTATATTAAATAGGCAAATGCGTCTCGCACAGAAAATGCACAAACTACACAAAATTTTCTCCGGTTGTCAATGTGACCGATTATTGGAGACAGAAGTATGACAAAAAACTCGATGTTATCGAATGCCATTACGAGTACAATTCTAAATGCTATCGTATTTAATCGATGTTTTGTATTAAGGCAAGTTCGTGGCGCTTTTCGATAGTTTGACAGTGTGGCCCTGGTCAAAGTGTATAGACTGCAGCCCTGCTCGAAATACACAAAGCAAAAGTGAAAAAAGCATACAAAAATAAAAAAAATTTCAATTAAAACTTGCATCTTTACGCTGCATTATTGAATTAACGGTATCAGGTGTATACAGCATACGTTTTGTGGTGAAGACAATAAACGTATCTCGGAAAAGGCATTAAAAACGTAAATAGATACGTAAATAACTCGAGCAGCCACACAAAATGGCCACCAGCGAGATTTCCAGCTCCAATGAGCGGCATTTTTACGTTAAGCTGGAGGCCATCAAGGACATACGCGACAAGACCCTGGCCCTGGAGAAGCTCAAGGTGCGCATTATCAAGGAGGTAAAATTGAGCGATGATGAGGAAAAATGCCTCGACGAATATCGCAAGGAAATGGAACATCTTCTCGAGGAGAAGATGTCGCATGTGGAGGAGCTGCGTCAGATACACGCCGACATCAATGACATGGAGAACATCATCAAGCAAACGAAGGAGAATCAGACGCGTTCTTTCGACATGGCTAACCGCGTGTATGAGGAATATCTCGCTCTTAAGTATCAAATCGACCACATGCGGCGCGACTATCTCGGCCTGAGTCCACTCCGTGATTTACACGAGGAGGAGGGCAGTCCCATATCAAAGGATCGTTTTCAAACGAATTTTCTCAAAGTGGCCGCACAGTCAGCCGCAGCTGCAGCTGCTGCAGCAGCCGCCGCCGCAGCCACACAGCCTACATCATTGGCGCGACCCCACGCACGGCATCCGTTGATGGCAGAGGCTACAGTTACAGCATTGCCACCTAATGCATCTGGTGCTGGTGGTGGTGGCGGCTCGCAAGTGCCCAGTGGTGGTGGTGGCGGTCCAGGACACGCATTCATGCCCCCCGCTCCGCCGGGTGCACCAGGCAGTGCTGGCGCTGCCGCAGCCGCTGCTGTTGCTGCCGCACGGCTGGGCAAAAGTGATTTCTCGGCACCGCCACCACCGCCGCCGGCCACCAATCGCTTACAACAGACGCCCTCCATTGGCATCGGGCATCATCCGTCGTTCCGTTCCGATTTCAATGTGAATTTGCGGCAACAGCCACCGCCAATGAAGTCTTGCCTCTCCTGTCATCAACAGATCCATCGCAATGCGCCTATTTGTCCCCTCTGCAAGGCCAAATCCCGTTCCCGTAACCCCAAGAAGCCCAAAAAGAAGAATAACTAAATATTTTTCGCTAATCAAAATTCGCACTGAAACTCGGATAATTTATACCTTGAATTTGTTCTACTCAGTTGGAATTAATTGATGTTGTAATTGTTCGTCTCTTTTTTTTTATTATTTGTATTTGTATTTGTCTTCTTCCTCTGTGGTTTCTCATGATGTACTCTTATTTATTAACCCCAGCGACATTGAAAGTATTACATATTTTGTTCTCTTATAACCAATTTAGTTAGTAAGTTGCTAAACAAATGTTCTCATATTTTGTGTCAGATATGCTTGATTTGCATATTATAGCGATAAGTTTATTCTACATGGCATGTAGAAATTAATCTAATTCTATATTCTAATCGTAAGTCGAATCGCAGTGTCAAATTCATCTAATCTAAAATCCTTTTTATACGTGTAAGAAACCATTCAATTAGTGAGTGAATAAAGTGAAAATTTTTAATTGTGCAGTGGTTTTTGTTTGGTAAATTAAGCGGATTGCAACTGCACAACTGGGGAAATGAAAAAAATACTAAAAATAAATTATATTAATATAGAATTAGGGTGTTAATACATCTAAAATTTTAATTTAATAAATAAATAATACGAGTTCATAGTTTTTTTAAAATTCGATAACTGATCTGTGGCTATCGATAGTTCGTGCTTTTACGATATCTGATCTGTTGTAATCGATGTGTCGTGCTGTTCGTACGTGCTCTGGCAACAGTTGATCGTTTTCAAGCACTGTTTGCTCGCCAACGGCGTTGCCAGACCGTTGGCTGTTGTGTGGGCCCGGCCAAGTGAACTGGCTTAAACGACAGACGAAAGAAAGTGCCGAAGAAGCAACAGGCTCAAGAGTGGCTCGCTAAGTGGCGCACTCTAAGAACGACAATAACAAAAGGGCGCATAGTGAAGTAAACTAACTTTGTTGCAGGTCTTAAATAGCAAAGTAATAATATTTCCATGGTAAGTAGAACTGGAGCAACGTATAGAACTAATACAATTTAAACGCTTCACTGCGGCTCTAACTGTTATTACTTGTTGTTGTTGTTGCAGCTGCGTGCAGAGAATTTGTGAAAAGAGAAAGTTTTCAATTGCGACTCACGCACACACGCAATAAGAAGAAGAAGGAGAAGCAGAAGAAGCAACTCAAAATAAACTCGAATTAGGTTACTGCAGGTGAGTTTTTAATTTGAATTTCACAAGTTGATTTTGAAAACTGATTGCAATGGTTTATGGCCAGCACACGACAATGGGCACAAAACACACTGTTGCGCCTAATCAACAAAAGGCCAACAACAACAACAACAGCAATGGCAAAACGAAGAACGCAGAAGGCTCTGCCCCCGCCTCTGCTGCGCTTAGCTCTCACCCCACCACCAGCGATGACACCGTCACCACCGTCTCAAGCCGTTTGAAAGCAAATAGACACGTCAGATCTGGACGCGCTGAGGCGAATGCGCTGCCACCACAAAAGTCGGTGGTGATCGCGTATGTATTGTGGCTCTTTGGCGGCATCTTTGGACTGCATCATCTGTACTTGCATCGCGATCGCCACGCCTTTGTCTGGTGGTGCACCCTAGGCGGGTACATGGGCGTGGGCTGGCTGAGCGAGATATTTCTAATACCCGAATATGTGCGCGATGCCAACGAGGATCCGCGCTTTGTCAAGCGGTTTGTGGCACAGCTGCAGGCCTATCCACGGCCGCCATATTCGGCCAAGCGGTTTCTGGGTCAAATCATGATGGGCTATCTGGGGGGATATCTGTGCTCGTCGGCCATACCGCAAACAATCACAGCTGGCATTGATTTCACCTGGCTGCACTGGCTCATTCCGTTCTTCGTGTCGCTGGGCGTGTGGACAGTGGGCAACATTGGACGCGAATGTGGTGTCTGGTGGCCCAGCCTGGTGGGTGCACTGTTGTCGTATCCAGCACGTTATTTGATCTATGACGAGACATATTCGCTACTACTGACCGCATTAGTATCGGCGCTTGCGTTTGATGCGCTCTCCAAGCAGTGGCGTCGCACTCCGCCACGTCGTCGTGGCGCCACAGAGCGCACTCTAAAGTTCACCGGCGCCCTCTGCATCTACTTCAGTCTCTGGGGCTGTGTGATCGTCTTCAATGGCACCATACCCGACGAGGATGGCGGCGAGGTGCCCATACACGAAGCACTGCGCAATTTCCTGGCCTCCGCCTGGTGGACAGATCTGAAGCAGGCCCTGCTCGACACATACAACTATGCACAGCATCATGGCTGGTACGAAATCTGGCGCGAGGTCTTCGAGAGCATGGACGTCGATGGGGAGCGCAATGCGTATAAGGTGCTCGGCGTGAGTGCGACTGCCTCGCAGGCAGACATCACAGCCGCCTATCGCAAGCTGTCCAAGGAGAACCATCCGGACAAGGTGAAGGACGAGGCACAACGAGCTGCGGCCCATCAGCGTTTCATTGAGATCCAACAGGCCTACAGCGTGCTCAGCAAGATCAAGTCGAATCGACGACGCAAGAACAAACAGTTCAGCGGCGACGAGGAGGCTATTGTACTGTAAACTGATCGTCCAAACTAAAGTGTTTTTTTGTATTTATTTTAATGTAGCATATAGAAAATCGAAGCAATATCGTATAGTATATAGCACAATGTATGTTGTACTTATGCACTAAGCTAAACTAATGTTTGTATTCCCTAAACCATATTCCCTGACCAAATCCAGCGCGATTAAATAAACTAGTTATACATATATTTATATGTGGTGTGTTCTGTCTCCCTCTTAAAATATAACTGCATTTAGTGGTTATATTATTTGTTCAATTTCGGGAGAGAAATATTGCGTACTTCCTTGTTTGCTGCATTCTTTGGCGATCGCTACAAGTTGTTGCCTATTAAGGTATTCCGCACCCAAATCCAGCAATGTTTATCAATGTTTGCACTTGTATTCAGTGTCTGAAATAAAAGTTTTTGTTTGATACTGATTACAACGAGTTTGTTCGTGTCAAATGTATTTATATTCATTTATTTATTTTCATATATTTTACATAATATAATGAACTACTTATCGAACTAGGCAAAAAAAAAAAAGAAAAAATATGTGTGTGTGTTTGTTTACTATACTTATATTTTGTTTTTTGTTTTTGTATGTTTACTTTTTTTGTTTGTTTTTGTTTTGTTTCTTGTATTTCATCATTTGAACGTAAAACTTTTAAATAAAACGACAAAATGGATATATGTATATTATATTTATGCAACACTATTGCAAAAAAGTAATAATAATTGCAATCGCAGGGAGTTCTTTCCAACATAAAACTCGAAATTGTTGATATATTGTATGTATACATAATATATACATATATATATATATATATTATATATATATATAGCTGTGTATGTATATCGCTTTTGCTTTTCTATCGTTTGAAAGAAAAATACAAAAGCATTTTAAATAAAAAACAGGAAACAATAACTCGCTTAAATTTAGTTTAAAACATAATACTGAGCAAAAAATGTATTTATCATTTTACATGCTATATAATATTTTTTGCTTTTGCATTTTCATCAAATTTGTTTCGTACCATACATACATATATTTGTATAATGTATGCAAGTGAAGATTTTTTTTTTTTATTGTTTTTTGTTTTTTTCTTTTGTTTTCGTCTGCTTAAGAATAATTGTTGTGTGTTTTTTTTGCTTGCTGTTTGCTTTTTAATAATAATTGTTTTTTTTTCGGCCATTTTTAATTTAATAATTTGACTATTTTGTGACTCTGTGTGTGTGTGTGTGTGTGAGTGTCTTTGATTATCACGATTGTTTGTTGTTGTTGTTTTTACAGTAGAAGCAACCAAGAGAAATCAAAAAAAAAATATGTAGTTATAGTAGATTTTTCATAATGCTAAGTTTAAAATAAAATAACAATTTATTAGGCATATTAGGGGCACATGCTGTTGCAGCATCTGCCCCACTGTGCTTGTGCCGGTGCTTTTCGGTGTGTGTGGATTGTGTCTGTGTGTGTGTGTGTGAGTGTGCACGTGGGCATGTGTGAGTGTGTGTACTTACACCTAGATTCACACTACGTAAAGTTAAAGGCGATCTCTGTCTTCTTCTGTTTCATCTTCTTCTTATTCTCTGCATATTTACAAACTACAGTTATGCAAAAAAAAAAAACAAACGCACACACACACACAATCACAAGCACACGCAAGCGCATACGCACGCACACGCACACACGCGTGCTTGTTGATTGGCCTTTATGTTAAAATGTAGTGGGGAGGGGGAATGTACTAAGTACTACGACAACTACAACGACAAAAATAAATCGCACGCGTCGTCGCCGATTGGCCGACGAAACAAGTGCGCGCCTGCGGCTATGCAACAGTTTTTCTCTCTTCTACTACATGTAATGTGTATGTTAGCGCGACTGTTAATTGAACAACAGCGAACAGCGAACGGATAACAGTTAACTGTGGCACTAACAGAGCAGCTACTATTGCAGTTGCTGCTGCTGTTACTGTTACTGTTACACTGTTACTGATGCTGTTGCTGTTGCTGGCGCTGTTGCTGTTAACTGTTGCAGCCGCAGTGACGTCGACGGCAAAAAATATGTATATAAACAAAAAGAACGTACGTAACAATTAACAAAATACGGTTACGATTAGTTAGTTATATTACAGGCGCGTGACTACAATATCTTCTTCGAGATCGTCGAGCTCATCGTCCGTCTCCTCAACGCCATCGTTAAGACCGGCACGTGCCTCAGCGGCAGCCGCTGCGGCGGCTGCAGCGATAGCTGCCTCCTTCTCCTTTTCGGCGGCCTCGAGCTTCTCCTGCTTCTTAACCTTGCGTTGCTGCAAAGTGGATAAAAATGAAAGGGAGAAAGAAAGGCAAGCAATGAATAAAGATGCAGGTTAACAGAGAGGGTGAGAGGAACAAGGAGAGGGTGTTAGAGCTTTCACTTACCTTCTTTCTGTAGAGAATCTCCACAATGACGTAGCCAATGCAGCCGAGAGTAAGCACAGCCAACAGAATGTATAGCTTCATTTTGGTGCAGAGCGTCGTGGCATAAGCATAGGCGATCACGAAGCCAGCCGATTCCCAGAGACGATAGTTGGAGAAGGCAGCCTCCTTGTTTCGCCTGAAGAGCAGACCGTACAGGCCGTTGATCTGTGTCTGCCACACGGCATCGCCCACACCCCACAGTCCTGACATGGCATAGAAGATCAATGGATTGTCCGGATTGGGACGCCAGAAGAGCATCACCGAGATCAGGGTAAAGTGAACGACAGCGCCGAGAATGATAATCGGGAGACGGCCAATGTATTTCATCACCGAACCAAAGAGGATCGAGCACAGGGCATTGACCACACCGAAGCAGATCATGACAAAACCGATTTGATGCACACCCAGCGCACAAGCGACATAGGCCTGCGTGAAATCGGCGCCAATGAATGCCTGCTCCATGCCAATGAAGATGGTGATGGGGATGAGGAGTTGCAGATTTGGTTTCTTCATCTGACGGAACGTGGCCGAGAGCAGCTGCAGGCCAGAGAGTTCTGCTGCCGAGTTGGAACCCTTGCGCTTCTCACCGTAACGCTTGAGGGGATCCAGAAAGAAGGCAATGATGCAAACGGCGGCCACAATGCACGACAAGTAGATCATCGAGATTTCAAAGATTTCATTATCTGGGGGGCGTTCCAGGTTGCCATGGCCGCCGTTGCCGCTGGTGCAGAAGTTGGCGCCACAGAACTGCAGATCCTCCTCGCTGATGGTCGAGTTGCCGCTGCTGCTGCCGCCGCCATGTGCGCCGCTAGACAGAACTGAGAGAATGAAGAGGGAATGTTAGTACTCTTCTCAATCAGAGAGAGGGAGAGATGGGAGATGAGAGGTGGAAGACTTACCCAAGCTGGAGATGAGATTGCCCCAGAGCTCAGCGGACTGCCAGGCGAGGAAGAAGAAGCCAAAGAAGCGCACTATGATGGCATCGACAGCCTGTTCGGTTATCTTAGCATACACCTGCCCAACCTGTGTCAGATACGTCGCCTTGGATGCCCACATTGGCGCCGCGCCCAAACCCACCAGGATGCCAGCCGGCACCAGGGTGTAGAAGCGCGGAAATAGCTGGAAGGCAATGTACGGCACATAGCAGAGCATGCTGCAAACGAGCGTCCATTTAACCGTCAGCTTGCGAATGATCAGCGTCGGCAGGAAGATGCACGAGACAACCAGCGCCGCATAGATGGCGCTCAGCGATACTGTGCCCAGACCGTCCTTAGCATTCACCGACGATTGCAGGTTAGCCGTGCCCTAAATGAGGAGCAGATACCAGAAGAACAAGAAGACGGTTACTCTCAACACGATCTCAGCACGATCATATTCTCAGTGGTTCGTTGCCACTTACCTGAAACGCGGTAAACTGCACCATGAATGCTATCGAGATGATCGAGATATTCTTTAAGATGCGCCATTTCTCGGCCGGATTCAGCACAACTTTCTCTCGCAGCGATGCGGTGTCGGGCTCGAAACCAGCTTTTGGCTAAAAATACAAATCAAGCGAGAGATGATCGTTTAGTTTTCGTTCCTCTTTTTTTTTGTCGGTTATTCGGTTTTTCGTTTAGTGATCGCCCCAACTAACTGTGTAGAGAGGGGAGTGAGGGAAGTGAGGGGAGTGGGGATAGGCTGCAGTAACTGACTCAACGCAGTCAAATAGTTGTATAGTAAATAGACCCGCCTATCTATAGGCATCTCGTAATACGATCCTATTTTACGATCACTTATTTATTTGCTGGCTTTTGTTTTATTTTATGGCATCCCAGCTGAACTAAAAGTGTTTTGTGTTTTCAGCTCATTTCTAAAGAAAAGCCATAAAACGTATACGCTTACGATTCTTAACTGAATATGGGTCGTGATAGGACATAATCGCAGATCGTCATGATCAGCTGAGGGCAGAGCAATATAGGGCAGAGGAGGAGGAGGGGTAAAATACGTTAGGTTGCCCAAGACAACTTCTAAAAATTGCTGGGCCCAAATACTGGCCTAAATATTTGCTACGTAATAGACGTTTTTTATAGCACAGTTGCTATATACGACTACATATAGTAGAGGAAATTCCTAAACAAAATTTAAATGTATTTGCAGTAGAGGAGAGCTACACTTTTGCTATAACACTGTAGACGGCACAGTTAGCAATAGATATATAAAGAAGGTATAGCAGTTGCTATAAAACTAATGTCTAATATTAATTCTTCTGTATGAAAGTTGCTTAGTACATAATGAACAGTTTACTTTTGTATGGTAAACATTTATTCAATGAAAGTTGCCATAAAATTGTTTATAGCATGATTTGTTAGGTTAGTCAGAGAGTTGTTTGAATAATTACAAGGCTCAATAGGCTGATTGTTCCAATGGATATAGTGCTTTGCTATAAACATCTTCTTATACGCCTTTTACAGAGTATTTCAACTTTGGCTTGCTGCCCTGCCTCTGTGCTTGCCTGTCTCTCTCTCTCCCTCTCCCTCTCTCCCTCTCTCTCTCTCCCTCTCCCTCTCCCTCCTTCTCTTTCTCTCTCGCTCTGCCTGCCTTGGACACACATGCTCAATTATTTATAGCTAGCGCGCGTTTACGCATTTAGTTTCTAAAATTAAAAACGCGCGCGTGCACGCACGCGTTTTGCTCGCGTTTTGTGCGCGTCTCTTACATTGCGCATGCGCGACGCGGCCTTTAAATGGTCATAAAAAATGCGCAAGGCACCCGCTGAGGCCCAGCTGAGGCTGAAGCTGAAGCCGAAGCACAGCGCGTAGAACTGCCCGAAAAACGCCAAGCGCATGAATGTAGTGCATGTCTATCGCTATATATCTGTATATATATATAAGTATATATCTCTTTGTATTGCATGGCGATTTAGCATGCGCTGTTCGCACCATTCAGAAGGTTACATGGCTGCCGGAGGAGCAGAGGGAGGGAGGGAGGTGGGACGAGGGTTCGTTGTACCAACGCAATTTACGTAAAGTCAATGAAGTAGCGTGCAAGAGGGGAGAGGAGAGAGGGGGTAAGGGTTTGGCTATGAAAACTGTAATTGACATTTAACGGGGGCCCCCACAGTCTGGCGTGGAGTCCACGTTCCCGAGGGCCAATTAACCGAAGGGAAGGGGGAGTGAGGGCGGTTCGTTATGCAAGCGTAAATCGATTACAGTTTCTACAACAGTTTCGTTTATAGTTCGGATGGATAGATACCTATTAGCGCATAATACCAGCACTTAAGGTTCACACGCAGTGGAGGAAGGGGAAGGGAAAGGGGAAGAAGGAGGAGCTATCTGTTTGCTTACCAGCTCGTTTTGTTTGTATGCTAATCAGAGTCAGAGTCAGAGTCAGAGTCAGAGTGAGACAGAAAAAAATCCCCGTCCTTATCAATAAATCGACATAAAATTTCAAATGTTTAGCGAAACGAGCGAAGAGCAACAACAAAAAACTAAATACTACGTTGATTCGTGGAACTGTAAAGTTGTTTTTAGTATTGTTGCTTATTATATTATTATTTCTATTGTAATTGTTGTTCTTGTTGTCGTTATTGTTGCTGTTGCTGTGCTGATTTGGCATAAACAAAGCAAAATTGCATCTAATTAGCCACCAAACAACGAAACACGTTTTATTTTGGCTGACAACAACAACAGCTGAGTCCGAGCCACGTCAACACGAGCGCCAAAGCCTCAAGTCGAATGCATTTGGCAGCAAATTACTCATACGCCCTGCCAGCCAGAGCCGAGCACAGCACAAGAATTCCAGCGGAATGTAAAGGTGCGTCAAAGAATGCAATAAAATAGAAGTAGAAGTAGAAGTAGAAGTAGAAGTAGAAGTAGAAGTAGGAAGTAGAAGTAGAAGTAGAAGTAGAAGTAGAAGTAGAAGTAGAGAAGTAGAAGTAGAAGTAGAAGAGAAGTAGAAGTAGAAGTAGAAGTAGAAGTAGAAGTAGAAGTAGAAGTAGAAGTAGAAGTAGAAGTAAGTAGAAGTAGAAGTAGAAGTAGAAGTAGAAGTAGAAGTAGAAGTAGAGAGTAGAAGTAGAGTAGAAGTAAGTAGAAGTAGAAGTAAGTAGAGTAGAAGTAAGTAGAAGTAAGAAGTAGTAGAAGTAGAAGTAAGTAGAAGTAAGTAGAAGTAGAAGTAGAAGTAAGTAGAAGTAGAGTAGAGTAGAGTAGAAGTAGAGTGAGTAGAGTAGAAGTAGAAGTAGAAGTAGAAGTAGAAGTAGAGTAGAGTAAGAAGTAGAAGTAGAAGTAGAAGTAGAAGTAGAAGTAGAAGTAGAAGTAGAAGTGAAGTAGAAGTATGATCTACTCACGGTACATTGACATGCACAGACATGTATACTATATACAAAGTATATGTACATATATAGTATCATGTGTGATTGATATATGTAGATGACTTCGATCTCTTATTTCAAGTCAGCTGTTGTTGCAACTGTAATCGAAGCCGCAATCAGCTGATGCAGGCAACTTCTAAGAAATCGGCATAGTGTAGTATAGTATAGTATAGGTAGAGTGTGTATAAGGTGTAAGGTATAAGGTGTAGCACAACACAGTCAGTCGCACACAGATTGCAATGCAAGTGCAACAACGACAACGACAAGTGCGAAATGCTTAGAATACCAACCACAGTGGCAGCGAAAAGCGAACCGACAGTCACACCAAATGAGCCACAGTCGCAGGCAGAGGCAGGGGCAAGGGGCAGGGGCAGGGGCAGGGACAGAGGCAGGCACAGGCCAAGCCGCTGCAAACCAGTTACACGCTCTCCGCTGGCAGTGAGAAGCGCGCGGTCGCACGAGATTTGCGTTGTTTTATTTTTAAACACGGCACGTTTCGTGTTTGCCTTTTGGCTTTCAGTCGACTGTCCGTCCGTCCGTCTGTCTGTCTGTCCATTCGTCTGTCTGTCCCGCTGACTATCCCGCCCTGTCTCCCCTTGGGTGTTTGTTTGTCTGTCTGTCCATGTCGTGTCGCCTTGTCTCTCTCTCGCCATCTTTTTTTACATGTCTTTTGACTTTACATAAATTTGTATTTGTTATTGAGTTTGGTTATCTGTTGCCGTTCTCTGTGGTCAAACGGGTTTACCATTGAGAATGTACTCGGCCTGTACACAGAGTACCCAGAGTACCCAGAGTACCCAGAGCACCCAGAGCACCCAGAGTACTCTCTGCCAGCGGGCGGCAACACTGGCTGCCTGCGGATGCTGCGAGCGCCGCTCGCCGTGCGCAGTCTCATTATAAATTGCCAATATTTATTGTTATGAAACAGCGACTAATTGTGCAATAAGTTAGCTGCACATACACACACATATACACACACACAACATACGTGGGTAACTGTGCATGTGTGCTGGCAACCCTGTCAAGTCCAAAAACTTCCACAAAGTGGGCCGCCTCAGCCTCATTTAGGACAGTCCGCAGTTACTACAATACATCAACATATAAAGTATGTATATGCATGTGTCTGTGTGTGTGTGTGTGTGTGTGTGTGCAGATATTCGGAGTAGTCGCGCTTTCTGTCTGCTTTCTGCTGTCACATTTCTTTCTGCGCTTTGTTTCGCGTGGGCTACGTCGTCGTCGTTGTTTCACTTGTGTTTCTTGAGGTGAAATTTATTTTCGGCATTTTTGTTTTGTTGTTTTCGGTTTTTGCGAGGAGTGTCCACTTGACGCCCCATCAGCATCATGATGGTGATGATGATGATCATTCGCTGAGGATTATTAATATTCATAATCTCAAACGGAATCGCGATTCGCGTCTCGTGATTCGTAAGTTATGCGAGAGAGGCGAACCGCTTTGTGAACGCGTATCTGTACTTCCTTCTTTTTTAATACCCTGTTTTTTTTTGTTTGCTTCTCGCAAGGCAAACCGACTCGTTAACGTAGTAGGGGGGGGGGGGAAAGGTGAATACATGTAATGTTAGACGCGCATTTCCTAAGCCGAGACTCGGCTCAACGCATGAATGAATAGCGACGACAACGACAACAAGAACAACGACTACGAATCTGAATTGATATCTCAATATTACAAGTATTCTAGCGCGATATGTATGTGATTTACATAGATATGTGAACCAGTCTTCCAGCTGAGCGAAACAAAAAAACAAAACTTGATTCCACATTCCGAATGCCTGCACGATTATGAATATGAATATATGAGTATAGCTCTGTGTAGTACTCATGAGTCTTGGTTACAAACTCGTTTTCCCCTGTAATCGATAGCCTGACTGACTCTGACTATTGCAACAATCGCGCGTTCTGCTATATTAGAGTTTAAAAAAAAACAGTAGGTATAGAAATCAATTCGGCTTGAGATGATTCGATTCAGCTGAGCAAGTCGGGTGTTGTGTCCCTGGGGGGGTGCTAAATGATCACCAGAACTTGGACTTGAGTAAAACTACTGGGTAACTGTCTTGTCGAGCAGACTCTCCTACGGCCCACACTCGATCTTAATGCGTTCTCAATTTCTCAGTGACACTCGACTTCGGCTTCATTATGCGTACATTGACTTTGCCAGCACACTGTAGAGTGCCTAAAAATGTGCCCCAATCCCAAGTCACAATTTCCAATTTCCAATTCCCAATTCCCAATCCCCAATCCCCAGAGGAGACTTACCTTGACGGGCTCGTCGTTCTCGAAGCCTCCGTTGGTAAAACCAGTCATTGTGCTGGTCTTCTCTTCTACTTTTCTTCTTCTGTTTCCTTCTCCTGTTTCCTGCTTAATCAATTAGGCCAGTCAGTGTGGGCTGCGCGAGAGAGAGAGAGAGAGAGAAGAGATACACACAATTAGTTATTGAATAGAATCCATTAGATGATTATAAAACAATTTGCGAACAAAACGTAGGAACAAGCAACGAAAAAAATAAACGAGATGCAAAATAAGCAACAAAAAAAAAAAGAATATAATAAATAATAATCTCGTGTTGCGAATAAAAAAAAAAGAAAAGCATATAGTAAATCTGACTATAGTATGCGATCATTATTCAAATTGAAAACTTATTACAGGCACCATTGAAATAGGTAATAATAATCAAAGCTGCGCTGTGCGATCTATGCATATGTACACCCTCAATATATAGTACTATGTATATATAGTATAACGCATCGGGTAGTATGTGCCAACGGTACTTGGTCGAAATAAGTGCGCCATGGCATGTGTAACGGTAGTTTGTGGCAGGGTCAGCTCGAGAGATCGGGTATCTGGGTATAGGGGGCGTGTGTGTGTGTGCGCACAATAACAATAAAAATAACAATACCAATAACAATAACAATAATAATATTATGCACTATTATAGGCGACGGCAGCAACAACAACAACAGCAACAGCAACAATAGCAACAACAGCAACAACGACGTGATTTTCTTTATTGAAATTGCAGTCATAATTTACGGAAATTTCGTCGACTAAATCATTTGATTGGCCTGGATCGTAACGGCTTAGTTGATAACACTAACTAAAAACTTTACCTGAGCCAGCTTTATCAATATTTGATAATACGAAACAGTCGAGCACTGAGGATAATTCTTCTACTTGTAATTCACAGCTGATATTACTTTGTTCCGTTAGATGACAACTTAATAGAATTCAACGGTTTGTTTCCTGCTCTATTAATCGTCTCGGTAGAAAGTGCAATTGCCACTGAAAGTTCTTTGCGAACCACACGAGTTTTTATTTATTATGCCTGCGTAGATGTAAAAAAACAATGTTGTTTTTGGTCCAGGAACTATGGTGACCATGGAGGATCTGGGCCTGGTAATTAAAAGTCAATTATTTGCCTATTATAGCGAACAATGTTCCGTCACAGTGAGTGCTAATGATACGGACTGGCAGACGAGGAGGGGGACGGACAGTGTCTCAAGTGTGCTTTTAAGTATGCACATAGATAGGTACACGGTAGGTACGAGTACCAGGTAATATTCCCATCGAACGACCATTGTGTTGGCTGCTGCTGTATCTGTGTGTCTCTCTATGTGTGTGTGTCTACCTGGCGCACATGTTGCTGTAATTAGCTTCTGGTCGCGTCAGTTCAAGTTCATGTTTCCTGCTTATACATGTTTTGTTTTTTGTGCCTCTCTCTGTCTCAGGTAGACATCAATTAATTGCATATTACTACTTGAACATCCATATGATTATTCTGAGATTCTCTCGCAGTCGCTTCAATGAAGCGCGATAACAAAACGAGCTAGCGAAAAAAATTAAGGTAAACAGTTTGTATTGTTCCCTCCTCCTTTATGGCCAATACATAAAAGACAACAACAACAATAACAGCAACAAAAACTCTGGAAATTCGCATAGAAATAGAAAGAAAAAAAATAAAACCTTAAACAAATTAACATAATAACGTACAGAGTTATGGCTTATAATCAGTCGTGAGTCGCGACGCAGCTTTATAATTTCAGCAAATTAATATTTATGTATGCTAAGAAGGCGACAGAGAGTAAGATCTGAAGAAATGTGTGCTATATGCGTCTGTGTCTATAAAGTTCGGGACAGGTTTCAGTTCAGCAGAACGTTGACATTTTAACAGAGTGCTGTAAGTTCTCACCCAGTTAACAGACACTCGCTTTTAACAGTTGTGTAGGGAAAGGACACTGTACGTTAACAGTGTGCAGGCGCATTAACAGAGACTGTGTGTGTGTGAGCAGTGTGTGCAGGCAGGCGCAACGAAACGGAACTGAACTAGTTTTGAGGGATATTTTCTGGGGGATTTGCTTGGGTTGTTTTTGAGTTAGACAAGTTGGTTTTCAAATGTCAACTTAGCTGCAGTCTGCATGGATGGTTACAGAGAAATGTGCTCGATCTATCGATGTCGCGCTCGATGTCTATGCCGATGATCGACGCCCGATGCCGACGCCCGAGCCGATGCCGATGCTCGATGCTACTATGGCTGTTATCGGTGGCTGTGGAATACATTTGTGGAATAATGAATAACCATTAAAAATTGCACACTCGCATACCAATCGGCCGGATCGGAATGGAGCGCGTGAGGCGGCCTGAGGCTCGAATAACAATTAAATGCTTTGGTTAGTTTACAGCAATGAATCTGCCTGCATACTCATGTTAAGCGTGTGTGTGCTTGTATGTTTCTGTATGTATGTGACTCCGTCGGGAGTCATGCAAAAAACTTATTCACGGCGTAATTAAAGCTTGCGGATGCGGCCTTAGACTGCGGATAGACGCATTTAAAAAAGCGTGCGAAAACGGAATAAACGAAACTACAACAAAACGAAACGAAACGAAACAGACTGAACATAAATAATAAAACGGCAACAAAAGATCAAGAACTCGGCGATGACGACGACAACGACGACGACGACGACGACGACGACGACGGAGAACGATGTGGATAATGAAGACGAGGGAGAATGATGATGATGAGAATGATGACGATGCTGACGTCAGTTGATTCTCGAATCTCGACTACCGGCGAATTGTAATTACGCTCGGCTATCGCACGGCTCTACCTATTTGCAAAGCACCTGCCTGTCTGGTTGCCTAGCCCATATGCTCCTCCTTCCCCCATTCCCACATCTCCCATCCCTATTGCCATCGAGCTTGCTAAGCTTCCCATTTGGCTGTGTACCTAGAATTTTCGGTATGTGCTCGAGGCGCACGTGTCGCACGAGCTCCATTGGGATAGGCGAGAACACACACACACACACACTTATATATGTACATACATATGTATATCTAGTATGTATAGTCCGTCTAATGCGGACGACGATATTGTTATTACTGATATTTAATTGCGGTTTTGTGGCCGACGATCTCTGGCTTGGGTTTTCTCCCCCCTCGACAATGTATGGGATTGCACAGAGTTCTCTGCTAACTAAATTATAAGCAGGGAATTTGTTATTCAAGCTGCACAAGCTGCACACACACACACACACACACACACACACTCGCACAACAAGTGGGAATTGAGCCGCGCTTCCAAAACGGGAATATTATGGCCCATTTTCTGCATTTTCGCAAATGTTTTATCTGTCGCTCGTCTATTTTGCGCTGCTTGTTATTATTTTCATTTCGTATTTTGGAGCCGACACGCGTCGCACAACGGCATTATTATTATTATTTTTATTATTATTATCGAAAATCAGAGAGAAGGAGAAGAAACATCGAACAAAAAAAAAAACTATTATTTATTATTCCAAGTGGCCGTCGAAAATGAACGTTTGCTACACATTTCGTTGATGTTGTTTTTCGATTCGTTCGTTGTTTTGCATAAAATTAGCCACTTTACATTTTGTGTCTCATTTTCTTGGTTTTTATTTCTATTTATTTCATTTTCGATTTTTCGCTCGTTGGCATTGCCCAATTACACAGAAATCGTTGAAAAATAACATCGCAAAACGTCGCAAGTAGACGACGACATCGACAACGACAACGAATCTGCATTATCCGTGTGCACACAATACAGATTGGACCTTAAGTGGATACGTTTTGGCATGTGCCACAAAAATAAATAAATAACAACAAACACAAACATCGCGAATGCAGAAAACCCAACACAAAACAACAACAACTATGTATATACTTTACAATATACAAGTATATAGTATGTCTGTGAATATAGAAAATAACAGCAAAGCAATCGTTTGAAAAAGCAAAAGTTTTCAGTTTTGTTGACTCGAGGCTGCCCTTTACAACGGCCACCTAGTCGGGGAATTGGGGAATGGACGCGCTCAATCTGACTTTCAAAAAAAAAAAAACAAAAACATGTATATATACAAAATATGAAAAAACCCTCGTCGTTGTAGATAATGAACTAACGCAGACATTGAGCACTTATAGCGGTTGCATTGCGACTTTGCTGCACAAATAGCGAATGCTCTTTTAACTACATAAATAAGTTAAAAAAATAAACAAAATATTAAATCGGAAACATCTTTAAGCTATCCTGAAAACTTCTACTTGATTTCTATAATGTTCCAGATCGTATTTCTTTTGTTCAGATTTGTCGAGAACTCAAACACAATTACGCAGGATTTGCTTAGATAATGAGCGAATCTTTTTGCACAAACACTTTTCTTAATTGGACAGTGTAAACGGTCGTCGTCGTCGTTATGACGAAGGTTCATTTCGGTTTTGGGGTTTATTGTTGGTTTATTTGCTGTTGTTGTTGTTGGTTTTCTTTTATTGGCTGGCAAATATATTTGCCATGCATTCGAAATTTGTTTTGCGCTTTGTTTAGTTTCTTCTTTGGCTCTTTTACATACGTTTTACATTTATTTTGGTTATTTCGCTAGGTCTTTTTAATTTCGGTTTTAGATTTGCTTTTTGTTTTTGAGGGTTTTTGCTTTATATGGTATATTATATGGTATTTGGATTCCATCTTTGGTATTTGTAGCTTGTTTTTTTGCTCTTTATTCTGTCTTGAGATTTTGTAAATTGGCGCGTAATGATTTGAGCACTGGGTACGTTCAGTAGAAAATAAAGTAGGGAGACAGGGGACAGAGGCTTTAGGATACGAAGAATAGTAGAAGAAGGAGCAGGATAAGAATTGTTAGAAGATAAAACACTCACACTATTCACACAAAACAATTCGCCGACAGATCCTGAGTTCCTTTCGATTCGTGTTCGTTCGTTAATCTTAAACTTTTTTTTTTTTTATGGATTTTACAAGATTTTGATTTTATTGTTAAGTATTTTTTTTTTTGGGTTTTCTGGTCGCGACCCTCTGCTGGCCAAGTGTCCGACTGGCTGCTTGCCTCGCTATACAATGCCAAGAAACGGCGACAACGTGCGAATTTTAAACGAAAAAACACTTTCTAGCTAATTGGAGTGATTAGTTCCCGGCGTCGCAGTCGCCGTTAACGCGCTGCGTCAACGGCTGCAGTCGTTGCCTATTGCTGTTGTTGTTGTTGTTGTTGGGTAAAGCAAGGGTCCAAGAGAGGCAAGAGATATATGGACAAGGTTATCTATCTGGGCATTAGCTGAAAGTAAGCTATCAACAGCGGCTAACTGTAAATAATCAAAAGCTCTGCTCGGCCGTGATTCGCCGCGCCGACGCCGTCAGAAATTTGCCGGCCATAAAAGCCGAAGAAGGCAGCAGCAGCGTGCCCACTCGAGAGATAAGCGGCAAATACGGATACAAGTCATTACGAAGCATCGGTGCTTTTGAATCTCTCTCCCTCTCTCTGTCTATGAAGCTCGGGGAGTCTCTGGAATAATCGCAATGGTCGTGTGCCTCTGTACCTCTGTACGCAATATGTGTGAGTGTGTGTGAGTGATTGTGTGAGTGATGCTTAGGTGTTCGTGACACGAACACGCATTGATATTTTATAGAAGTTTTTCTGAATATGCAAAACAGCTGCACATTGTGTCGTGCCTATTACTAATCACAGATCTGACGATATATCATATATATATATGCATATATTATAAATCTATACAAATATTAAGCCAGAGAACGCATACGATAGTTTTGTGTGCTCTTCTCTAAACGAACTCTTCGGACAGTTGCAGCGATAAGATTGTCGGCCTGTCTTGGTCTTCAAGAGTCCAAGTATCTAATGGCTATTTATTGTCAATTGCCACCCATAAATTCTAATTAATAAGCACACGGGCACTCTGCGAAAGCCTCATAAACAAATCTGAAAAAGGGGCGTAGAGGGGGCAGGTTGCTGGGTATTATGGAAAATGGCTCATCTGACTTGTGTGTAGTGTGGCGTGGCAACGTTATCGAGGCCCAGTATAGTGCCACCAGCTGACCATTTTGGCCAGTTATTAGCGCGTGATTAGGCGCTGTGATTCGTGATTTTGTCGCAGATCATAAATATAAATATTATTATGATTAAGCAGTTATTTGGAAGTCAGGCGCTTCTGGGCTTGTGATTTCTTTCTTTCGATTTTCCGATCGATGGTACCTCCTTTGGTTTGTATTTCGTTATTCACTTGATGACTAACAGGTGTTTGTAAGTGTTAAAGGGTGTGTGTGTGGGGGGGGGTACTTAACATACGTAGTGCTAGCTGTACTTCAGGTGCCACTTGACTGTCTATCGAGTGTCTGTTCTAATTAAGGAGTCAATACTTTGTAGTCATTTGAGATGCGGTGGCAACCCTACAGTCACAGATGCAGACAGAGATGGAGATAATGATGAGAGAGAGAGAAGGCGCAAGAGTGAGTTGAAGGGCAGCGTACTTAGCTCGTTTATAGACGAGCAGGGTAGGGGGAGAGACTGTTCACAATAGTCATTGTTCATCTGTTCATTTGAAGTGCGCCTGAAGATGGCGCTCGAGTGGCGAGTGGGGGAGGGCAACAACCCTTGGTTAAGAGCCAAGATTAATAGCTGCCGGTGCTGGCAGCTCGTTGGCAGCGGTAGCTCGTTGCTGCATTGCGCAAAGACGCGCGTTGACCCAGTTAGCGACGTGCGATTGGCATTGATTTTTGCGCCGAGATCAAACGAGGAACAGCAACACAAAAAATGGCGGCCATTTACCACGGCACCGCAGCACCAATGCTGCTTGCTATGCGTAAAGTTGCTCTTTGCGGCTGCAAAGCTGCTTGCTATGCGCAGAATTCGAAATGTCCCTTTTGTCAAAATCCTTTTGCAAGGAATTTCTTTACAATGAAACGGTTTGATTCTGATCAAAGAGCATTCACGTCGATTGCATTACCGCGAATAGCAAATTCAAATGTAAAAACAGACAGCTCGCTTATCGCGCTTTATTTTAAAGCCCCGACACGTTGTTGTCCCGCCGAAGGCTAAGGCAAAAACGATAAGCCATCGCCAGAAACTGAAGAGGTTCTTCAAGTTGAAAAAACCGAATCATAAAAAATAATCAACAATCACAAGCAAGAAAAAAGAACTAATAGAAAAATCGAAAATTAATATAAATTTAATTCGAAAAGCGACAAAAAAGGCGATTCTCTATAAAAGCGGAAACGGGCCGACGGCAATTATGTGTTAATTATTATCACTAGTTAAGAGTGCCGGGCAATCGAATTGCGGCTAATTGCGGCAATCAACTTGAGATTAAATTGAGATTTACTTGAGATTAATGCCGCCATCAAGTCTTGCAGCGCACCTCGATGAACTTGAACTCTCCCTGGTGTCGCCTAGGGAGCATTAACTGCCTATAAATAGCAATATAGATATTAAACTGCCCATTCAGAGGGCAATAGCAGCGACTGAGGCAGCTGCTTCTGCTTCTGCTTCTGCCTGAATGACAGCTGTACTCGCAATGCAGCTATATATACGTTATACCTTTATAGAATATATATAATACATGTAGTATGCCAGATATGCTATTCATATTACTCTATCCTATCTATAGTATATCGTGTGTGGCTTCAATTTCAATAAATCCGCTAAAACACGCTGCGAATAGTGTTTGTCGCCGTTTTTGCTGGTCACGTGTATTGCGACTTCTTCTTCGACGGCTCTGAGGTGAGGTGCCAATGTCTGCGAGGTGCCTATGAGTCTCTGTCTCTGTCTGTGTGTGTGTGTGTGCCTGTGCGTCTGTTAAGTGGACTTGGGTACTGGTTTTGCGTACAGGCATTTGACTATTTTTAGCCAACATTTTTAGCTGCTGATTTCATTTCATTAAGCCCGATACTTCCCATTCCCCTCGCTGCTGCTGTTTGCTGTGGCATATTTATTTGATTGTATTGAATTTTTAATTAAAACAACAAGAGAGGAGAACGATCGCAGCAGTGGCAATCAATAATATATACGAGTATCTTGCCCACATTACGTATACGTAATACGTTTGTTAGCACCAACTGCTGTGCCGACAAAGTGGTGCCATAATTATGGTGCGGTACTCCCCCGAAAGGACAAATTTAGCACATGTCTCGATTTATAGCATAGTTCAAAGTATTTTTTGGGGGAAAAAAACCCCACAATCGATAAGCTGCTTACAAATAAATAAAACTACTGCAGCTCTTGCTATTTTTACAGCTATCTGTGCGACGTGTTGATTGCACAGAGTGACCGACATTTATGGCAAATAGTACTATAAAGTATTTGACAATATTTTTTCGGGGTATTTTGTGGGTATTCTGGGCTCACTGAACCGGAAAGTGTAAAAAAGTAAGGTGCAGCCATAAATCTGGAGTTGCTTTTGCGCTTATCGGAGAAAATGGCTTCGATAAGCGAGCGATTTACAGCGGAACGTGGCGAGCTAATCTTTATAGCAGGCATTATAGCCAAATCAATCAATTTAAATTTGATTAAGCTGTGATTTCAGTGTGCACAGCATGCGCCATAAAAACACTACGTAATATTTATGGCAAGCGTTTATAATTGGTCAAGCTCACACACACACGCACACACACAGGTAGTATATGTGTGTGTGTGTGTGTGTGTGGTTTATGGCTCAAAAGTCACGCGAAGCACTCGACACAAAGAACGAGGACGGAGGCAAATCGAGGCAGCTGGAAAAGCCAAGCTGCCCCGACTCGCATGCCATATACAAATCATATATCACACACACACACACACCTACACATACACACATTATGTAAGTAAGCGAGTGATAAATAAATAATAAAAAAATCATTGTTATTAATACGATTATTGTGTGCACAGTTGCGTGTTAATTTTCTGTGATTTTCGTCAAGTGAATTTTGTTTTTCATTATATTTCCCCCTATTCTTTGCGCCCCAGTGTGTGTGTGTCTGTGTGTGTGAGTGTGTGTGAGTGCTTTTTTTCAATTTGTTAGCACAATGCAAATGGCTCACATCCAAAGCGACCAAGCAGCCTCAACCCTACACCCTACCCCCTATCCCCCTGTCCACACAGTGTGTGTTAAGTACTCCCAGCCAGGGAGAGGGATGAGAGAAGAGGGAGAGACAGAGAGGGGGATAGGAACTGGGGGGTAGCTTGTTAAGTTTCAATGGCGATCCAAGTCTGATTAACTATTATTAGAGTTCTCTGTGTGTGTGTGTGTGTGTGTTTTGTTTGTTTGTTTGCCACACTCAGATTCTCTCCAAGTGCCACCCCCCTTCCCCCTTTCCCTTCCACCGTTGCACCCTCTGCACACCCTCCGCTGGCATCTGGCCGATGTCCAAATCTATTTGCGGCTCGAATTGTCGCATTTGCAGCCAATGGGCCGAGAGTCGAATAATTAACTACGACTGCGAATTGTTGTTAATAATTAAACGACAAGGTAGAGAGGGGGCGGGGGGGGAGAGCGGTTGCAAGGGTGGGGGGATGATAAATAACAATAACTTCATTTGTTTCTCGCACGGTTCAATTGTTATTAACCAATTATAATAAATATAATGCTGTTGTTGCTGTTGCTGTTTGAGGTTCAGTCAACTCTTTCTCCTTCGATCGTTCATAATTTACCCGTTTTGTTTAGAGAGAGAAGACTCTACGCGATAAACTACATATATATACTGTATATACGCTATATATTTGCCAGTGGATCTGGCTGTGAACTTGCACCTGAATTAACTGTCAGACTTGCGCCAAGCAAGAAGAATTTCTAGTTCAATCTCAAAGTTCCCAAAATGAAAAATTCGTTTTCCTTTTCCTCTTCGTGGCTTCTTCAGCTTCTTCTACTTGCTGTTGTTGTTGTTGTTCATGCTCTTCATTCTATCTCGTACTTGCATTCCTCAATGATTCTTCGTCAACAAGGCGTCGACAAAAACAAGTAGAGTGTGCAGCAATTGGCAGCGGGCATGAGTGACGCAGGGTTACCCTGTAAACTGGGGACATATTCGAAAGATGTTTGAGCCAATTTCTTGGGGCAGAGACTTGCCCCACTCTATGCTATAGATCTACCCCGTGTAGCAGCACAGTACAGGGTATTCGTGTCGTTTCGTTTGGCGCACAGCCAGTGCCCAGTGTAGGGCAGATTGCGCATACGCGCTGTGTGCCGAAGGAGGCGGAAATCGAGGTGAATGCTCAATGAAGACGCTGCCAATGCAATGTGTGTGCGTGTGTCTGTGTGTGTGTGTGAGAGTGTGTGTGCAGGGTAGACATGTCTGAATGCAGGGTATATACGTGCAACAAACCTCTTGGCTGCCAGTTTTCTCTTGCGTTTGCCACTTTCTCTATCTTTCTCACACGCTGTCGCTCTCTGTAACAGTCTGCACTGGTATCACACATACGCACCGTGTGCGCCCGCCTCAAATTCGCCGTGTTCTGTCCGTGTGTGTGTCTGTCGCCTAAGTGCGATGCGACGCCGTCTGGGGCCAACTGCTTGCCACAGCGCTAACTGAACGAATGAAATTTGTTTTTGTTGCACTTGTTTGTTGAATGCATCGCCAGACCAGACCGACAGACAGAACGACGATCGACCGACCGATCGACCGATAGACCGACTAACTGCTCACCCCTCTTCTGTCTAGCTATCCCCCTCTCCCCTGCTCTATCTCTCTATGTCTGTCTCGCTTGCTGTGTGTGTGCTTTTGCTGCTGCTGCTGCTGCGACCGCCTTCGTGGACGCGACCGCGACCGTGGCCGAGACCGCGGCCGCGGCCGAGACCGAGACCTTCATTGTCGATGAGAATGCAATTAGTGGCAACATCAACAACAACAACAACAGCAGCAACAGCAACAAACAACAACAACAACAACAACTCCAGCCAGTTCTGAACAAACCTGACTCTGTCGCCTCCATTGCCTTTTCGTCTCTCGATTGCGAATCGATTTGCTATTTGTTTTTTCTTATAATATTGCAGGCCCCCCTTTTTTATTTAATTCTATTAGCCTAGCTAGCTGTCTGCCCCTCCCTCTCCCCCTCTCTTCATCTGTCTGTGTTTGCTTTTTATCTGCCATAATAGTTTCCGCTTTTGGCGCACAATTTTAACTTATATTTGTTAGTTAGTTTGTGTTTCTTCTGTTTTTTATTTTTGTTGTTGCTGTGTAGTTGTTTTATTATCGTCGTTTCTGTTTTGAGTGCGAGAGAGATAGTGTGTGCGAGCGAGAGAGAGAGAGAGAGAGAGGGGGAATAATTACTTATATAGCATATTATTTATGAGGAAAACCGTGACAAGTGCGCCGCATGTTTTATAATTATTATTTCAGCCTCAGTTTTCTTTGCTTAGCCCACTTTTTGCTGCTCTGCTAGTTCATCTCCCCCGCCTGCCTTCTCTCTCGCTTTCCCTCTCTCTCTTCCTCCCTCTCTCTCTCCCTTTCGTATTTATCTTTTCGGTGTCTTTTTTTTTGCGCCAAGGTTTACACTTCATTTGACTTTCGGTCTGGCTTTGAGCGAGCGAAAAAATTTGTCGTTTTTTTTTGTTGTTTTCTTCTTGTATCTTTGCTTGCTGCTCGTGCTTCCTTCTCTTGCTCTTCCTCTTCCACTGCTTTCGCGCCTATTCTATTTGCTCAGTTGGCACACACTCGCCTCAACATGATCTCTGTCACGGCAATTCGCCGCGTCACTCAAAAGGCTCCACCTGTCCGCCTCGATCGCTTCGATCTCGCCTCATCCGGGATTTGTCCATTTTTAGAGTTTCGCCTTTTGCGTCGCAGCATTTTGTGCGTTGTTTCACTTGTTTGTTCTCTACCTCCCTTTGTGCTTGCCTCTTTTTTTTTTTTTTTTTTTTATTTCGCTATCCATTAAGTCTTTGTCAGCCCCCAACACTACCCTCCCCTGCCTCTTTCCGCTCCCCACCGTTAGCTTTGATTTCAATTGATTTTTGAAGTTGGCTTTTTTTTTTTGTCGATCTTTTGTTTCCCTCGATTATTTTTGTGCTCTCTCATCGGTGTCTCGTTTGTTACAACTGTCAGATCTATGATGCTAATGAGCGACAATCCTCCCCCCCCATCGCACACACTTCCCCACCCCTCCTTTTCTAAATGAGTTGTGAGCTCAAGTTGAGAAATTCCTAATTCTTCTCAAGCTCTTTTTTGTGCTCGTTGTCAGCTAAAAAACGAGCTTAAAATAACTGACAAAATAATCCCGAATTATGAAAATAATAACAACAAATAAGGGGGGCGTAGAGGGGGTGTATTATGGCAGTAACTGCTGTTTATTGCGTTGCCAACTTTGGCTGAAATAGCAAATAAACTATCGCAAGTGGCGATAGTAGGGCGATAGTAGGGCAGCTGGGTCTGTTTAGCAAGGTAGCAAGCGAGAGGGGGAGAGTGGAGTAGGGAATAAAGATAGTAACTAGCACATTGAGCCACTTCACTTGCAGCTTATCGATAGCTTGTGCACGTGACTCTACTATCGATAGCTCAATTGTGACATATTCTTTTGCTATCTTTGTGCTTTCTTGGTCTCTTGCTCTTTCTCGTATTTCTTTTTTGGGAACTGCACTTGAAAGTGCTCTAGTTCTTGTTCTTGTTGTCATAGCACCTGGAAATAGTCTTTATTGCCCGATCTGTCAGTAATTGTCAACATGCCTCGTCTATGTGTGCTCAGCATGACTCAGGACCCGCTGGCATTATCATCAGCTAGCAATTGCCTGCCAACTTAGCTCTATTTCTAGCTTCCATTCTGGCAGTAATTGCAGCAGTTTCAGGCTTCAGTCTTGGCTCGAAATCTGGCTCTTTCATGATGCAAGTTTGGCTATCACTGATGTTTTAGCTTGAGTTTTATATGTATGTGTGGCGCAACTTTCGCTAGTTTTGCCTCTATTTATGGCTATATTACTGGCTACAATTCTGACTGCAATTTTGCCTTTAATTCTGACTGTAATTCTGTCTGTAATGCTGACTGTAATTATCAGTGAAATTCCAGCTGCACTACAGGCTAAGGTTCTCACTAAAAGGCAGCTAAAACTCCAGCTGAATTGTTGGCTGCATTACTCGCTCCAGTTCCGGCTATATGCCTTGAAAAAAGCCTTTGGCTTGTAGCCTCATATCTGCCGCTAAAGCTAAAATGTTCATCAACCTGACGTGGCAATTGCCACCGACTTTGGCCAACAGCGCTAGAGGCGTTGCTGCTTATCTCTGGCTAAATTATTTGGCCATAAATAACAATAAAGTTTTTGGCCGCTTATCAGCAATAGCAGGCGCAGCAGCAACAGTCGCTGTCGCAGCAGCAACCTCATCATTGTTATCAACGCTTTTCATCATCGTCATCAATATCAACAAATGATGCGCACATCTTTATCTCCATCTCCATCTCTCTATCTCTATCTCCATCTCCATCTCCCTCTCTATCTCCATCTCTCGCTCTCCCTTAGCGACTTCATTTTGTTCATGAACATTTTCATTATCAGGCCGCAGTGAAAGCCGAGCGAAACTTTTCCAGATTTCGGACTGGAAATTTACCGAGCTACCATAAAAATGTTTTTCCGGCGCCTTGAATTCCATTCTAAGGTCGTTTCTTTCAAGTTGCGGAGGGAGGAGGGAGGGAGGGAGGGCTGCAGATGGGGGGTGTTGTGGGGAGGAAGGGCGGAGCGGGCTTATTACAAAGAAAACAAAGCGAGAAACAACAAAACAAGTTTCCGATCCGATTCGAAGTCGAAACGATCAGGGCTGTTGATCATGTTTTGTTTTCGTCTTTTTTTTTATTTTTCTTGTTGTTTTTGTGTCGCTTATGCAATGCGTTGCGGAGAATCCCCAGCTGCAGCACCAGCAGCAGCAGCAAGACTCAGCTTAGTGTACACTGCACTACAAAGTCAAGTGAGTCAATTAGTCGGCTATTTATAGGGTATTGCAGGTGGCATATATATTGCTTGTTTAAAGCGTATAGATGGAGTAATCAATTAAGAGTTACATATGCAGTAATTGTAGGGTATATATGGGGTATAGATTGTGTATTTATAGGGTATAGATGGGGTGCTATACAAATTAAATATATAGGGTATAGATGAGGTATGTTTTAAATTAAAGAAAACCAACTAAACTCGAGCAATGGGCCTTGCGGGGTTTAAGCTGTGCATACAGCGTATATTTGGGCTGTTTATATAGAGAAAGAGAGACAGAAAGAGCTGTATAGAGAGAGGGGGAGTGAGAGAGAAAGGGAGAGAGAGTATATTAATATTAAATAAGGCATATTAATGGCGTATTCATATGCTATTTATAGGAATATATCGTATAGGCATATGTTGACTGAAAGTAGGGTATGTTTTAGTGCATATACACATAGACAGCACATAGTGCATATATATTTTGTGTAGGTACAGGATATTTATGCACACACTAAGCGTATTTATAGCGTATTTATGGCACATTTTTAGGTTAGTAGTCTATAGTTTGTGTATTCATGCAGTATGTGGATAAGGCATAGATTAGTCACATCTTCCTCTCTCTCTCTGCTGTGCGCATACTTTTGTTGGGCAGTGTTTAGTGTGTGCCCGAATATGCAAATCAGTCTGCCTAATGATCCCCGATGCTGATTTCTTTTTTATATCTTCGTTTCGTCGCGTCTCTTTAACTTGTTGTTATCGCTGTTGTTGCTCTTGTTGTTGTTGTTGTTGTTGCTGCTGTTATCGTTGTCTGTCCATCTGCCTCACAGTGCCCGCTGTCAATGTGTGTGTGTGTGTGCTGTTACTTTTGACTTTAATGAAGTGATAACTGGCAGCTCCAACTAGCAGCGGCAAATGAAGTTGCCTCTGCTGCCGGCTCGCTCTAGTTTCATTTGTTGTTGCTGTTTGTTGTTGCTGTTTGTTGTTGTTGTTGTTGTTGCTGCTGCTGCTGCCTTGTTAATTTCAAGTGCACATAAATTATTTGCAAATTGTATTATCGGACATCGGACCAAATATTTGTGCGCTTGTTTGGCACCTGCCGTACCAAAGCAGGCGGCGACGACGACGACGACGACGACGCACATGGCGTATGAGTAATAAAGTCAATCTGCTTCAGCACAGCAGCCTCAGTCGACGGACGCGTTGTGCAAACGATAACACAGCGATAACAAGCACAGCAAGCAGACAGAGAGACAGACGCACTGACGGACAGCAAAAATGATCAACAACAACAACAACAACAAGAACAGCAGCAACAACAAGAACAACAACAGCAGCAACACGTCATCACGGCTGCAAGGAGTCGTCACGTCGTTGCCTTTTGTTGTATTATCGTTGCAAAAGTTGCGCAAAATGTGCACGAAAAATTAATAACAAACAGAGGCAACAACAGCAACAGCAACAACAACAAGCGAGCGCAGTTTTATTGCAGCGCAAAGAAACAAAAACGATAAGCAAAACACAACAAAAACAAGGGCGAAAGTTGCAAAAACAAAATGTCAAGATAATAAAATGCAAAAGGATGCGATGTCGTGCATGTCCGTGCATGTCTGTGCATGTCTGTGCACACCTTTGCATGCGCTTTGCTAATTAACTGTTTAATTGAATTGGGCAATGAAGGAGGGAGAGCAAGACAAGCAACACGACTTGTGGTATACCCTGCAAGAGATCACATTGACAGCATGTGCCATAAATGTAATTTCAGGCATAATAGATGCTATAATTCCATCTGAAATGCAGTTAGGGTATATTCTAGTCGCGCAAACCACGCGCTGCCGAAATTATGGTACATGCATCTATTCGATCTTGCGTAATTCGACAATTTCGAAAGCGCAAAAGGCGCAAACGGAACGGAACGGAACGAGACGCGAAGATGACGATGACGAAATGAAGCGAACACAAAAAGGAAAAAGGAATAAACACAAAATTGCAAAATTGAAAAATGTAAACGGATTATTTATGGGACATGTGGCTGTTTGAGAATTGGCAGCCGTCGAATATTTGATGTATCCTGATAAATTATGGCAGGCATGCCATAATATTCAGTTAGGTCTAAGATGCTTTATTTGCATTTAAATATCGGTAAAGGAACTGTCAAAATTGTCTGAAAACTATTCATATATAACTTGCCATAATGATGTGTGGATCAAATACAATTTATGGCATGTTTAATTCAACTAAGTGGGTGTACTTCAAATATTTGTTTCTATAAACAACTGACAGAAAAAAGGGTTACTTCTATATTATCTGAGCTGTCAATAAACCACTTACTATAAAGCAAAGCGCAATTTATGCCAGACCTTTAAATGCGCGTAAAAATATTAATTGGAAAATGCCAGAAACTACGATTTAGGAAATTGCCATCTGACAAATAATCCTCATGCCATAAAAATTATGGCAAGCTTGAAAGTGTTGAAATTGCATAATGTGATTGTGAAATATAGAAAATCTTTGGTAAATATATATATATATTTATAAATATGGAGAACATATACTAGTACGAGTATAGTAACTTGCTATAAACCAGCGCACATCATGCGAAGTTTATGGCACAGACTGTTTAAGATATGCCGTAGTACTATAAAGATCTGCTTGGAGATCAAGCGCATGCATATATCGCATGTGTTATGGCACTTCTGGCCCGAAGTATGCTATAAAATATTGCGCCAACGAGCTGGAAAAGTGTTTTTTCATTTATTTCCCACATTTGTCTCGCTCGACTCTCGAAGGCGGAGAGCCTCTTCCCCCTTGCCCCTCCCTTGTCACAGGCACCGTTAGAATTAACTGCGTTTACTGCACTTTTATGCAATATGCGCTGCCGCCGTCGCAGTCGCTGCCGTCGTCGCAGTCGCTGTCGACGCAGTTGCTATAAATAATGAAAAATTTTGCCAGTTTGTTTGCCTCCCGCTGTGCGTGTGTTGGTGTGTATGTGTGTGTGCGTGTGTGTGTGCGGAAGTGCATTGATTTTCCACTCAAGTGGGCACTCGACGTTGACGTCGCTGCCCGCTGCCTGCGTCGCTGCCCGCCAGTAACAGTCAGTTGAAATAATTTTCTCACCTTTTTGTCGCTCACCAAAAAATGTTAATTAATTTGTTCTTTTTGTTGCTGTTGCTTTTGCTGCATTTACAACATTAAATTAGAACTTTGCTTAGGCGTTTTGCAATTGATTTGTTATCGCTGCGCAGCTGCGCTGCAAAGCTGCGTAACATTTATGCAAATCCGCCGCAGCAACGGAAATCCGTTCGCCTCAACTGTGAGACATTTCACGGCGAGTTGAGACTTGATGCCACTTGTTGCTGTTGTTGTTGTTGTTGTTGTGGAACGCATCTTCGTGCCGAAAACGTAGCTGACGCTGAAGTCGCTGCTGACGTCGCTGCTAGAAACGTCGCGAGGTTGACAGTGAAAGTTTTCTATGCTTAGAGCGCAGAGGGATCAATTGCCAGCAGGCGCAGAGTAGCAGCGCAATGGTGGGGGGGGGAGGGAAGGGGGAACGGGAGCATTGAAAAACTGCGCATGTGCGTTGAGCGCTTAAATAACGCGCACAGCACGGCGGCGCATGCAGCGCGCATGCCAAACATGCGAACAGGCAAATGTATCCATAAGATACACACGCACACGCACACGCACACACACACACGCACACGCACACCCGCGCACGTCACATGGCCACTTTTGGGCAATGGGCGATGAGCAGTTGCCAGCGCGCAGACGACGTCGCAGTCGCCTTCGTCTCGTTAATTGCAAAACAATTAAAGCGGGGCGGCAGCTGCTGCTGCTGCCTCTGCCTCTGTCTCTGCTTCTGCCTCTGTCTCTGCCTCTGCTCACTCAGCCACCCACTAGGCCCTGCCTCTGTCCCTCTTTCCCTCACACTGCCTCCCCCTCCCCCCCTCCCTGCCCCTGTCCCTGCTCTAGGCTCTTGCTGAACCGACGCTAGCCTGCCAAAACCGGCAAACGATCGCTGGATCGGCTCAGCTGTCAATTAGTCTTAACGACTGTGTGTGCGCGGCAAAACTTATAACCAGAGCAGCGCAGGGCAGTAGAAGAGTGAGAGTGGGAGGTGGCAGTGGGAGAGGGGGGGGGCACATTTTGGGCATTTGCATTTGCATTTTGTTGGGTTAGGCAATGCTTTGCTGCTGCTGCTGCTGCTGCTTTTAACGACTTTGCTTATGACACACGCGCTAAACTCGGCTCGTGCGACAGCTCCACCTCCCTCCCTACCTGCCTCCCCCGTTACCACCCTCTCTGCTATCCTCGTCTGTTTTCTGTTTTCATTAGAACTGTTTGATAAAACTTTGCTGGTTATTGACGGTATCAATTACTGCCGATATTGTTTATCGTGTTGTTCCTCATGTTGTTGTTGCTGTTGTTCTTCCTCGCACTTGTGCGCTGTGTTTGCCGTCTTATACAGATAAATAGAGTGCCTTATACTGGGGCAAAAAACAGCTGCCAACTTGCAGCATTTCAAATTTGCCACAATCAACTGCGCAACTCGTTTACAACTCTTATACTCATATGCACAATTCATCCTACACCGTAACTGGACTCACTCACTCACTTAATCGCTACTACTACTACAACTACAACTACAACTACAACTACTACTTACCGTGTTGCACAGCTCTTATACGCGCCGCCAGTCACGAGTGCAGCTAACAAACAGGATGCGCGCCTTTAGAAAATTCACTTCCGTCTCGTCTCGTTTCGATCGTATAAGACGCGCGCGCTCGTCGCTCTCTTTGATTTTGATATTTGATTTCCTTTTGCTTTCGATTGTCTTATAATTGAATCGATATTTATGGTATATTTTGTGTGTTGTTGCTGTTGTTTGTACTCTTTCTTATGCGTTATGTAATGTTGCCGTTTTAGCAGAGTTGTTGCCTTCTCTGTGTCTTTCTCTTGTTGCTGTTCTTGGGGGCGAGTGATTTACATTTCTTTCCGTTCTCAATTCGCAGGATTCCAAAAAAAAATTGAAAACCAAAAAAAAAAAAAAAGCGTTTAACAATTTCGCTAAAGTTTTTGTGGAATTTCGAACTAGTTTTTAATGTTTTACGTTTTGTTTTTTTTAATTATTATTTATTGTATTTAAATTGAATTTATTTAATGAAGTTGAAGTTTCATTCAGTTCAGTTGCAATTGGAATTTATTGAATATTTGTATATTTATTTTTTTTGAATTTTGTTGGTAACACGAGGAAACACGACCAACTCGAAAACGCACTAAAACGGTATTAAAAGCCGAGACTAAAATTAACTTTGCAAGTAATTTACAGTGCGACTTGAACGCGCCGCGCCGCGAGACCCGAGCAGAGCCAGAGAGTGAGAGAGAGAGACACGACGACGACACGAGAGCGCGAGAGAGCGAAGGGAGAGCGAGGGAGAGGGAGGGAGGAGGAGGGAGAGCGTTGCGGAGTTCACTTCACTTTTGCACTTGTTGTTGCGGGGGCGCTGCCCGACTGTGGGGTGGGAGATCGCTGCTGCTGCTACTGCTGCTGCGACGTTAACGTCAACGTCAACGGCGACTGCGACTGTGACGCTCTTGTGCTGCTCGCTGATGAGATGCGGCCAGATATGGCAGATAACTGACTGAGAACGGGCCCAAAAACAGCTGCTCGTTATCGTAGCAGAGTGTCTGTGTGTGTGTGTGTGTGTCTGTGTGTGTGTGGATCGTGTCTGTGGAGCGGTGCGAGCTATCGAGCTATCGAGCGAGCGTGTTGGCGTTCGGCTTGGAAATGATGTTGGCTTAAAGCCAGCAGCTACGTAATATACGCTCAGATCCTGTTTGCATGCCGTCGCAGCTGCCGTCGACTGTGCAGCACTCAGCGACGGCGACAGCGAACAGCTGAGAGACAGACAGACAGAGAGAGAGAGCGCACACTGTGAGAGCGCCACAGCTCCGTTTGGGGGGCGCTCTGTGTGTGGGTGAGCGTGCCGTGCGTCGACGTCGACGCTGACGTTGACGTTGACGTTGACTGCGCAGCATCGCCGCTGCGAACTCGCTTCAAACTTGCTCGATGCTGTTGTTGTTGTGTGTGTGTGTCTGTGTGTTTTTGGGCTGCGTTTTGGCCAGCACAGCAGGGAAAGGCAAGGTGTAAGGGGCAGCGGAGCAAGAGGGAGAGGAGAGGGGGGAGGGGCGGGGCAGTGGGAGGCCGAGGGGATTTACATATTTCAGCCAATCGCGCGAGCGGCGCTTTTCAACTTTCATTAGAAATTGCGCGGCTCAGCCACGCCCCGTCCCGCTCAGCTCAGCTCAGCTTGGCTCAGCTTGGCTCAGCTCAACTCTGCTCAGTTTGGTGCGTGTCTCTCGCTCAGCTGCTGCTGCTGCTGTCAGCGTCGCTGTCAACGTCGCTGCCGACGTCGTTTAGCAACATTTTATACAATAATTGGTAATAATTGCCGTTAATGAAAAACCATTTGCATGCTGCGATTGATAACTTCACCCTGCCCTGCCCTGCTCTGCCACGCCCCCCCCCCCGCCCTCCTCTCAACCCCCTTCTGCCACTGCTGCCCCCCATTTTGTTGGTTTGTGTGTCACTGTCAGCGACTCCGTCTCCATCTCTGTCTGCGTCGATTTTGTTTAATGTCGTCCAAACAAACGAGAAACAAAAGTCGCAGTCAAACAAACAGCAACAACAACAACAACAATGAGCAGCAACTACGACAGCAAGCTGGCCATTTTTTTTATTGTTTCAGCTTTTAATTTATTAATTATTTATTTATTTATTTGTTTGCTTTTCAGTTTCGATTCGACTTCGTCTTCGTCTTTTGTCAATTTTCGTCATCTTTTGCCGTCATCAGCAAACGTCACACGCACACACACACACACACACAGGCACACACAGGCACACTTATATTCGCACACACTTATACTATATATTGTTTATATCTTTATCTTCTATCTGCAGCCCCCCATATCGGTTTGTCTGGCCCCGTCTGCGCGTTCTTGTTCACTTATTGCTTAATTCGACTTTGCCTAATTGCCGTCGAATTGTCACTCTTATACGACGTTGTTGCTGTCATTGTTGTGCTCGCATCTGTCAGCACTCTTATACGCTAAGCTATTTCCGTTCCTTTTGGCTCTTCCGCTTTCTTTTGCGTGGCTATTTTTAGTAGCCCCACAAGGTTTTTATTTGTTTTGGGCCGCATTCTGAACTCTTATACAGCTACCTTGACTTGTTCATGTGCTGCAAATGCATTAAGAGCTCTTCTACCGTTCTTATGCGCTTTTTGCTTGCCGCATTTTGTGTGATTCACCTAGTCTTATACGCAAGCAATATAAGAACTTTGTTCTAATTTGCTTGTATGCATGTACGTCTTATACCAACACTCTTATACTGCACTTTATGCGCTCTTTTGGTCTCCTGAGGTGTCTTCTGCTTTTCGAATGCTTCTTTTGTAATTGACAACAAAGTCTTATACATTCTTATACATCACTCTTATACAAAGTGCATTTTGTCCCATCTCTCATACGCTTTGCATGACTGCAGTCTTATACATATGTGTTGTCTTATACAATTCAGAGGAATCCATTCAGACTGATGTTGCAAATAGTTTTCTGAAGCTGCTCGTCTTATATACAATAATATCATACACTTCACTCTTATACAAAGAGCAGGTGCAAGTCTTATAAACATCTCTACAGTCAACAAACTTCTGTAACTTCTACTGCTCTTGAAAGTCTTATACTGCTTGCCACATGCCACATGCCACGTCGTCAGTTCAATAAACACAATTATTTACACAACAATTACATGTGTGTGTGTGTGTGTCTGTGTGTGTGTCTGTTACATCCGCAAAGGGAGCTATCGTCGATTAATTATGAATTTATTTATAAGACACTCGGCGCGATTCAATTTGCCGCGCGGCCTCTTCCAATTAAAGTGCGAAAAATCTGCAGAAATCTGCCCCAAGCCGCCCCAAGCCGGACTATCCACCAGATCACGTGACCATGGAACGCATACGCACAGTGGCAGCGATGGAGGCGGGTTAGAAGACGCCCCCCAGCCCTAAAACCTTGTGCCCTGCCAGGGACAGCTGAATGAAGGAGAATGAAGAGAGACAGAAGGGAGTGGAAGAGATAGAAGGAAGAGGGTGCATAGTTTATCAAGAGGAGCCCACGCTGCACACACGTGCGCATACTGAGCGCAGTCAGTGTTGGAGACATTTGATCAAACTGACGACACGATGATCACTGATGTGAACTGGAAGTTCCGAAATAATGCTGATGTCGTTGCAGCTGGAGCCGTGACTATTTGTCGGCCAAGATAGCATAGTATAGGATAGTATAGTATATAGTATATGCATACTATACATAGCACTATAGTAGTGTATACTGTATCTTATACTGCTATACATGCATATCATTTGCCCAAGTAGCGCCGCAATTAGCTCGCCACTCTCTCACTCTCTCTCTCTTTGCAAATCATTTTACGAGGCAAGGCAAGTGCTCGTTAAACCCTCTCCCTCCCCTTCCCTCTGACCACCGTCCCCTACCGTGCACTATGGTGGCAGCAGTGCAGAGTTGCCACGACTGGCGTATACCCTCTCTGAGGTGGCGCAATCGATTGGGTATTTCCAACGGTCAGTCTAATTAACCCCAAAGTTATTATTAGCACAAGTAGTTGTTGGGTATTTCCCCTCGCCACGCCGCTTTTTCGCAGAGGCAGCACAGTTAATCACAAAAATCCATTTGCGGAACAAAATGTTTGTCAACTCGTCAATTTATCATTAAGCGAGCGATGATCGTTAAAGCAACGATCTCGCCCCAAAAAAGTCTTTATATCGCGACTTAGGTAACGATCTTAGCCAGCTTTATATTTGAATAATCAGTAAACGATTAGATCATTGTCGATTCTCGACTCGATTTGTTATTCAAAAAACAAGGAAGTTTTTTCTTAGAATTAAATCTTATTATTCTTACTATAGAAGAGGAGGCTCAAAGACTTCTACATTCTCATTTTTATGTTCCACACATTATTAGAGCATTTATACTATAGCAAAATAGATATAAGCGGAGCTCGAACATATCTGAAATCATATATAGTATCGTATCAATATCAAATATAGTGTAAGGCAACTCTCATTCATTGGGATTCCGATTCCTTATTACGATTGCAAGACTCAAGCTCTGTAAGTCTGTCAAATTATGGAAGATAGGAGTACAGTTGGAACAGGACTGTATATTTTAAAATGTCCCTTTATTTAATCAGTTATTAGCAGTCTTGAGTCAGTTATGAATATGTATATTTTCTCATAATAAATACATTTGATCATTGTTCTTATTTGTCCAAAATGCTTCAACTTACCTTAAATATTGGTTAAATAAATTTTAATTCTTTTCAATACATCTACAAATTTTGAATATATATGTTTTCATAATGAATAAATAAATGTTTTCTTAGTTCTTACATTTAAAAAGTTCTTAGTTCTTAAATTTATAAAAAAAAATTCTACATATCTTGCATTTTAGTATACATTTTCTCAATTTTGAATATATCTTTTCTATTCATTATAAATATACTCAATCCCAATTCTTTCAAATCTAAAGAAACTTCAAGACTTTTCAATGCAGCTTCTGTGGGGATCACTTTTATTCCTTATCGGAGTGTACATCTTCTATGGCACCATCAAACCCCTTTTCCTTCATAACTGCCTCATTACAGGGCATGCGTTAGTCGAGCATTGTATGCTGCGTAGCATAAGTTATAATGCTGCCTGTCAGCCTGGCTGCTTAAATCATTGTTATGGCAAATCCACGATGACAATATGGGTCAACAGCTACTACTACCATACTATAGTGCCACCATATACTACCATATATATCCAGCTCTCGGGCCCAGTCGCTGTTGCTGGCGTCGCTGTCGGCGCCGCAGTTGTCGCCGTCGTCTGTTTACCTTAGCACCCAACTACCGCACTTGAATTTTTAATAACCTTTTCAAGTTCACTGTTAGCATGCGACACAGCTCTGCAGGTGTGTGTTTGTATATGTATATGTGTGTGTGTGTGTGTTGGACTGATAGCTGTGGCTGTCAGATACGATGCGCCTATCAGCTCAGCTGGAGATGGGATGTGGGGAGAGGGGTGCATAAGGGGGACTGTGTGTGTTGTGTGTTGACTTAGCGCCAGCACCACATGCAAATGCGTGTTAGATACAGATACAGTTACAGTTACGCACTCACACACACACACTCACGCACACACACACACATCCCTCGCAGTGACTCTGACTCACGTAATGAAAGACTTGAGTAGCTTTTCCATGGAACGTATCGCCTTTTGGTCCAATTAAAAAATTATTTCATCATCTTTTTCAACTCGCCTCATTTCGTTTCATTTCGATTCGTTTTGTTTTGTTTTGTTTTGTTCCAATTGGGGGTGAAATATCATTGCTGATCTTCGCTTCATCTGCTTTTTTTTGTTGTTTTCGAAAATACATAATAAAATTATTAAAACGTTTATTGCCTGCGGTGTTGCAAGCAGACTGCGCGATAATTCGATCAGCTAATCAGCAAGAAGAACATCGCAGACGCAAACGACAAGAGAAGAACAGGGAAGAGAAGAGAGGAGAAGAGGAGACAGAAACAATCGCCCAATTAACACTTGGACAAGCTCCTCCCCCCAGGGCAGCCAAGCTGACTCTGTTGGGTCGGGGGCAACCGCTGTGCGGCGGAAATTGTCGGTTTGCAGCGGTTGTCCTTGTCCATGGAAAGTCATAGAAAAGCTGCGCAAAAAACAATGAGACACAGCCAGAGCAGCTGAGCACAGTGCGAGCGATGTGTGAATTGAAAAGACAGACGACCAGACAGACGGCCAGACAGATGGACAGACAGATGGACAGACGTCAAGCGAACAGAGCAACTGGTAGAGCTGCACTTTCAAGCGATACCACAGTCTTATACAATTGCACGTATAAGACCTGATTGGGATAGGTGATAGGGGCAAGTGCCTGATGTCTGATTATATTATGGTCAGTACTCTGCCTGATATTATGATTATTACTCTTAAAGTTTCTCAATTCCAGAAGTAGTTAATGAACTGGAAAGTTCTTTTTTTTGTTTATTTAATAAATATATAAAATGATAAGTACTAAGAATAGATAGTGATTGTTAGATTTGACTATGACAAGAGTTTCAGCCGGATGACTAAGATCTAACACCTAAATATTCGTAGAATAACTTAAACAAACTACCTTATCATAGTGCAGCTTCAGTTGTTTATGATGTGCGGGATTGCCAACAATATCACCCTGAACAGATTTCATGCATGCCAAGAATAGCCAAAGGAAAAGAAAAGCTAACCCAGTTCAGCGCGCAAAGATACTGTGTATTGCAAATATTTGGGCCTCACTTATCAAATGGTGGAGACAACTGAGACTTATAGATCGTATATCGTTAGCAAATAGAAAACACCATTGATCATCAGATCGACTTTGAGCTCATTAACTGATCTTCGCACTGTTGTCGTTCCAATCTTGCTGCCCTATATGGCTCAGAGCTCAGCGCATGCTAGAGCCAAGTGGAGTCAAGCCAAGCCAAGCCAAGCCCTGGCCAGGCAACGGTAAACGAGTCCAGAACAAGCCAAGTCGATTGCTGGACAGTGGGACAGTTGGACAGTCAGACAGTGGGATAGTTGGACAAGTGGACAAGTGGGAGCGTATTGCTATCAGGGCGCGTATCGTGTCGGTCCGCTTTGAGTCATTAGTCAGGCGAATTGGAGCCATCAATCTTTCAATTGCTGTGCTGACTGTGGCGCTGGCTTGTTTGGCTATGGCTGTGGCTATGGCTTTGACTATGGCTTTGGGTTGTACCTAGGCTGGGATAGCGCCAGCTCCACCGAGCCACCCGATTTGAAAACCGGCAAAGCGAGCGACGCCGTTTGGCAGCGCTGCCAAAACAGCTTGAAACCGCTTTCTGCCGGTTCGAACTAGAATCGGCAATACGCGACCGAAGCCAAGACAAGCCAAGCGCACGAAAATCGCCATTCTGCTGGAGCTGAAGCTGAAGCTGAAGATCAAGCTGACAAAGAGAGCTGCACGAGGTGCGCTTTAAGTGGACATCGAGTTGGACGCGCCCAGTTAATGCTATCGAGAGATAACTTAATTCCTTTGAAAACATGCAATATATCGCATCGCAATGCATCGTATCGTATCGTATCGTATATATACGATATACGATATACTGCATTTACTGCCAGCTTCGGCCACTTGGCGTAACTCATACGCAGCGTGTTCCGAATGGAGGTTAAAAGCCAGCACTGTGCGGGCTCTATAAATAAATCTTAAGCTGCACAGCCTGTTTTGGCCTGCCATGCGCAGCAGCAAGACGCTGCACGATGCGACACGATGCGCCGCTCTGCAGTTGCATACGAAAACGAATTAAAAAGAAGCGAAATATTTCCACATAATTTTCGAGATATTAAAAATTCTGTTGCTGTTGTTGTTTGTTTGTTTGTCTCGATGGTCAAGGACGTGCATTAACCGGGCGCCAATGGGTGGCAATGCCATGACAAGGCAATTGAAACAATCGAAAATCGAGAGAGAGACATAAATATATACAAAAACATATTCATTTCGATAAATAAAAAACTCTAAGAAATTCCGCACAGCGCACGCTATTTATATATGGAAAAGATCTTTCGAATCTATATGCAATTTTCAGAGTACTTTGAAAATTGCATCAGTTTTAAGAGCACTAAATTTCAGCTTTATATGCAAATTAAATCAATTTTAAATTTAAGTACATTAAAATTTTGTAAACTTAAACTTATTGCTTAATTATTTTAAATTGAGTTTTTAAATAATTCTTTGTATCTAATTCAGTTGGCTGTATTTAGTCGACTTTAAATTAATGAAATAAATAAATAAAATAAATATATCTTTGAAATTGCGCATCTTCAACGGACAATTAGAGATGCACTCGGCACTGTACAGCACATTTTCACAGTCATTCTAATCAATCGATCAACTGAAACCGATTGTATCAGCATATATCTTGCTAGCTATATATTATAATAAGAAGAAAGAAGCAAGAAATCTGAATAATCAAGATTAATTAACAATGGAATTCAATCAAGTCCGTCTCTGTTTGATGTTCGAATTTTCGACACGATTGCGGTTTCTGTGGTTACCCTCTTTGCTACTAAGAACGGAACCATATCTGGAACTGGGCTGACTCATGCCCGACATTTGTCTGGAGATAAGAAACTGGGAATTCGCTACCGAATGCCGCATAATTATTAATTATCATGTATATCAATAGCCTGTATATACCAGAATAAATACCAACTGTAGTTGATACGATAATCCGGCTAAATTTGGAAAACTTTAGAATGTTAAATATGGCATATTGAGGGGAATACTTATATATATTCTTCTTAAAATACTCGAATATCAGTTATTAATAGTGTTTGAGAGTTCAAATTGAATATGAGGTTTCATTTGAACTGGAAGATCAGCACTAAACACCAACTTTATCATGTCTACTCCCTGATAGAACCCGAAAAGGGTATCGAGCTATCGTTTATGATTTACTTTTCCGCATACTTGTAACATTTATCAGAACCCTGATATCTACAAGTATACTAAAAAATACAAATAAATTGTTTAGTTTTTCTACTGCGCTGGCGACATTGAATCGGGCAATAACAACAACAAAAACAATAATATTCGCAATGATATCGCAAACACAATTGAGTGCGACACCTTGAAGGGGGACAGGCCCAAAGGCTTTTCGGTTGGGCCTGGGCCGGGTTTGGGAACCTGATTATGCGATGGGATATTCGATTTCAGATAAGGAATCGAAGTCGGACTTGGGCACGGCTCCGGCGGCTAATGGGACGTGATTGCATACTGAATGAATGATCATAAAATGCAATCAACTGGGCCAGGTGCGAAAAGGCTCGCGAAGCGATGCAAATGCTTACAACAACAACAGCCGCAGCAGCAACAACAATAATAACAATAACATCATCATTTCGATTTTTTTTATGATCAGGCACAAAACGAGCCACCGACGGCCTTGCGCAAAAGCAACAACAACAGCAGCAGAAAGAAAAAAAAACTGATTGTTGGCTCGTAAAAATATAAAAAAAATCAACAACAAATATAAAATAAAAAAACAGAAACTCCATAACCAAAAACCGAAAACTGAAAAACTGCAAAAACTCAATTGGAATCGCGTCGAACAAAAGATTGCGGACAAGGCGCGACATTCTTTTGGGTGTGGCTCGTATGGTAGTTGGCAGTGACGGCGACAGCAACAGCAACAGCGACGTCGGCAGCGGGGCCACTGGCCGAGGCGCACATCGGCAAATATTGCGCATACGCCGCGTGCAACGATGCAAGAAGCACAAAATCGCTGCGAGGCCCACGAGGCCAACTCGACTGTTAGTCAGCTTATCAGTTTACTCGCCTGTCCATCTGTCCGTCCGTCTGTCTGTCTGTCCGTCTGTTTGTCCGCCTGTTTGTTTGCTGCAATTTTAGACATTTTTTACATGGTGCGTTTCGTTTTGGTTTCGCATTTTATGGACTTTTTGAAGGAGTTCCCCACGAGGATCGCATGAGATGCAAATTCGTTCGTTCGTTAAGTTTTTATACTTGACGAGAAATAATTATAAATTATTATTATTATTATTATTATTATTATCATTATCGTTATGCCAAGCAAGTTACAAGTTTTGTGAAAGCCAGCGAAGTGCTTGCATACCCTGTAGCCATTAAACACGCTTTATGAGGTTATAATAAGCGAATGCAAATGCGTTCGAGCCTCGTTCACCTGCAGATGACTGAGATACTATAAAATGTTTATAGTTCACTTATATAAGGCATGCGACTGTCGAAATTATTGGACGCTGTTTTGCGATGACGACAAGTGCGCTAGAGGGAGCGAAGGGAGTACCGAACCTGCAAATACTCCGTAATGTGTAAAAAGAGAAGGTTTGCAAGAAGATCTAGACTATCGATAATATAGTGGACTACCACTATCGTTGGTAAGCTATCGGTATTTGATAGTAGACTTAGATAAGTTATCTTTAACGATGATTAGAAATGTACACCGATAACCAGTAATGAAAAATATCCAGATCAGTTGTCAGTTTTATCGATAGTAAGTAGTATCGAATTAATCGGTAACAGATATAATGTTGTTCTCGTTATAAGTGACACTAGTTTCCGAAAGTGCTCAAATTTAGCGACTTGTCATAATGTTTTTGATGATTTCAACTATTGATTGTATTACACCAGTGATTGATATCGATAAATATCAAAGTAGTTACCAGAACCAAAGAAAGCAATGAATTCTTTTCATTTACCATTTAGTTTGTTATATGCCCCCTTTTTGAAGATTTAGAGTGCATATAATACAACTATCGATTACATTGTACCATCGATTGTTATTGATAAATATCAAAGTATCGCCAAATATCAAAGTATCTCTATCGTATCATTGACCATGGAGTGACCATTAATACAACAGTCTTATAAGTAGGTATTGCACGTGCTGCGGTTCTTTGGAATTTCCCAGAACTACAAAGGAAAAAAAGAGCCTCGATTTCGTTCGACGAATTGCTCCCAAACTGGGCTTAAAGAGGGTTAATCCCACGCAGCCCCTCCCCACACTCTCCCTCTCTCTCTTTCTCTTCGTCACCTAACTGTTTCCAAGGCAACGATTAGGCGAGATATCGCCAGATGCAGCTGGGAAAACCGGCAAAGCGAGATTCGCCATGATTAGGGTAATTTATTGCAAGATCAATAAAAAGCCGCGGGCGGTTCTGCTGCTGCAGCCAAAGAGCACAGCAATTAGCGAGCAATGCGATGAGTACATGCGATGTGCATGCGATGTGTATGCGATGTGTATGCGATGAGTGCGATGAGTGCGATAAGTATGCGATGAGTACGTTGAGTTGAGCACCTCGAGTACGCTACGCCAGCTACTGCGACCTTCTCGGGGAATCAACTCACTTCGCCACACGCCACACAGCAGCTGGAATAACAGCAGCAACAACAGCAACATCATCGTCGACGCGAAGCAGAAGAACAAACAACAAATTGACGTAGCTCTTTCTAAGTACACACACACACACACACACACTTCATATACAGCCCCCCCCTCCGCGTAGCTGGCAAATATTATTATTAATTTTATTATTATTTTTCATATTATTTGTTATTTATTTATTTGCGCAACGACCGCGACGTCGGCGTCGCTGCCGCTGTCGCTATCGCAGCAAGCCGCAGTTTTCCCTAAGTCGCGACAGACAATGGCGGGAAAATTAGCACAGCTGCTAAAAAAGCGCCGTTTTAAATGTGTATTAAACGGTAAGTACATGAAAAATACAAACACAAATATTTTTGCAACAAATTAAACACACGACGAGGAGGCCACACGCGGACCCCTCCCTCTCCCTCCTCTCTCCCCCTTTGGCACCACCCCCTACTGAGCGCGAGCCCACTTTGCCCCCTCGAAGCGGCCCCCACCCCCACAATAGATAGACAATTATTTGCACCCAATGTGAAAATGTTTTCTTGTTATTCCCTGCATTCAATGGAAGTGGAACAAGCGGGTTGCTTGCTTCCACAACAGTTGAGGAGTTTCTAGAAGAATGACGAAAAGGCGGAAGGAAATAAGTTAAATATGTGGGAAATGAAAAAAGGGATAGCAAAATGAGAGAGCAAGAATACGCGAAACAGAAAGACAATAGAAAAAAAGTAGTAAAGTATTCAATTATTTATTATTTATCTTTATACTTTATGCTTTAAAACATTTGTAATCAATTCATTGCAAAGAACCTATGACTTTTATTGGGAATACATTCCTTAAAAAATAACCGCATATCAACACAGTCTCTGTTGGCAAAGCAAAGTTTATCGTTATTTATATGGCAAAGGGTATCTGAATAGCGTGCATCGACTTATTGCACTCAGCATAATTAATATACCAGGGTATGATGAGACGAAATATCTGATTGACATTGAGAACCTTTAGTTAGCATTTTTAAATCTAAATTAGAGAGTTTTTTGTGCGCCATAAATTGACATTCAACTGATGTAGGATAGCTGAGAGAGTATTAGCTGAGGCCAGAGTTAGATAGACGAATTGTAACTTGGGAACATTTCAATATAATTTGTAATGTAATGTTAAATTTTGATTCTAAAATCCATTGTAGAAGAATTCTTTTGGAATTGAAACCGAATGATAGAACAGTTTACTCAACTTCAAATCTTACATTCGATTCTAAGTTCTATCGTAGAATGTTTAAAAGAGCAGTAGATAGAAAGTCTTTAGTTACTGAACGATAGAACAGTTTACTCAACTTGAGATCTTAAATTCTTTTGATAGGCCAGTCAGCAAAGGGTATTGCTGGGAAGGCTATTATCGATTAGCGTCGAATCTATTGACTTATTAGGGTATCTAATCGAGCAGTTAGCACTGTAAATATTGCATACTTGTTTTTGCCTAATCGTTATGTTTTTTTTTATTCATTTTTTTGAGATTTGCGAGCTTTTATTGCTCGAAAAGTTTCCACTTAATGCAAATTGCAATTAACAACATTTTAACAGCGTTTTGCAATAGGAGGAAACGTTGAGTTGGTGGAGTCGCTCGAGAGGTTGCAGCTGCCGTGAAAAGCGCGTTCGTCTAATTGATAAATTCAACAATTGATTGAGAACTGGACGGGGAGGGACAGGTTAAGATATACAACGAGGAAGAGGGCAACGTGAGAGAAGTCTCAGGTGGATTTCGCCATAGTCCGAGTCGGACGACTCACACAGCCCGAATTCCGCGCCAGACTTTGCTTAGCCTTCCGCCGACGTCGTCGTCATCGAATTCATCGAAAATTTGCCCCTCATCAGCGAGCATTTTATTTATTGTTTCTTATTTATTTATTAATTTGCTGGCGGTGTTTGCATGTTTCAATTAATATCACTTTATATTTGTGCTCTATTAGAGGGCATTAGCGCTAGCACGCTAAGTGCTCGCTATGTGAACTCCCAATCCCAATCCGAATCCGAATCCCAATCAGAAAACCGAACAGCGAATACCAAAGCGAATTCGAATGCGAATCCCAATCGCAATCCCGATGGCAGTAACCAAACGCAACTACCCAATCCCCCAGCTGCCGCAGCTCTCGGCGCATTGCGCGAGCCTGTCCCCACCTCTATCAGTTCCCCGTTCTCAGACCTTTTACCTTTCGCCTTCTTCCCTCCTCCCACTCTCCACACACAGAGCTCCATTCACAGCCGCAAAATGGACCACAAAATACCCATTAGCGATGTGAAGCGGAATTGTTTAATTATCGTTAATCAATGAAAAGTCGCATCTGGACGACTGTCTCGTCTCGTCTCGTCTTGTCGCGACACGAGTCGCTCGAGCTCTGTGACAATTGCGAAAGAGTTTCGAGATCAACTAAATTTGACATCGTCTCTTCTTCTCTTCCCCATTTTGGACAACAAGTTTCGGGCAGTTCCAGGCTGGACCGGGAGGCCTGTCCCAATGCCGGAACGAGTTAAAATAGATCACATAACATAACATATTATAGATGAGCTGTCAATTTGTGAAGGGCAGCGATGAGAGGGGAGGGCAGGGAAGGGAAGTGATCGCTCAGTAAATGATCGCAATTCATCATAGATATATGCCTGTCAAAACTTTATGAATACGTTTCGTAGAGCACGCAGAGAAAAGTTCTGCGCATAAGTAGCTCGTTTTATGGCGCGATAAACAGTTGACGATCGTCTCGAGATCGCTTTGATCTCTATTTACAGAGTTATGATCGTGCTGGCTTGCTTGCTCGCTCCCTCTCTCTCTCACTCGCTCTTGCTCGCGCTTGTATTACCGAATCCAAGGCCACAAATAACAATGCGAAAGTTATAACTCACCTGCGTCGACAATATTGACAGTATGAGGAACTGCGCGAAACGAGATCGTTTCACATATAGCCAAGTAAATGCCTGCATAGCTGTATGAGTGTGTGTATACCCTGTAAGCAGCGCGAAAGAGGCTGTAATAGACTAAAAGAAACAACTGCTATGGGAGTAGTGGGAGCCAAGAGAGAAATGCTTACGCTACTTACGCTGCTTACGCTACTTCAGACTGGATAGCTGTATTTCATTTAACAGAGTATCTCCACGCCGATCACTTTCTTGTTTCTGCCTTCCACATTGATTGCTCTGTAAAGTATTCAGAATCATTCATAACATTTTGTGATCGCATAAAGTCTTCAATTTATCGTTTCTGCTTGGTGCCGACGCCGTATTGAGATCTTTAACTATTTTAAGGTTATGTCTTCAATATTTCAGCAGGCCTGACCCCAATAACTGTTGAGTTTTGGCCTGCAATAAAGAATATTAACTGATCAAAATCTTCTCACGGGCAACTGTCGTTGTTTCTTGCTTGTTAAATTGATCGACAATCGATTGACATTATCGTCATCGCCACTGGCGTTTCACACGCCCCGCTGCTTGTGTATGTATGATAGCATGTCTCTTTGGGTATATAAGACATAACGGTCGATGGCCGCACCCAAAACAACAACAAAAATAAAAGAAATAATAAGCTCATAGAAATCAAATTTGTAACCTTCTTCCCATTGTTGTAATTGTTCGGTCTCGACTTCGACTTCTGCTTCAGCTACTGCTTCTTCTTAAGCTCTTGTTGTTGTAGAGATATATCTATATAATTATATACATCCATATATGTACATAATATATATATATATTGTTTTTTGGGGCTTTATTGTTCGTCTCGAATGTTGATTTTGACTTCTTCAGTTGGTTTTTTTTACATTTTTTACGTTTTTCAATTTTGTTTGTTTATCTGAGTTTCTTTTATTGTTGTTGCTTTTTATACACATGCAAAGTGTTCTGTACATTTTCCTTGAGATTTTGCATAAAACTATAAAAATATTTTAATAGAATAATGAGCAAAGATGAAGTGAGAGAGAGAGAGAGAGGGAGGGAAGAGGGAAGAGGGAGAAGGAGCAAATCAGCATAATTAATAGCAAAGCACATAATCGGAATAACAACCGTTGCTTTCTGCCTGTGCTTGCTGTTCGCCCCGCCCACCTGTAGCTCCCACATGGCCTCCCCTAACCTGCCCCCCTTCCCCGCTCGGTTGAAAGCAAATAAAAGTTCAATGTTTGAATAAATTAAATTAACAACAAACACTCCGAGGGAGAGAGACGGACGACTGACAGACAGACAAACCATAATAATAACAATAATAATATGGGTGGAGGTAGAGGTGCCCACAACAACTACAACAACAACAGCAGCAACAGGTGACAGCAACATGAACGAAATGACCATTTTCAATAACACTCACGTAGCATCCGAGTCTATAAATTACAACAAGAACAACAACAACAACAACGACAACCAAGTGAAGCGCGAATCTCACAATTCAAAGCGCAGCACGTACAACAACAACAACAGCAACAACAATTATTAACGGGAGCAACAATGAAACCTCTGCCCGAAAAAAACAAAAACAAAAACTTGCACAAGGCAGTTGAGTCTACTTCGAACGGAGGACAGAGGACAGCTGAGGGCCAACCGGAGACACCCGTTCGAGCGTTAAGAGACCCGACATACCACAGCGACCACTGTGCGTCAACCATTTAAACTGCCAACCCAACCCAACCCCTCTTGAGCACCTCCTTCGAGCTAGAGCCGCACACAGGCCAAGACCGAGACCCACATCAGATCCGACCAGGCTGCATGCGAAATGTGTGTGAAGGCCAAGGACGCGATCGAGTTGCATGGACAAGTTTATAGCAACAACGAGTTGACAGCAACCACAACAGGCTACAATACTTTTTGCCCGCGTCACTTAATCGGAATACTTAAAACCCATCAAGATCTTTTGTTAACTCAAAGAGTACTGTGAACAGTTTTAATTTCAACTAGGAACATCTTTCTAGGGTTATCTAAAGACTTTCCTAAACCGAAGATAATATTTATTTATTAAATAATATATAATATAATATACAATATATACAGTATAATGTACAATTTCTTATCATAACTTAAAATCATCTTTTTAGGGTTATCTAAAGACTTTTCTGAATTGAAAATATAATATAATATAAAATAAATATATAGTAAAGTATACAGCTTATAATCACAACTGATAATCCTATTATCTTGTTAAAGGGAAGATCCACTTTATTTCGTATTGCATACCTTAGGGAAACATTTGCAGTTAGCATCTTAACGTACAATATTATGATTATCCTTCGTGTTCAGTCAACTTCGATGGGGAAACCTATATGGAAAGTTCAAAACCGAAAATCTCTGCATCATTAGTTGTTTTTATTTATTCATTTCGCTTTGTATTAACTTTCACCCTCATATAAGATGAATCAGACTAGGGATCTTAAGCACTCATCGTTTCCTGCTTATCGTGCCGGCATCGAAGTGCCCTATCAAAAGAGAGGGAACAACGGTACAATATGCAATTAAAAAGCGCATTTCGGATATGCAAATATGAAGCGCCTAATTAAGGCGGCAAATAAAACGGTTTTGTTTACGTACATACATCATACATATGTTAATAATGTAATGTTAACCAGAAATATTTTATTTATGTGCATATACATATATACATATGTACATATGTTAATAATGCAATGTTAACCAGAGATATTTAAATGATACGCGTGTTCAGTACACCTGCTAGCAGCTAATGCTGGCATAGCCGACTCGGGATGTCGACTCGTCCGATCCATGTAATTATTCAGACAGAGCAGACAAAACAATAATTATCGATTAAGCACTAACAATTATCGACTAGCAGGGGATGTGGCAAGAGGGTATCGATTCGATGAGGTTCGACTACCGAAAGGGAGTCGTCTTTGGGGTCAGTGAATCGCGTTACGAAACACAAATACTCGAACAACCTCAACATATCAATCAGGCTAATTAAGTCGGTGGCAAAATAAAACAGTAGACATAAGAGCGAGATGGGGTGGATGAGCAAGAGATGGAGAGAGAAAGAGAGAGATGGAGTTTGTGTGTGTGTGTGTGTTATAAAGATTCTAACCTCATTTCAATAGAATTGCATTTTGTCTAATGAAAGTGTTCTTATATAAGCTACTTTTTGCCAGCTAATGGATAATTATATCATGTTATTTTCAGTGTACTGTTAATGTAAACTTATTAAGAAGTAACGGTAAATAAACCTATGAAGAAGTTACGGGAGGGGAAACCCACAGATAGTTTTCGTAACCTGATATCGATTGCACTCGGATTGGTTTCAAGGTCTTCTAGTTCGGGTCTGAAATGTTAATGATAACGTGATAAACAACGAACTACGGATCACTTTGATATTTAGCCAGCGGGGGCAGAAGCTTCTCGAACATGTTTTATTTATGGCAACCTCTCAACTGTAGTTTCAACAAACAAACAACTGAAGCCGCCCAACTATCTACTAGTTTGATCGATTCCAGCTAAAGATCTGTGATTTATGAAGTCTCTCCAACGATAATCGAGCTTCCCTATAAACCAAAGCTGTAATAGGAATCAAATAAACATGTTGCGGGGTTCGGCTTTGCGAGTGGCGACTGTATCAGCTGTATCTACTTACAGATAGGGTATATATGGTATATATGCATGTATATGATAGATACAACGAGCTGCACCTGACACTTGTGCATTCGACTTTGCTAAGAACCGGCAAGATCTAACCGGATTCATGAGCCAGAAGATTTTTAGTCGACATGTCACATATCGTTGCTGTGCTTGGACTGTTGTTATTGTCGGGCTGTTGGTGTCCAGCACGAGATTGGATCTCGATTGTTCAAAGTCCATTACCTGAGTGAAGGGGGAGCTAAGAATCGGCATATATATTGAATCCATTGCGATTCCATTAACGATTCCATTGCCAATTGGCAATTAACACTATGGACAAGCTGCCCCGCAATTATCGGCCACATACGAACAAGTATAAATGCCATATATATACAATATATATATGCTATATATGTGCATATGGAGTATGTGGTTATGTGCACTTAGAAGGGAGTTCGCTGCCAATTGGAAATGTCATGGAAATGGAAAGCAGTCGCCACGTCGAGGCGCGGCTCCAGTCGCTTGGAATGCTTGGAATGGGCGGCAATTGAAACGGGTTCGCTGCAGAACTATGTGGCAAAGCCCAAGGCCGGCGAGCGCAGAACCCCAGAGCAGCTTAAGAGTGGAGCCAGAGCTTAGCGAAGAAGTTGGCAGAGTGAGCGAGCGGTGTGAGGGAGATAGCGAGAGAGTGGAGCCACTGACAGGTGTCGCATTTGGCATTTGGTTCGCAAGAGATCTAACTATATCTAAGAGGGTAGAGTGGTCATAGATAGAGAGTGACTGCCCAGGATGTGAAGGTAGATTGATCAAAGGACATTTCAGAAGATAGCCAGAGAGACAGAAGGAATGAAGACATATGTAGATGTGCAAGAAAACTGACTGACAGACAGGTAGACAGATGGAGAGACAGCCCCAGGCATGCAGACATCCTAATAGCGACAGTTAGATTGAGAGACAGGCCGACAGACAAGCAGACAGACGTATAAACATACAGTCAGACAAACAAATTAGGTTTAGAGACAGATATTGACAGGCAGACAGGAGAAGAGACAGTGGCACACAAGCTAGGAGTACGAGACAGACAGGCCGGTAAGTAGCCAGACAGACAGACAGTAACAGACAGACAGTTAGACAGACAAACAGTCAGTCAGTCAGATAAACAGTCAGACATAGAGACACACAGACATACAGACATACAGAAATACAGACATACAGACATACAGACATACAGACATACAGACATACAGACATACAGACATACAGACTAAGCCACATACACCAACATACAATACAACATACAGACATACAGACATACAGACATACAGACATACAGACATACAGACATACAGGCATACAGACAGTCAGTCAGATAGACAGACAGACACTACAGATACGACAGACAAGTGAACTGACAGCAGGCAAGACAGACAATACTGTGCCTTCTTATAAACTCCCTGCAGGGTATTTAACAGCTTTCTTCCCTTGTCGCTTGTTACTTGTGATTTGCGCATTGTAGTATGTTTATTATGTTTTAATATTGCTCAGCCCAATCAGGAACTATATGGAACGAAGCTCGACTGGAGTCAAGAAACTGCCAACCCTGAGATGCGGCGCCAGAGTCAGAGTCAGAGCTGAAGCCGAAGCCGGAGCCAAAGCACTTGAGCAGTCGAGCAGTTGAACAGTTGCCGCGTCAGTCAGCCGGTTCTACATGATTCTGCGCAATAATTCGCATAGATATAGATAGATCGAAAAGATATTCGGCAGCAGCTGGGGTAGATAGATGGCCGGTTGCCCAGCTGGTGTCCAAATACATGTAGAGTGAATACGTATTTCGCTCGAAATGAAGAACGAGCTTTGCTTTGCTGAGGAGAGACATCCGCGGATTGCGACAAAACAAATCGGTCAACGGGCAATGGCCAACGGTCCCGTGCACGTTTTACCAAAAAAACAAAAAAAACAGCAAAACAAAAAAGACATAAAAAATCTGAAAAAAAAAACCAAAAACAGAATATACAAAATAACGCGAAAAATACATAAATAAATAAAGCTTCCGCAATGGCAGCAAACCGAGATCCGAAAGAGTCGCGTCAGAGTCTTCAAGTCTCGTTGTCCCGATGTGTCTTTGTCTCCGTATCTCTTTGGCTTTGTCTCTTTTAGCCCCTGCCTCTGCCTCCGCCCCTGCCCCCTGCCTCTGCCCCTGCTCCACCCCCTTGCCGACATGCATGTGCGTTATCGTTCAGATGTTCGCTTGATTAGGCCACGTTGGGTAATTTTCGTCGACAAAATTTTTGAACTTCAGCGCAGAGTTCGAAGAACTCGACATAAAAACATAAACAATCGACGAACAGCAAAGCGACAACGACGCACAACAGCAACAACAACAACAACAGCAGCAACGGGTCGAGCAACTGCCAAGCAAAATGGCGAAAACTTTATGCGATTTTCTGTTGACGCTGCTTTTGCTTTTGCTGTTATTGTCGGCTTTTGACTATCGAAACTGCCATTAGAAGCGGTTCACGGGCCACAAGCAGCGCATGTTGGCCAAGTCTGCCGACTGCACAACAACAGCAACAACAACAACAACAGCAATAAGAGCCGCACTCGATCATTGGTATTTTTAGTATGTGGCGTCGATTTACAAGGTGAGCGAGTCCGCACAAACACTGAGTGAATACCAGTTCCAGTTCCAGTTCCAGCTCTCGAGCACGGACCGAGTTCGCCTGCCTCCAACCCAGCAGCGACTTTTTTGCCCACTGCTCTTCACTCTTCAGTCTTCAATGTGTTCCGCTCCATTTGCCGCACACTCGACGAACTAATAAATTAATAAACTATTCGCAAGACAACCTCCCTCCACACACACACAACACACACACACCCCTACCTCCCACACCTTACCCCCTTGGCAGGTAGTAGGCGAGTCTAATTGGACTGCGGGCATAATCACTTGTTGGTGCTGGGCTTCCCACAGATCTCTGCAGCTGTACACAACCTGACATAATAATTATAGATAACTATTTCATTATGCTACAGATCAGTAGGAATTAATAGATATATTTGTTATATACTTTTCTCGAAAGAAGGAAACCTCGTTGCAATTATCTAATACTGTTGATATAGTAAGATATTGTTGATATATTAAGATATACAAAACATGTGTAGCCGCAACTGCAAAGCTTTGCTTGTCTGGCTCCATTTTAAGCGAGTTTGAAAGCGTATCTCGTGCTGCGTCACAATCAATTTTTTTTTACGTTCTTGTTTTTTGGCTAATGACGTCGAATTTGTTGTTGTTGTTGCAGTGGTTAAATATGATGCAAACTTATGACCGCAAAAAATTAATAACACTTTTTTTGAAGGGCAAAAAAACAGAAATGCAATTTAGAAAGGTTTGAAGTGGAAACAGAACTAAAATTTGAATTGATTACAATGTAACAAATAATAATGAAATAACAGAAAAGTTGTAGAGTGGAAAGAGCAAAGTAGTAGGAGAACAACTAAAAGAGAAGAACTTTAGAAGACTCTGTCGAAGCAATGTAGCTGAATAGTTAAACAAAGATCGGTAAATCATTACAGACGAAAGAAAAGCATGGAAAGAGCAGAAGTGGAAGAGAAAGCGGACAAATTGTAATAATCTTCTTACGAATCGGATCATCGCATCGCATTGTGCGCTTTGCAGCAGTCTTTGTGCGAAGGTGTCAAAACAAATCGAGTGCAGCCAGCGAGGAGACGACGTTATCGCCGGAAAACAGCGTCATCGACGTTGTTGTCGTCGTTCAATTGATCGACTGATCGTAACGAAGGCGCAAAAAGTAAACGTACATGGAGACGGATGGAGATGGAGATCCCGTCGAAAAAGGCCACTCAAAAATGTCGCATTTGCCCAATTGATTAGCGCAAACGTTTAGCCGGCCACAGTGCGCCATAAAAGTGTGTGTACACAGCAGCAAATTGATCTTACGATGTGGAATGATGAGCTGCGCTAATGCGATCACCCTGTTCCCCATCCCGCATCTGCCATCCCCAACTGCGACTCACTCCTCAACTGGTTGTGTCTGGTCTGGCTGGGGAGGCCACTGGAAGCCGGGGGCTGGAGGCAGGGCATTGCGGGGGGCAGCTCACTCGGAAAGTGCCGCTCGCCAGACCAAATTGACTTCTTGGCGTCTCTCGACGTTTGTCTAACATTTTACGGCCTTTTCATTCCGTTCGCTTTTGCTAGTTGACTCTTTATGGATTTATTGCTCATTTGGAATAGCTCTAGGGGGGGTACGGGGGCGTTGAGTTGTGAAATGCCTATCTAATAAATATATTTGCTTAATATTATTTTCCCCACCGTTTTTCGCAACTAATATTTGCGTGTGAAAAAATGGCATATTTATCACTTATTTTGCCCATTTGACGTATGGAAAGTTCCGAGTTCCGAGCCACCCGTGCGATCAATTAATGTGCAATTAGACGGGAGGAAGAGGATAGAGGGGGAGAGAGGGCAGCTTAAGTAATTCTCAACTATTAATAGATCTATAACTATATGATCCACAATAAGTGAAATATTTGTACAATCTAGACTTCAAAAAGTGCTCCGATTGACGCAGTTAGTCAAGGTCTACGAACCAACGAACGATTAGCGATCCCCCTGATCTTAACTACTTATCGGTATACATATTGTTCGCATGCTAATTGATGATACGTTTTTTTACAGAGCATAACAATTCCAACTCCAATTCCGAGCCAAATAACAAACCCCTCGAGGTGCTAACTATTCTAGTGATCGTCAAAGGTTGCCATTAACGCAAATCGGAAAAAGATCAGACATCTTTGGAATTATAATGAAACCCGAAAATAATAAACCTTTTTGAATTTATAATGATGGGTTTCTTATTGGGAAATCGACAGTCAGTCGATCCAGATCGAGCTCAATCTTTTCTAACCAATTTGAAGAGGATAAGAAAAAACTAACCTAAAAAAGAGCTAATAACATTCGAGCTTTGGATATAATATTTCGTGATGAATACATTACAATATACAATAATTGAAATGTATTAAAATTATACCGCAATAAATTTCGCAATTATTCGCCACTTCAAAAAAAATACCACAAAAATGCTGTCTCTATATTTGTGTAAGAGAACTTCCTGAACCGCGTTCGTCTCCATCCAATGCGATCTTCAATCAATTCGGCTGAGACAACACTTTCAGGTGCTTGGATTCTCGTGAAGCAACAGCAACAGCAAAAAACTGCTTGAGAAGGGTCGCGAGTGGCGACCGAACGCCGCGGAAATGACGAAAAAATGTTTTGCATTAATTTTACCGTTTACCGTTCGCAATTAAATTGTCGCTGCGATTGCAATTGAAATGCTTGGATAACTCTCGAAACCTCAATCAAAGTGTCCCATGTGAGTCGGTCTCCCTCTCTCCCAGTGTGTATGTATTGTGTGTGTGTGTGTGTATTGCCGTAGACAATGTTGTATCAAATTATTTAAATTATTGACAAATATTAATTAACGTGTTGCGCTGCAAACACGTTTCTAATTAAATAGGAAAAATACGTAAAAAAGGAAAAAGAAAAAAACTTGAAAATACACAAAAATTTAAATACCAAATACTATATATAGAAACAATTTGAAGTACAAAGAGTTACTCCTCTGACTTGGGTAGAAGTCAGAGATTGAGGTAGAAGTCAGAGATTGAGAAGAGATCGATGATCTGAAGGGATTCTAGTTAATTTTTTCAAGTTGAAGTTGTAGTTTCAATAAAACATATAGATAAATAAATTTAATTTAGTATGCGAGTCGCTGCGTTCGATTGCCTACCTACAGGGTATCTGCATATCAATCATTCACAGACAGTCTCACGTGCGATGCGATAATACGCATTGTATAACCGATTTCCGATTCACAGGGCACATTTGAAGCGATGATCAGGCTATTCTGTAACTCTCATATACAACAGTTAGCACAAAGAGAGAGAGAGAGGGGGGCTGAGTGACAGCAAGGGAAAGAGGGAGGAAAAGAGGAGCTTCAGCTTGCATTGTTAAACTGTTGCATGTACCTGCAAGTTAGCGAGTTAATCTATCAATTATTGCATAAATTGAATGCTCGTAATTGAAAAAAGTTTACGCCAGTAATAAAAACATTAAAACTAAACCCTTCCAGTCTCCCCTACTTGGCAACTAAGCGGAACCGAACCGTTCGGAACCGACGGGGGTCACGTGACTTGGGCATATCTCGAGAGATGCCTCACAGCGGAACTGCGCAACATCTTGGCCCAGTTGATCAGCTAGCTGAAAAAAGGGAAAAGTCAGGAAGAGTGGATGGGGTGGGCGAGGGAACCTTGCAGTTGCGTGTCGTTCTCCTGCCATGCGCTTGTTTGTTTGTCGTTTTGCGCAATAAAATGTGTTATTTATTTGATTGTGCCCCGAACACATCTTTTTCGCAAGCCGCAGCCCACCCGCCCGTTATTTATTTATTTAATTAATTTAATTTTTATTTATTTAATGCTCACAGCCCAAGTATAGAGTAGAGCAAGAAGCACCTCTCAGCCCCTGTTCCCCATCCCTCTCTGTACACACACACTCTCTCTCTCTCACTCACTCTTTCGCGCTACTTGGTTTTTGATTAAAAGGTGTTCTTTATTTAATCAAATGAAATGAGGCAGGCTGCAAAGGGGGGGATCTACCTCTGCTGCTTCTGCTTGTCAACGGGGTACGACAACCTTTTCATATATGTATATGTATATATAACATACATATGTACATATATCGTACTTATGGTATATTAACAATATTTCTGAGTGTTACAACGCGCCCGACAAGCTTGACAAATTAGAATTGAAATCCTGCTCTCTTTCTACCTTCTACCTTCTGAGCACTGCCTTCAGCTTGCTGCTTTCTGGTTGCTGCCGTTTGCTTTCTGCTTTTTGCAGCTGTGCAACTATCGGGTTTGTGTTTTTCTTTCGTTTCGCCTAGCTTGTTTTCCGCTTGTTTCCCTTTGTTTTCCTTAGTACTCTGTTGTTTTCCCAGTGTCACATTGCGTAACGTGTGCCCTTGTGTACTGCTTGTCGTTGTGTGCGTTATGTAAGCGCGATAAACAAGTCGCCTAATTCGTGCAATTTGCTTGACAAGTCCAACGCGACGTATGAGTGATATACGAATGAAAGAACAAAGGAAGCGCTGCTGTTGCTGCTGCTACTGCTGGGAAAAGCCCATTGACATTGACATTGACTGCACGTCTAACTGTCAACTAACTGGCGACAGTTATTCGGCCCCAAATCTCATGCATCCTGTCCACACAATGCGCCCACATAACACGTATACGCGCACTGCACCGGCTGGGAATGGGCGGAGGCTGGTGTTGGGGCTGCGGGATGCAAGCGACATGACTTGTCAGCCAAGTCATGGCAGTACAACAGTGGGTAATAACAGGTCACGAGCAGCTCAGCCAGCAGCAGCCAGGCCAGGCCCAAGTTAATATCCATATCGGCGGCACTTGGGCATGATATAAACATGGCCGACTCCACAACTGTCATTAGCATCAGCTGCCATTGCATTGAATTTGCATTGTGCGCAGATCTATTGAAAAGGGGATGACGACTCTTTCCATGCTGTAATATCGAATCAGCGCTCTCCATGTCTTGCTCCCTGCTCTGTCTAACAACTGTCTGCCGAAAGAAACTATAACAGATATTCATACGATAGTAACAAAAGTACTAACCATAAATACCATAGTAGAAATTATACTTTGAAACTTGTATAACTGATCACTGATTGGATTTGGAACGAATATCTTCAAGTAAATAGATCTAGCATACTGTAATCAATTTAAATTCAATATTGCATTCAAACGCACTGACGAGAGTTAATTTGAGAGTCAAGTACGCATTCTACAATCATCTGAGGAATCCCTTGATGAGCTCTGCATCATGTGCAACTAGTATTTATTATTATGAAACGGATCATTATATTATCGTAGGCAAAACGTCAATTTCCTCACACTTTTCTCCCATTCGTTTGTTGTTGTTTGTTTGCATTTTTAGTTAAATTGTGTTAAATATAAAGTGTAAAGAAATAAAATGTCACATAAGCAAAAATTTATTAATATTTATAGAATTCATTATTTGCTGTGACTTAACCCAAACACGGTTAATTTATTGCCATTCCGCCGACTCGACTCTACTCGCCAGCCCGCCAACCCGCCTGTTATACATTCTCTTTCCTATACATTTACGAACTCAAGACTCAAGCGCACCCAGCTATGTGATCAAATAGTAGCATGCATAACTTTGTTATCTCACAGGAAAATAGATATCTCTCGCCTAGGGCGCCTTAAGTTCGGGAGATACTAAAGGGAAGTTAGTTACAGTATGATTGTGTATCTTCTTTCAACTGAAGGTTCCCCCAAACGTACAAGTGTTCAGATATAAAGCGGAAATATAAACATTAAAAAACATTGTAGATATCTCTAATCAAAAAAAAGGAAAAATAATTCTTCATACAAATATATAAAGTCCTCTCTGCTATCTCCATATAATGTTCAATATAAACTTGAGTAAGTGAAAACTGTACAAATAGTTTATATTGTGACTACCATCAGCTCGGATTTAACACAGTATTATGGGAGCTGTAAATTATATAGACGCAATGCGGGCTCTTCCGTATTACGCGCAGATAGACAGTTATAAAGTAAAACGTCGAGATGAATGCATGCAATATGACAGTTAGTGAGTGCACTCGATTCAATTTAAAATTATAGAAATTATATTTTAAAAATGTTCAATGCAAAGAAAGGTGGATAGTAAGTTCCTCTGTCATATCATAGGTTATATACAAGTCAATCTTAAATTTTTAAAGAAAAGCCCAAAGGCTGAGCTACTAGAAATGTTTAATGCTAAGGGGATCAAAACTAAACTCAAAAAACTTCTTCCTCATCATGAGAAAAGTTAATGATGGTACGAGTATTTCCATGTATACTTTGCACTCCCCTAGTGAGATACTACTCTCCATATAGAGATACTACAATCGCAAAACTGTATTATAAAATCTTAAGCCGCTTTCAGGGATATCCAAATAAACGAAGTGTGCCACAGTTTTCGATATGGCGACCACGTGAGACTGAACTAGATGTACTCCGCTTACATATGTACATATACATAGTACATACGAGTATATATGATGAACATTCGAGATGAATAAATATTAATATGATGCCATAAATCGCGAGTGTGCTTTCGGCATCACGAGGACGAGAATGAGAATGAAAATGAGTTTACTTGACGAAATTGCGATGACTTTGAGCCGTCATCAAATAAAAATGAGGTAGGCGGGATTACGGGATTCTCTGGGATTACTTTAGTATTTATTTCATTGCTTATCAAGTTCATAACGGGAACTTTGGCTGCGAATTACGCGACATTTTTTTTGCTTTTTTCTGTTCATGAAATCGCTGCGTATTTGCGTTTATTTAGATAAAAGTAGAAGAAGAATGAGACAGAACAGAGAATCATCAACAGTATCAGGTCATAAAAGCAGAGCAAACATCGAGAGAACTGCACACAGCAAATTAAATTTAAGTACATACATACATATTTATTCTATATATACTCGTAATGTACATATCTTTAAACTGACTGCTACCTGATTATATATATGTATATATGTACTTTAGGTCATATTCTATAAGATTTTGACAGTTAAGAAGACGACCAGACAGGTCTTCACGATACCGGCTGTAAAGTGCATCAATACCTTGAGCTCGCCGTCGATTTCCCCCCAGTAGGGTAAGTTCTTTATGAGTACACGGTTTGTGATATTCTGAAGCGTGTAAACGTGCTGAAGAGAGAGAGAGAGAGAAAGAGAGATATGATAATAATGAAAACCCTATTCTTAACTTGATCCCAACTTACGCCAGCCTCGGGCGGACAGATGCGTTCCTCTTTTGGTATCTGGTTGACTAAAAATAAGTGCCAGGGCTCGATGGGATTCACCAGGGCTCTGCAAAAATCGTCACGCTTCAGAGAAACACCTGTGGGCACCCATTCGTCACGAGTCCAGCGATATATCTCAATGTGCACCTTAATGGGAGGCGCCAAGTCCTTTTTGACCACAATTTTACCGCTCACGTGAATTGTCTCGTAGTCGTCCTCGAACACAAAGCTCAGTTGACTGAAGTCGACTAGCTCGCTGAGCTCTACATTGCCCCGGTTGTCCTCACCCTCGCAGCGTGTCATTAGCATCTTCTCATTGCCGAGCACCTCGTAGTTGGTGCACTGATTCGGGGGAGGGAGGCGGCAAGTCAGTGAGGTTATTCATCATGCAGTGCACTTCATTGAGCTTTGCTCACCTCGACGCCAAGTCGCAGCTGCAGCAGAGCCAACAGAAGGATACCAATTGCCAGTCTCGCCATTGCTCTGCAATCCGTTACAGATTCTCCCGGCTGCAGCAGATCCGTCAGCTTTATAGCAACAGCAGTAATTGGCTGCCAATTAGAGAAGCGATGAATTAGCCCGATCATCGATTATCGGCTGCGTCTATCGGCCTAATTGCCAAACAAGTGACCCATTAACATTTAATTGCCTGCGCTGCGATAATATTGCCATTTCGCGGACGCGGTCAGGTCTCGCTTGGCACCCAAGCCAAGTCAACATCCCATTCGGCATGCAGGCGACGTAGGCGCGAGGCCATCCTGCGCTTCCGGAAGTGCCCCCTCAATGCGAAACAAAAGCAAAAGCAGAGAGAGGAAAAAACAGTACTTGTATGTATATCGCATAATTATATCGAACACGCCGTATATCGATCACACACTCATCACGCACGTTTGCCGTGCGCGCCTGCGGGACAACGACGTCGACCTTGGCGCCGACAGCAGCGGCGGCAGCAGTAGCAGCAGCGTGACACAGCATTGTGGGCCATGGACATAGCGCAGTACGCCGTGATTTCGGCCAAAAACAAACATACACATATCCATACACAGACTCACACTGTACGCTTGGCACACACCCGCTCCGATAAGCCCGACGGTGCGGGGATTACGACCGGGCCGGGCCCATAAACGACGGAGCCAACAGAAAGCGCGCGGCGCCATCTACTTAGCCTCTTTGCAAATATTCGAATACGAGAATAAACCAAAAATAAGCTGAAACTAGTCACTGGGCTCACCTCATTCTTGAGAATTCATTTTTATCTTGTCTCCTTGGCAAAAATAATTATGGTTTCAACTGAAATCAAAGTGGAGGAAAGTATTGCTAGGTTCCAGGAAACCTTAACTATTCATAACAGATTTCAATTTATGGGAAGATTTTAGGGACCTCATTAAATGACTCATGAATATAAGTATATGCAAAACACACTGACTGTTTGTACTAAAGATGACCTTCTTATCACTGAATTTCCCAGATTCTCATATAGCAAGTTATTTTAAACCGAACTTGGCCATAAGGTTGCCGACTTTTAGGCTTAGTAGTTACAAGAGACACAAGTGAAAGTTTTAATATAAGTTATATTTACTATATAGTCTTAGGCCTTAAGCAACAGTTATGATGAACTGATTATAAATAAAAAAGTATAAATTACCTTTCACAGTATACAACTTTCCCCTTTAAAAACTTCAACTACACAAATTACTTATTTATACAATATAATAGTACAGAGTGTCACAACCAGATTTTATGGCTTATCACGTCATCTTAAAAATTATGGGTCCATATAATATTAGGACGATATACCATTTGATAGTCATAACTGGCCAATTAATGACAAGGCCATAGTCGGTCGTTTAACTACAAGCGGAAGAGTATTAATGATATATTTTTCTAAATTTATGTTAGGTTACTTATTTAATAATAGTTTTAAATGTCTTTTTGGTTTTTTTAGTCAATTTCAGTAAAAATTAAGAATTTAACTATATATTCCTGGAATTACATCAGTCGTTTGTTTTTGTATTGATTTGTCTTGAGTTGCTCAATTCAGTCTTAATATTACGATAGCTGTAGCTGATCGCTGTCATGGTTATCCAGTGGTTTTCCGTAAAGAATCACTTTGGCCCGCACGGACTTGCAACCGGCGACACCAACATCAGCTGTGTTCACCAACTCCTTTACGTAGCGCTCCTCCAAATTGAGGCCAGCAATTTTGGCCTCATGGCGAATACATCTCTCGAGATCACGCTGATCAAATTGGCGATAGTTTATCACCTTAGTATCGGGCAGTTGCTGGACCACCTTCAAATGCCGCTCATAGAGCGAATCATTAATCATCCGATTGAGATTGAAAATATAGATGATTGTCACATGTTTTGTGGCCACATCTGAGAGTGAAATCAATTGGTTTATCGATTTAACGTAGTCCAGATCGGAAGGTAGCATATTGTCAATGATGAGTAGATTGCGACCGCAGTGCGCCAGGCTGTACAGCATGTTGGATACCACTTGAAGGCGTGCACTCACGTCATTGAGCTCGTAATCGTTCCAAGCCATGCTCTGCACATTTTCTGCCCATGGGAATTGCTCCAGCAGTATGCGCATCGTTAAGCTTTTACCCAGCCCCGATGAGCCCACGAGGGCAATGGATTGAAATGAGCTCTGGCTAGCCAGGGCCTCCTCCAGCTGATTAAGTGCCGCCTCCTGATTGAGCACCTTCTCTCGCAAAACATGAAAAACGTCATCCAGCGGCATGGATCGATCACAGTAGTTCAACTTATTGTGAACTATAGCCTGGTATTGGCTTGAGTATCGCTGCATGAAGATCGAGACGGCCTCACCGTTCTGGTACAACGCAATGCAGCAGCTGATACAAAGAACCAGCAATATCGGCATCAGATTGTACCAGAAAAAGGGCCAATTACACGTCTTGGAATTTCTTTTATTCCTCTTCCCCTTGGTCCCAACATGTTTGTCCCCTGCAGTGAGACGACGAATCCGGCGACGAGTCCATTGACGCTGTAGGTCTGTGCACAGACTCCAATTGCTTTGCCACCGGCAGTTGCTAAACTGCTGTGCGCGCCGTTTCAAAAACGATTTTTCAGCGACTCCCATTTTCTGCAAAGGTATATAATTTAGATATAAGAAAGCCGAAGCGAAAAACTGCCGAAAATTACAATTTTAAGTAGAAACTGAGTAGAGATGCACAGCTATCGACGAATCGATAAACATATTTTGAGCGTGTGCCTCGATTTGAAATTATGTTAATTATGTCATAGCCCACTTGTTTACATACTTTTTAATGGAATATTAGCTGAGTGTGAGTAAACAATAACAAAAAACTTAAGTAGTCGCCTTCTATTTATAATTCTCTGTATTAAAGTAATTTCTGTTCGCGCCTAGCGCGTGTTTGGATATCGATAATATTGATGGTTCTTACTTGTGTTCAGATTCATCGTTCAATTGCCAACACGAAGTACTCGTACTCAGTTATCGATAATGCCGCCAGTCAATGCTACTCGATTTGGTGTGTTTACAATTTCTTTAAACCTTATTTCTGTTTAAGTTTGTTTCATTTATAATGGAAACGTAAGTTTTTTTAGAAATAAGTTGGCTGATTGCACATGAAAATATATTTTAACCACATCTTTTTTAATAGCACTAACGCCACCTACTCGTACCTCACGAATCTGGAGGTGATGCAGCTACTGGTAAAGATCAAGAGCACAAAAAAAAAATTCGGCATGCGCAACCTGGCAACAGTTACCTATGAGGTAAGTAAATCCTATATAAGGAAGCTGACCATTTCAATGCTAACAAATGGTCCCTCGATATTGCAGGCCTTACAGTATCTGGAGGACTCACCTTGCAAGACGCAAACACGTGAATCCATCAATAGTTATCTGCGCGACCTGGCTGCCTACCGGCTCATGCCCCACGAGATGCTCCAGATGGTTAACGATCCGCCCACGAGCGCACTTCACACACAACTGGTACGTAGAGACTCGTAGACCCTTTTAGAGTGTTATTTGTTAAATATTGTGTGTGACGTTGCAGCTTATCGATGACAACAAGGCGCCGCTCACAGATGAGGAGAACGAGGCCATAATCAAACTGACCCACAAACATTTTCGTATTCCTAGCACGGACCAGGCGCGAGCCAACAACCCTCCACAGTGATAACTAGAGTTTAATTAATTTACTATTTGATGTAATTTGCGTATAAAATAAGCACGTGTTGAAAGCATATTGTTATATTGGCCCTTGGCCGGCTGACTTGTGAGTTAACGCTTCTGGTCTCCCCAGATCCTCGATGACATCCTCATCGATTTCCGACCACTTTTCGGGAATGACATCAAAGAGTTCATCCTTTACGTCACCCTGTATGACAATCTCGTCATCGCCGGTCACAGACGAACCGCAAGCGAATTTCGTGCCGAAGAACTTGGCAGCCACTTTGAGATCGATTTCTGTAAACGCGTTTTAAATTGCCAATTAGCATGAGCCGTTTGTTTACCACACAATTGTTAATAATGCATACCAAAAGTGCTCAGACCAGTTACCACAGTAACAGACTTCTTCTTTCCGCGGGCAGCTCGTGATACGCAAATACGCTTCGGCACGTCCTCCTTCTTTTTGACACGCAGCAGCCCCTTGCCGCCTCGTTTCTGTCGCTTCTTGTCGTCATCTGTGCCATCGGCTGCAGCCTGCTCCTCTTCGATTTTGAGACGCTCGAAGTCATCGGGCAGATTGCGCTCCAGCCAATCCTTGCATTTGTCGTACTCCGGATAGTATTCGCAGTACTGTAAATAACAAATCACCTATGTTAGTCCCAGTTATCCTCTTGAAAATGTGCCATGTAGTCTTACCTCTATGGGCATGGTGCAGTGCCCACAATACTTCATGATTATCGGGTAGGTTACATTCTCACGCGGACCGACTTTTAGTCGTTCGGCGACATTTGTGATTTCGTTCGTCATGCCCTTATTTTCGTAAGGACTGTAAAATTGTGCAAAAATATTACAAACTGTGCGAGAAATTATTTCTGCACATATGTAAATGACAAGAGCACGATTATCGAGGAATCGATATGTCGATACAAGCGGCCGGCAGCTAGATGCTGCATTTTACAACACTAGTATGCTGTAACGTTGCCAGATCTGCGCCAGCTATTTGTTACTTAATTTTAAATGGACTTCACTTTTTGTTTTTTTACCAAATTTACTATTAACTATCTTAGGTACTCAGTCATTCGAGTTTAAATTAACTCAACAAATATTTATTCATGATAATTCACTATTTTTATCACGTAAAAACAGCTCTGTAGTCTAGTTAAAGTTGTGACGTATTGCGTATGGAGAGCCATTGTGGGAGAAAGAGAGCGAAATGTAAACGGATGTTAATTTTTGCATAACCTCTTGAATGGAGCCATATTGTTGTTTTGTCAGAAGCGTTTTCGCGCTGCTATCTGAATTCTGGAGCTAGTCAGGGGATTCGTAAAATGCGGTGATTGTGGTACAGGTGCAACTGATGAGCATGCACTCCCACACAAGTGAAGGCGCCTCCGGGAGCACCGGTGGCAGCACGGAGGGAAAGATACGCTGCATCTTTCTGAGCGAATTTCATGCCACAGCTGGCTGCAAAATCAGCTGCCAGGTATGTTGTGTTATTGTTGTTGTCGTTGGCGTTGTCGTTGTAATTTAAAGCGAGAACTCTGCTGCAGGTGCCCGATAACTATATCTCCAAAGAGGTGTTCGATGCCATTAATGTGTACATAATACCCAAGCAGCACCTGCAGCGCTGCATCCTCACAGTAAATGCGATGGACGTGAAGATAGTTGGGTATCCCGTGGACATTCAGGATCAGCAGAAATACGCTCGCAATGCATTCCTCTTTAATCTGTGCTTCGTCTGCGACTCTCGCGCCCGTTCCGTGCAGTATGAGCCAGTGGTGAAGAAGCTCTCCGAGTACCTTATCATGATGGAGGAGGAATCATGTTTCCTTTCACGCGAGCTCGACAAGTCCCGCCTGCAGAATATCTTCGAGACGGTGCTGCGGGATCTAAACGAACGCAAAGTGGCCACCATTGTCGAGGGCGACAACACAATCTACCTGAAAATTGTTATGCATAAACCAGATCCGCCTTCGGTCAAGGATCACATGGTGCCTTTACTGCTGGCCAATCTTCGCGATACGCCACTCGACAACTGGGATTTGACTACGCAACAGGTAACTGGGATACCCCACCAATGGCTTTCTAACGCTATCCCACACTCGCCTGCCCTTTTCCCAGATCTTGCCCTACATCAACGGGATTAATCATGTGGCACGCATAGCTGCCGAGGCGGATGTGGAAACAGATCTTGTCAAGTCGTGCATACAAAATCTCGTCTACTACGGCGTCGTCCAGTTGCTGCCGATTCTCAAGTACAGTAACGTCTACATGACGCAGAACCTTAAGCACCTCATACAGAGCGCACCTCTGAGCAACGCATGCCGCAAGTACGTCGCCCTGCATCCGGACAAATTGTTGCCCAGCGTGCAGCGGATCTTCCAGTTCTACGCCTCGATGACGCACGGCGTCACGCTGCGTGCCATCTGCCAGCGCCTGTGCCCGCAGCATCACAACATCGATGAGCGGAAGATGGTGATCTTTGGGCTGCAGCACAAGTTCATACGCTGCATACACAAGTACCCGGTGTTCACGGGGTCAGTGCCATCGGGTCGCCAGAAGATGTACACGGGACTCATTAGCTTCGATGAGATCTGCTGCAAGACGGGCCTCTCGCCGTGCACCATCGAGAGGGATATCGAGAAGGATACGAATGTGACTGTGATCTGGAAGTAGTTTAGTTAACTGCGTCGTCATCAAGATACATTTTTGTTTGGTCTAGAAACTATTGTCAAAATCTTTTATTATTGTATATGTGCGTAGCTAGTAGTAGTTATTATGTTTCCATTCTATATAAACTGTTTATCAAATATTTATCAGGAATTATCTGCGGCGTGCTGAAGATTTAATATATATATATATTTGCAAACTTGTTAAACGCAAAGATGTTTTATTTACCTTATATGTTCACATTGTATATGTTTCATTTGCTGTATATATTTATATTTAATCTCGATATACATCTAAACAGTCAATCATTTTAGTATATATATCTTTTCCTATTTTCAAAATCGGATTTAATACGCAGTAAACGCATCGAGTAAACAGTTTCGTTAAGCTTAACATAGGTTGAGCAGTAGCTGTGTGAACAGCGTATTTGCCTTTAAACTCGACTAACAAAGGAAATCATCAGCTGTTCGCCGTGGCGTCAACAAGTAGAACAAACAAGCCACGCACCAAAAAACACAATGAAAAACATATGTTGTATGTATAAATCTGTATATGTGTACAAGTGAATGGCAATGAGAAACAACAACAACAGAAACCGGCAGAAACCAGAGAAATGTTAAAATAGCCGCGATCTCTGCTGGCCACGTTTGAAATGTTTTGGCGTTATTAAAAATTCTGTGTTGCTCTGGTATAATAATTATAAACACACGCTCACAGACGGCCGCTGCTGAGCACACGTACGTATTTGATATGCGTGTGTGTGAGTGAGTGTATATACATTGTACATAAAAGTAGACACACTTTACTCGGCTCTTTGGCGAAATTCTGTCATTGTTATTCGCATTTGCAGCAGCAGAAAGCGACGACAACGACGACGACGACTCATAAATAATGTCTGAAGATGCCAAAAGTGAGTAACACTCACCCACACACACATAAGTAAAGATATACACACGTATTTATGTATATAAATTTCCTTATCCAATTCTTGCTCCAGGTCCACGCACCAGAAATATTATTGAAAATCAACTCTTTCGTCGGCAGCGCAGCGTGAAGCTCGAGGCGCTGCAGCGCCAGCGCTCGCAATATGGCAGCATCAGCGATGCCGCCGACGACGACGATGTGGACACGTTCGACAAGGTTAGCGCGCCCTAATAAATCAGCATTATTCATAGATATATATTTATTTAATTATCCGCTATTGCAGACATACATCGTAATTATCTTCACCGAGAAGGCAAAGCTGCGCCATTGCCAGGATGTGGAGAAGATCATACAGGAGTTCGACATACAGACCACACTGGAAGTTGTCAGGTTAGTGCCTCCCTCCACCTTCTTCTTTCCCCATCTATCTCCTCGTCGCTGTGGCTTGCCCTTTGGTTGACATTCTCGCGCTGCATTTGTTCTATTTTAGTAAGACCGAAAAGTATTTGTATCTGTCGGCCAGCTTGGATACGCTGCTGCGTCTGGCCGATGCGGCGGAGCTCGAGAAAATGACCACAACGGGCAGCATGCAGAAATTCAATCACGGCTGCGTCTCTGATTTCCTGCTGCCAGGCATGACCAAGGAACAGATACTGACCTACTGCGAGACGCCTGTGCTGATCAAAGATGTGATAGAACCTCCAATCAGATCCTACATACAGAAGGGCTACATCGAAGACATGTTTCCACTGCACGACATTGTAAGAACATTGTTTTCTGTCTATTGTTCACCATTCATTGTGTATAGTATTTGTCTATCCCTTGCAGCTGTATCTGGACCGTTTTAATCTGGACTTTAAGCGCACCACGCTGCCCATCGAGGAAATACGCAACTACTTCGGCTCGAGCATCGGCCTCTACTTCGGCTTCATTGAGTTCTATACCAAAGCTCTGATCTTTCCGGCCATATTCGGAATACTGCAATGCCTGTTCGATCTCAACCTGTCGCTGGTGTGCAGCTTCTATGTGATCTGGACAACGGTAAGTGGAAATAATACATTTGTATATACTATTATATATGTATAATTAATACTCCCCTTTTGCCTTGCAGATCTTCCTGGAGCTGTGGAAGCGCAAGTGCGCTGGCTACTCATACCGTTGGGGCACCATCGAGATGAGCAGCCTGGACAAGCCGCGTGCCGCATACCAGGGAAAATTGAAGCCGGATCCCATAACGGGCAAGATAACGCTGCACTATCCCATGCGCTACACGTACCTGCAAATGTATTGCATTTCGTATCCCGTCGTGCTGGGCTGTGTGGTGGCAGCCGCTTGGTTCGCCCTCTATCAGTTCCAGATCGAGGCCGAGGTGCTGGCGGATTTCGGTGCCGATTCCTGGCTGCTGTACGTGCCGGTGATAGTGCAGTCTGTGCTGATATCAATATTCTCGTGGGCATACGAGAAGCTTGCCACATTCCTCACGAATCTGGAGAATCATCGCACACGGTCGCAATACGAGAGGCATCGGGTGAACAAGCTGATACTCTTCGAGATTGTGAACAACTTTTTCTCGCAGTTCTACATTGCCTTCGTGCTGCAGGATCTCAAGCAGCTCAAGTACCAGCTGATGATGCAGTTGCTCATCTTCCAGCTGCTGTGCATTGCCCAGGAGATTGGCATACCACTGATGGCGGTGCTGCGCCAGAAATATGCCAAGTATCGCCATCAGGAGATCGACCAGGAGAAGCTGCGCGCGATCAGCAATCAGCCACGCTACGAGCAATCCTTCTACGAGTCCGGCCTGGATGGCTATCATTCCACCTACGAGGACTACCTGCAGGTGTGCATACAGTTTGGCTATGTGGTGCTCTTTGCTGCCGTCGCACCCCTTCGCTGCCATCGGTGCACTCATCAACAACGTCTTCGCGGTGCACATCGACATGTTCAAGCTGTGCAACATCTTCAAGCGTCCGTTTGGGCGACGGGCCAAGAACATTGGCGCCTGGCAGCTGGCCTTCGAGCTGCTCTCGGTCATGTCGCTGCTGAGCAACTGCGGCCTGCTCTTTCTCCAGCCGAATGTGAAGTGAGTATGCACAGGCATGTTGCAAGCACAGTAAGCTTAACTGCTCCTCATACTCCTCCTCCGCGCAGGCAATTCTTCTCACACTGGCTGCCCTCGATACCGGATCTCTCGTTCGTCATCTTCGAGCATCTGCTGCTGGGTCTCAAGTTTCTCATACACAAGGTGATACACGAGCGCCCCCGCTGGTGCGCATCGGGCTGCTCAAGGCGGACTTTGAGACCAGCCAAGCGCTCAAGCAGCTCAAGTAAGTGGGCAGCATATCTTTCATCTTTCCCATGTGCTCGCCTAACTCTCTCTCTCTATCTCTCTTCCAATAGGAAATTCAAGGCAGCCAACAAGATGGCCTAAGGAGGGGAAATAGTCTGGGGCAGATGACGTTAAACCCAACGCAATCGCAAACCAATCCCCCAAACAACAAACGAACCAGTCCATTTACATAATATTATATTATAAATTTATTTATCGTATGCTTTTATTGTAAATCTCTTACTAATATGGTGCCTTAAACGCGTACTTATTCTACATAATACACACAAATTTACGACGTCTGACTTGTTGTTTCAGTCGACCGACTTGGGCAACGGTCTGTGGGAACTAAAGTGGTGGGATCGTGGTACTCTACAGATAAACGGCAGGTGAGTGGGAACATGAATTCTCCATTTTGACAAATCTGTAGCTTTAAATATATCCAGGAAATGTTTAACAACACTCTATGTGAAATCGGGACACTTTCGTGTTTGTACATATCATTTCCAGGATTAACTACATTTGCCAAAAATGTATTATACAGAAGATATCATGTTCTCACTCACCTGCCGTTCAGCTGTGGTGCACCACGATCCCTAAGCCAAATTGAATACAGTTATTTTTGGCTTTCCATATACCCAGCACATCATTTAATAGTTCTTCATCAACAAATTCAAAGTACTTTACGCAAACCTCGAAATATTTGATCTCTTTGCCCAAGTCTGCTAAGTACATGACCAAAATATTGAATAGGGGCAGTTGTCGCATATAAACACATGGTATAAGAAAACAGTGAAAACTTGCATAAAATCGTACAATTAAACCTGTGAATTGAAAGAAAAACAAACAAATTGATAGACTTCCATTAGTTAGAGCAAAGATGCATTAAGAAAGAGACAGGGACAGAGACTGTAAGAGATAAATAACCAGTTTACTTTGTGTTGACAAATTAAGTGTCTAGAGCTCTTTAAATAACTAATAATTAAAAGTTTGCAAGATAAGATAAGGAAGAAAGAGTTATAAATAGTCGAATTTATTGTATACTGCTCTAAGAATTACTTAGATAGAATAGACTGCAAGTCATGGTATGGAAAGAGAAGACAACAGATGACGGGGCACTTGACTATACATTCGTTGCATCATAGATTATAGAATAAAAAAGAGATAAATTAATCTTGGTATACTTCGTATACTAAAAGAATCTATGGCATAAGTTTAAAGTGTATAGCTGAGATCACATAGATGAACATGTCATAGTGGATTCCCTAATGATCAAGATTATGTGTTCAAAGTTGTCGATTCACTTTCCGTTTGGGATATTTATTTTTCCCGTTTAAAAATAGATTTGTGAAAACTGGAGAAACATTACTCACTTTTCAGGCATTTCTTCAGCGCGTTCCCCGGAAATGGCGAAAGGAAAGATACGCATCGATGGCATGCAACAGACCCGCTGCGTAGCCCATGTACTAGAGTGGATAAGGTATTGATTAAAAGTGTCTGCGCTGGATGTAGTGCATCTGCAGAAGCTACTCACGTAGGCGGCGGTCATTGCTGGATATGCCCAGAAACCGGGACGCACCAGAAACTGCGGATGCAGCCAGACTACGCAAGCAAATCCCATGTAGCTGGACGAGCTGAAGTACATGCAGCTGGCCATCGCATTGAAGAGTGTCTCCTGTGATGGAAAAAAATATAAGATTTAGTTGGAGCATGGTTGGACTGCCCTTTGTTCCTGGCTACTTACGAACAGGGACTGACGGATGAGGCCATAGGATCGATCCGAGAAGCAGTAGCAGATGAGCAAAATGGCCGTTGTAGTGAAGCAGTGTGCAGTCGTGGCCAGGAAACTCGTCAGAGCCTGCCCAATTGAATCCGCATTGGGCAGACCGTAACGGATGAGCAGACCCTCGCAGAGCATTGCCAATCCTAGTTGCATCCATTTGATCAGCCCCGCCCGCGACACTACAAAGCCAAAGTTGATGCAGGTCAGAACGCGACAGCAGCAGATCTTGATGCCCAGCGGTTGATTCGTTCCGCGCACTCCGAACGAAGACATAGCAGCAACTCAACTGCGGTTGCCATCTTCGCTGAGGTTGCCTTCCCCAGCCACGTTTGCCACATCTGCAGTGCCTCTAAAAATAGACAGGAAGTTACCCCAAGCGGCGTCAACAGCAGCGACAGCAAGATGCCCTTGAAGTTGAGTTTTGTTTTGTTTCATTTATTTTTAGATTTGTCTTCTATGTATTTCTATTTCCTTATTTTTATAGTTGCTTGCATATAATATTTAATTTGCTTATTATCTATATACAATATTTATAAACTTGTTATATTTTATTATCATAAATATTATCTTATTTACTATTTAAATTTTTTTGATTTTATATGTTATTTTAATGATTATAATTTATTATTATAATAAATGAGATCTTTTTATTGTTTTTAGAGTTATATTTTGAATTCTAACCTCCGAAGCAGACTTTCTCCACCCACTGTAAATTGATCTTTAGGTTTCTCTTCCTGTTTTTGCGCTTCTATCTTCTATTTCGCCCACTTAACTGCTAACCAAGTAGCCTGCGCCACAGCATTCAAGCCTGAAGGTGGAGAGAGGAGAGAATCTCATAGTCTGTTCAAACATTTTAAAATAAATCAGCCTAAAATTTTCAGTTGATTTTATTAGAACTATCGAAATTCCCGTTACGGTAAAAAAGCATCTTTAGCATCTCTGGCACCATGTGCATGCCATATCTGGGCAAGATTTTTAGTGGCGGACACCGCCGGCGCAACCGATCGACGACATCGCCTCGGCCCAGCCTCGCTCCGACGCCGCAGCAATCAATAGCAACGGTACAGACGACCAACAACATGAACAATAACCAGAGTGTGGCCAAGGAGTCTGTGAATCATTCGGTCGATCTGACTTACTCGAGGACATCGAAGGCTGCGGCTGAGGCACAGAGCACGGCCACAGGAAGCGTGCATAATGCAACGGGCATCGATCTTAGCCAGAGCCAGCCACGACGCCCAACTTCGTGGTGGGATTACTTTGGAATGAACAAGAACAAGAAGGGCAGCATCGATTCGTTGTAGAATGACAATACGGAAATCGCATACTGCAATACACATATTTCATTCCATTTCCATTCGATATTCTAAAGGTTAAGCTAGTATTAAGTTTGTGATCTCTCAAATATAGCTAAAGTAACCATAAACTGAAGGAGGATGTTGCATATTTCAATTTATAGATTGTTTTATATTGTTTGAACAATTTAAAAGGGATGCCGATGACTCGAAAATGCAATGGTACGTACTTGGTATGCTGGCCATGAGTGTTAATAAGAAGGGGCAAATGTTAGCATACTTTTCGGAGTCAGCTTGAGTCAGAGTTACCCAGCCTCTTTTCTCTCTCTCTCACTCTCTCGCTCTTTGTCTGCACTCCTTCAAGTGAACAGTGAGAAGTGCTGCCCATCACGCGCTTCCTTTCAATTTGCAGCTGCTTTCGACTGCGACCCATAACTTGCCGCAGTCACTTTAGTTCAATTTGCTGCACATTTTCTGAAGGCCGTTGGCGTTTGGAAAATTTCCAACCGACTTCGCAACGGGAAGCGACTCATCAGTTTTTCAACAGTGACAAACAAATAAATACACAGTGCACACCACACACACACACACATACACACTTGCAAATGCTTGGCTCGCATATCAATAACGGCACTTAAGCTTCGTTTCACTTTCCTGTTTATTGAGCTTTTAAGTCGTGCTGTTGTGCAAGCGAGACAGCACTAGCGGCGGAGTCGCGCAGTCTCCCTCTGCGTCGCCTGCACCACCCCCTGCGTCTATGTCGGCTTTGCAACGATTAGTGTAATTTATCAGCCGCAACCGCAATTTGTATGTGCAGTGTGGGAGTGGGCGAGTGACCAGTGGGCGGGGTAAGTCTCGGGGTGACAGGCTTTTTGACAATCCAATTAACTTGGCTGTTATCAAAATCAATTACAGTTGTCTCCCCCGGCATCGCTGCATCCCCCCACCGCTGACGTCAATGAACGCAACTAAGCGAAGCGGCAGCAGCGCCGCTTTAGAATGCTGTAACAATTGAAACCGTTGCATTCCAGGCAGACGTACCTGCCTTCCATGCATGTTTACTCAGTATGCAAACTGCAGGTACATGAGCACTTATGCAGCTCCGTTTACTCTCGCAGCGCAACTGGCTCTGACGTTAATGTTGCCAATTGGCAATTGCCAATTCTGTCACGACTTTTTCGCATGCAACAACTGCGACGCATGCGCAGCTGCTTTGCTGTCTGTTAAGCCGACTCTGTTAACGCTGCTGGCTGCCATGCGGAAGTATTGCGCACTTATCGATTTCAATACCGATAAATACTCATTTTGCCAAAAATACTCACTCGAGAGGCGGCAAAATTGTCAAATTTGCTTCAATTAGCAACCAATTAAATGCGCTTGGAATGCTTTATGAGAGTTTTTGAATGAATCGCATTGTAAACAACAAAAAAGCGTGTCAAATATTTGGTTTGTAAACAAATTCAGCTGTCCTTGATTAAGTTTAAGCATTTGTTAATGTTCTAAGTAAACAAATCGTATATTATGCAAATATTAATTGACGCCGCAGCAAACAAGAAGTCTGCTCTACTATACTCTTTGTATATGTATTAGTTATATTTTCGATTGCCGTATTTTCTATTGTTCTTTTGTTTTATGTTTTTCTGCTGTGATGACGTCAAAACGACAACAACGAGAGGCGCCCCATCCGTATGTATAGTATACTATACGGGTAAGCACAGGCAGATATGTAGTATCGCTTATATTCTCTAGTTATTTATAAAGAAATTGAAAGGAAATTGAGAAGACAAGGCAGCACAAAAAAAGAGAGAAAGAATTACTAAAGCGTTTTCTCGACAATTTTTTGTTTTCGGGCCTCCCATTGCGGCTGATGCCTTCGTCGTCGCGAGGCATTTTCCGATTTCTCGCTTCGCAATATTCGCAAGTGTTTTTCCACCCCATCCCCTTTCTCGTTTATCTCGAAAATTGTAGAGCATATGTGCGCAGATATTTTGTAACTTGTTGTGTCGTTATACTTGTAGTTTACAAAACAAAAACACATTTCAAATTAAACTTACAGCGATTTTGCCAAACTCGTTTCAAGTGTGTGACAAATGTGTGTTCTGTGAGCAATTTTTGCGCAACAACAACGAGAATAATAATAGAAAAAAATAAACAATACAACTGCAATCCGAGCAATTTAAATGTAGCAAAAACAAGCCACAACTCAAAAGCTAATTATATCTGAACTGTTCAAAGAAAAAACACACATAAAAAACCACAAAAAACAGAAACTAATTCCGTTTTAATTTTAACTGTCATCGAAGGGGCAAAAAGGTTTGTACGGTTAGTTGGTGTTGTTAGAAATTATTGCGACGAGCACTCTAACATTTAATGGGTGCATTATCTATGACATACTAAATCTTTCTGTCTGAGTATGTGTGCCGTCGTACCACGCTATAACGAACACAGTTATTCATATTTGCATAAAGCATTACTACATATCTGCTAATGCGGTTTCAATTCCATTTCCATATCAATCTGATTGAAGTACGATCGAGTAGATTCTATCATACAATATATTAGATGCCCGTCGATTGCGAATTTGGCACAACAAGTAGATAAAACAAATATCAGCGCGGGTATTACGCATTAAGATTACTTCGGCGATGCGATTCTGAATACGTTTGGAATATGTGTTCAAATGGTATGGGGCAGTATTCTAAACAGTCAGGCACGTCATAAATATACAAACAAACAAATGCACACAACTGTATACACAGAGAGAGAGGAGGGAGAGAGGTAGGAGAGAGAGGGAGAGAGATAGGTAGAGAGAGAGGGAGATCTACTTGGTCTCGTTTTTTTGCATGTGAAGATCATATTATGAGATAATTAGATTATAATCTAATATATATGTTATGCATATACAATTACGGAAGGTTGAGTTGTTTTTGATTTTTATTGCTTTGTTTTTTAGCAGGTCTAGTGCTAAACATGTTTTTTGGATTACTTCCACTTCTTAGACAAACTTAGCTTGAGTATCTTAAGAGAGGTGAGAAGTGGGCGTGAGGATGACAAGGCGGGCGAGACCTAAAGATAGAGAGGTCAGTTGAGATTCAGAGAAAAGGGTTTATGGTATAAAAAGGTTTGAAAGACATAAAGAAGAGAACAGAACAGGAGGAACTTAAACAGAAAGAGAGGAAAGAAACAGTTGACAGATAAGGGAGAGAGGAACAGAAACATTTATAGACAGGGATGCTCTTAAAGATAGTTGAATGAAAGAAAGAATAAATAAGGACTTACAGAAAAAATAGTTTTCTTAAGAGACCGAAAGAGAGAGAGAGATTCACAGATCAAGAGAGAGAGAGAGAGAGGAAACTAAAGTAAAAGGAACTACAGAAAAAAGAAATGGATTCACTCAAGATGCATTTGGGAAACAATTTACGTCGTCTAATTAGGCCCATTGTAGACACTGCCCTCAGTGTCTTTTGAAAGCAATCAAGCGGGCTAGTGGCGCTTTGTTTACCCGCTTTCTGCCCAGTTGCCCAGCTGTCTGGGGCTATTCACTTTCTAACTGCCGTGTGGGCGAGCAAACAAACGTTGTGCCCCTAACCTCTTCCCCTTTTTTTATTGGCATTCGCTTTTGTTCTCATACTTGTCGCATGGCGAGCTTCCACTGTCCATTGTCGAGCGAGTGGAAACACTTGTTGTTTATCTCCGATTGCCCATTTGTAATGGACAACGTAGACGTAGACGCAGACGCGGGCTGAGGCACTTCAAAAACGGCAAACAGCAAACAGTAACAACAACAACGATGACAACGATAAATGACAAACAAAAAATATATTTAGTAAAAGTCGCAAAAAAACAAAAGCAAATAACATTTCTAAAAAAAGCCCCTGAGACGTCTGCGAAAGTAAAAGTAGCACAGAATTTGGGCAAAAGCAGGCGTCTCTTTCTAGCCGAGGGGGCCCAACTATCGCAAGTACTATCCCCTAGGAATACCAATCACAGAAGAGATTGGCTTCTCTATGTGAAGCACTGAGTAAAGAACAATTACAGAATGCGATGTCAGCTAAAAGAAATCTTGCCGTGTTACAAGAATTCTCAATTCTTTGGCTATGTTTTTCGTTCCGGAATCTTATCAGTTGCTTGGAAATCGAAAATTCTTGTCATGGGAAAATTGGGTGGGCGCCTCGGGCGGATGAGTAATATAGAGAGAAGATCCGCAAGCTTGCAGTGCCAATTGGAAATCCAATAAGAATCATCGCTTCGACGCGAAGCTCTTTAACTTAAGCTTGTATTGTGTATTTGCCTCCAATTTCGAAGCCGCCGAACAAGCTGAAGCTGCTGCTGCCGGCTGCAACGTCAGCGCCAACGTCGACGTCGTCTACGACAACAGCGTCGTCGTCGTCGTTGCCGTCGCCGTCGCTCGCTTTTGGCGCAATCGAAAGTTACGTTTTGGCTTTACGTAGACCGCATTAGTTGTTCGCTGAGCGTCGGCGACGTCAGTCCACAGTTACAAAATTTAAAAGAAACCAAAAAAACAATTTTGAAAAACTTCAAAGTGTACGAAATTTTGTGTTTGTGAGTAGAAAAACGATTAAAGTGCTTGCAATTTTATATTTTCTTGTAACTGCCCCCGTCTCTTTCGAAATCGAAATCGAATTTGGCTTTTTTTTGCGGGCTTGATTGATCAGTTGAAAATATGCTTCAAAAAAGGGCAGCCAGTTTTTGTTTTTCTGGGATTTCTGGTCAGTTGGTCAAGTGGACTGCAGCACAGTCGATAATCTGTACTCGTTACTCGATAATCGATACTTTTTGCAAGTCAGAAGCGCGAAAGTGAAGCAGAATGGAGCAGCCTATTTCTGCAAGTCAGCCAAGTCTCAAATTGATCGAGCGATAACAGGAAGCAGGAAGTGCTGCCAGATCGGTCACATCGGGCAGGACGAGGGTAGAAAAACTGCAAGTTACGAGTGACACTTCAAGTCTTTACTTAATCCAGTCAATTAACAATTATTCATATTTCGCAATAATAATAAATTAATCTGCTTAGCGGGATTAACCGCAATTTATCTTAGACTATATAGTCTGTGATTCGCAACATTATTATGGCATTATTATGGCATTTGACACGTGCCTATTATGACACCGTCTACCCACCGATCTCCCCTGCTAACACTTATTTAAAACTATTAATTTGTGCAATTAACTTGCAAATCGCTGCAAACACAAACTGATTAAATAAATTAAAATTAAACTATCAATAAAAATAAAAAAACAAAAATAATGGGAAAATATCGCATCGTGATAAGTAGTCAGAGCGCGCGCGCGCTCGCATTTCTCTGGCAATTACACAAATCCCCCGCCTCCGTTCTCCTTCTCTGTCGCTCCTTCATTGATCCGCCGAGCGAAACGATTCCCATTTCCATTCCCATTCCGATTCCGATTCCCATTTCGTTTCCCATTCCCATCTGCGATTAGCTCGGACATGCATGTACTAAGCGCACTGCGATTATATCACAATCGAGACATATGTACAACATATGTAAGCCCCCCGCCCTAATACAAGTACGAATGTAGATACATTTCTATATAAACAATTGAGTTTGCATATATAGCCAACGATTCGATAGTTATTTTATTCAAATGCGAATCGTACACAGATCAACAAAAGAGAAGAAAACACAAATCGCGCGCACGCGTGTTGCAAATAGAGTTTACAATTCTGTTCATGATCGAGTCGGGGTTCCTCTTTTTGTTTCGGGGTTCCGCATTTGCTGTTATTCCTCCTCCCCTGCTGTTGCTGCCCACTTAGCGATTCTTATCAGCTACTGGAGCAGGTGAAGTGACGCACGCAACTCCCTCGTGTGTCTAGCTGCTCTCATGGTTCAGTGACTTTTCCCAGTGAAATTTGCAGATCGATCTACACACTTCGTGTCATCTATGAAATGAGATATGTATATCTTCCAGTTTGGGTCGGGCACGTGTTCGTGCGCAGAAGATCTACGAAACTGGTTGGATGACTCTGGGGCCGAAATTGTTGCCCAAGTCGCAGCGACACGTGACACGGACAAAGATATAACTTAATTTATGGTTAGCATAAATATTCAGCAAAGTCGTGTTAAGCATATCGGCTTATCTGCGATCTCAATTTAAATTTTATGCAGCTTTGTTTTGTGTTGCAGGTGAATTGAGTAAGGTGTGAAGAGGAAAGGAGAGGTGGACTGACACCTAGCTATGACAATCGATTACTTTCGATAATAGAGTATCTCTCTTTCTCTCAGTTTATAAGCTACTTCTTTCTTTTAACTTGACACACTGTGTTGAGTAGGGTGTGAAGACGGAGGAGCAACGTGGAAGGGGAGTAGGGAAGCTGCAACTATAGTTAGCTAGACAATCGATATCAATTCGATAGCGCAGGATCTCTCTCTATCTTAGTTAAGGCGCACTAGGGTAACGGCAACGAAAGCTAACTAAAACAATCGATAACAAATCGATGGCAAAGGATCTTTCTTCGCTCTTTCTTTTCTATGCCTTGTAGGAAAGTGTTGCCTGAGGCTTGACTTGAGACTTTCTCGGGCTCTGCATAGAAGACTCGCACTTGATGCGTGTCCGCGATTAGCAACTGGCAATCAAAACACACAACTAATTGAAATTAATTAAAGCCAAATAAATCACAGACAGGCAGCAGCAACAACAACAACAGCAACAACAACGCCGCAAACAATTGAACAAACGAAAATGAAACTTGTCGCTGCTTGCTGTTGTTGTTGTTGCTTTTATTGTTGTTTCAGACTGTTGATAAGGCAAGATTAAAGCGGTGAGTTAATCAATTAATTAGCACAAATTCACGGGCCTGGGCAAGAGGTGCAAGAGAGCCAAAGGGAGAAGAGAGAGAGTAAGAGATACAGAGATGGGGGAGGTGGGTTAGGCTGCGGCTTGGTGAGGAGATTGGCCAACACAGTTGGATGAAGTTAAGCGTGACCGTGGGCAGTGGTTGCTGCTGTTGCTGCTGCAACTGGGTTAATTTTAACTAAACTCAGAAAGAAAAACTATGTATATTGTTGTAATTGTTGTTGTTGTTGTTTTTTATGCTTTGCATTTGCTGTGCAGTCAGCAATATTTGGCCAAGTGTTTCATGGTTTTTTCTCTCGTTGCAGCTCGCAATTAAATTTGTGATCGAAATCGAAATTGCAATCGATATTATAAATAGAAAATGGAGCTGAGCAGCTATTTGCAGGCTTCGTCGTCACCGAACAGCAAGCGATTTGTTGTCGAGGACTCAAGTAAGTGTCAAACGGAGCAAATTGCTTCCGGCTTAGAAAGTTCCCCAGCGTCTTGACGGAAGTGCGTCTTGCTTGCCTGCCTGTCGCCCCCTCACTCCTCGCCGGCACAGCGGGCCTGATACATTTGGGGGAACAAGCGGGGTGAACAAACCTGCACACCTGCCCCCACTTAGCCCACTTGCCGGCATTCATCAGGCATTCAGCCAATCACCGATTATCGACGAGTTGAAGTTCAACGCCAAACAACATCTGTTTGGCCCTGAGACAAGCTAAAAACTCAAAAGCTCGCGCCAAGTCGCAGACTGCGACGTCGACGGCGGCAGTCACAGCAGCAGCAGCGCGACGCAAACGCATCATGAATCAGGCCTTCGGGGTGCACGCAAAACTGGAACAGTTAACTTTCACGCCCCCTTCCCAACCTAACACTCTTTCTACTTCTCTCGCAGTTACCAAGGTGACCTCGGACGGGGAACCACACGCCATGATGACCATGGTGGCAGGTTTATCGGGCCTACTCGCGGCTATTATCATTCTGGCCGTGCTCGTTCCGATGGTGGCCTGTCGCAAGCGTAAAAGGTAAGTCGAGCTGGTCAAGCGCTTGTCCACTCATTGACCCTTTTGCATTATCTGTTGCCTTAATAGCAAGCGCGCCAAGGAGGAGCAGCAGCTGGCGCAGCAGCAGCAGCACCAGGAGATTTCCAGCGCTGTGGCAATGACAAGCGTCACAATGCCGCCTCAGCTGGCAGGGAATTTGAATGCCGCCTTTGCAGAGAGCACGCTGACGTTGAGCGCCGATGCAGAAAAGCAGCAGCAGGACAAAGAGAATCAATCGCCATCCACAGCGATTATTGTCGAGCGTTATTAGGCAATTTATTTGCCTAACGGAATGCACGTGATGTTTGTGAACACATGAGACTGACGCAGCGGCAGCGCATCATGTGCTGCCGTCGCCCAATAGCAATTTAAGCAATTTATATACATATATTAGCATAAACAGTATATACGTATTTTCTTTTTTTCTGTTAATTTACCATGTATATTAACCGTTACATTTGCATACGCATACTATTATTTAAATAGGCAACCGAGTTGCCACACTTTAGCAAATGTGTGTTGAGCAATACCCAATCACCATAAATCGATAACTTATTTACGGACGAGTTGGCATGGCTAACTGCATGGCGCGATTTTAAACACATAACCACATAGTAATATGTATAGGCAAACCCATGTTATTTTATATAAACAATAAATAAATATATTATAATTTATAGTTCAAATTTCTATGCAAACTTGTTTTTCAGATGGATTTCAGTTATTTACCAACTATTGTTATTTACTGCCTTTGAAATGTATCGATAACAGCGACAATCACAAGCGATGACTACAATTGCTTAAACGATAACAGCCTGTTTGGCGCATTTTCAATAAAATACTAGAATAATTGTGTGTATTTTTTGTATTTGTACTTATCACATACATGCAAAATGTATTATAAAAAGGATATAAAAATGATTAAATGCAATTATTGCAAAAAAAACGCTCAGAGCGCTGAGCTGCGGTAACCAACGACCATGGCCAACAGGGCCATGCGAATGTACATGCCGTACTCGGCCTGGCGGAAGTAGGCGGCGCGCGGATCCGAATCAAAGTCACGACTAATTTCCTCGACACGGGGCAAAGGATGCAGCACGATAGTGCGCTTATTGGCGCGCGTCATCATCTTGGGCGTGACAATAAAGTGCCCACAACACTGCAAAGACAAGAAAAAACCAATTGAAATTAAAATCTCTCATATTTCCAGATACACTTTATACTCAAGATGAACGTCTGGACTTACGCGCTTGTAGTCCTCCTCGGTTTTGAAGCGTTCACGCTGTATACGCGTCATGTAGAGCACATCTGTGCTAGGCAGCGCCTGCTCGATGCTATCGAAGGTGCGCTGCGTAACGCCACGCTGTTCCAGATAGCGCATTATCTCCTCGGGCATGCCCAAACCCGGTGGCGCCACGTACTGCAAGGTGACATTGTACAGCGTCAGCAGACGTGACAGAGAGTGCACAGTGCGTCCGTTCTTCAGATCACCAACCATGGTGATGGTGAGACCGTTAACTGTACCGATCTCCTCGCGTATGGTGAACACGTCCAGCAGCGCCTGCGTGGGATGCTCCCCAACACCGTCGCCGGCATTGATCAGTGGCTTGCGTGAAAACGATGCAGCGCGCTTTGGGAGTGAAAGAAGAAGAAGAGAATTAGTTGTTAATCCGCTTGAAGCAAACAGAAGTGAAACTTACCGCCACAGCACCTGGTTCAGGATGACGCAACACCATGACATCTGCATAGCTGGCCATCACCTTGATGCTGTCCTCGAGTGTCTCGCCCTTCTTGACCGAAGAGGTCACTTGATCCATGTTGATGACATGTCCGCCCAGACGCTGCATGGCCGCACCGAAGCTGCACTGGGTACGCGTGCTGACCTCGTAGAAGATGCTGGCCATGATTTTGCCGCGCAACAAATCGTCCACTGGGCGATCCTTGGTGACACGCGCCTTGAGCAACTGGGCCAGATTGAAGATGTCGTTGAGATGCTCTTTACTAAACATGTCCACGGACAGCACATGCTTGCCCACCAAATAGTGAGCCACAGGATTGGGCAGATTCTTCTGCAGATACTCTTTAAGCGTCGCATTGCTCGACGAGTCGAGACGCAGACGCGGCGATGGTGACACGGGACGCAAGAAGCTGCCAGCTGCCGGTGATGTATTCACATTGTTGCCCTCGTCCACAAAGTGCACAGTGGTGGCACGTACACCAGCTGTGCCTCCTTCGGTCAGGAGGCGTGAGAAGGTGTCGTTGACATCGGTGTCGCTGGGCAAGTCGTTGCTGCTGCCTTCGGTCTCGGACTTTTGGGGCAGCGGCAACTTGGCGCGCACATTTTGTCCATAACCAGGCTGCACCAGTACTTGGCCATCAATGTAGGCCACCTCGCCGCGCAGGACGACACGATGGACGCGACCCTTCACCTTGGTGCCATGGAAGGGCGTCCAGCGTGCCTTGGTCTTCAATTCGTTGTTATTAATGGTCCACTCCTCGTCCAGATCGACCTCCACGTAAGTTTGTGGCTGCTCCGGCAGATTGAATATATTACGCGGATTGCGATGAAACTTTCTCTTGATATCCTCCAGTGTTAGACGTCCCTCGTGCACCGCCTGCAGCAGCAGTGGCAAAATTGTCTCCAAGCCGGTAAAACCTGGCGGCGGTCGCTCAGATTGTTTCTCCTCCAGCGTATGCGGTGCATGATCTGTGGCAAACACATCAATGTATTCCATGTGCTCCCACAATGCCTCTTGATCCTCGGGCGAACAGAGCAGTGGACGCACCTCTGACATGCCAGCGCCAATGCGTTCCACATCGCGTGTGCTCAGGAACAAATGATGCGGACACACTTCACAAGTGACACGTATTCCCTTCTCCTTGGCGGCCCGTATTAGTTGAATTTCCTCCTTCCTCGCCACATGGCAGATGTGCACTGGTCGCTCCAGCAGATGGGCCAACAATATAACCGCTGCCATGCTCTGTCGTTCCGCGTGGCACACGATCGGCGCTCGCTTGGGCCAACGTGTCAAGTGACGCTGCCAGGCGACCATGTCGCTCAGTTTCAGCGTGCCAAAGGTGTCATTCAGATACATCTTCAAGCCACAAGCCTGGGTGGCCAACTCGTGAGCATGCTCCCAGTTGTTATCCGAGGCACCCACATACAGTGCGTAATCGCAGCGTGCCCCCAGGCGAGCCAGCTCACGGAACTGATTGAATGTGTCGCGATCGACAATCGATGGATTCGTATTGGGCATGGCACAGACCATGGTCACACCACCGGCCAATGCAGCCGCTGTGCCGCTGGCAAAGTCCTCCTTGTGAGTGGCGCCCGGTTCACGCAGATGCACATGGACATCAATGAAGCCGGGCAGCTTGACAATGCGTCGTGATGTCATGCAGTCCGTGTGAGTTTTCATTGCCGGATTGCAGCCGGTGACACGCATCGATTCCACCAGCAACTTGGTGCACTTGACATCCGTAACCAGCGGAATGGAATAGTCGACCGCCAAGCGACGTGTGCGATAGCCATGTGTCATAAAGGAGGATACCCTGTAAGGCAATTGACAATCAAATATAAATTTAGTCATATACAACACCCTGTGGATGTCGACTTGGACAATCTTGGACAGACACCAGAAAAGGCTAACCCGATAAGCTATACATATATATATATATATATGTGCATATAATATATGCACATATCTGTACCTATATCTGTATCTACATCTGTTTAAAAGGAAACCTTTGCTTACCTGCGAACTCCGCCTCCGCGCATGGGCAAATTGATGACCAGATCGAACTGTTTGTTGGCCAAGAACTCAGCCAAATGTCGCAGCTCGCCATTGATGTCATCCGGGGTTGTCTTGTCAAATGTCCACTGTACCGACTCCACCTACAAAGAAGAAGAATTGAGTTACCGTTAGTCGGCGCCACTGCACACAGAGAGCGAGGCCAAGGCCAAGACGTGTTAAGTAGAGTCAAACAGAGTCTCGAGTCAATTGGCAAATGTTTGCCTAGGCCACATAAAGATATCGCTCTTTATAGGCCAACACAATGTTCCACTTGCATTTGGCCAATAATAACAGCAGTACTAGCTATAGTAACATCATATACAAGGGCACAGTGGGACCAGCTGCGCAACAACTTGACATTGAATCGAGTAATTCTAAACTGCCTATCATGTAAAATCTGACTAGACAAAGTGCTTACAGCCAAACTGTACCCAGTATAACTGTTCTCAGATGAGGCCCAGTGCCAGTCCGATTCAGTTGAACAACTTTCCGTTAGATATTTTCTACTTAATGATTTTCCACTTCTCAACATTAACACTGGGAACACTTAGAATCAGACCTGCCAGGTTAGCCTCTCAGATCTTTCCTCTTCTTTTTTCGTCAAGTCTGAATAAATCTCTAATTCTAACTTTTGGGAAATCTGTCCTGTTTTTATTGCTCTAATAAGACGATATAATTTTAATGAAGTTGTTCTTAATAATAAGATGACTTGTCAATGCAATGAGCAGAGCGGCGGAGGCGACGAGGAGGAGTCGGAGAACTTCGAGTTCGACGAGATGCTCATCGAGAATGCCGGCAATCTGTTCCCCAGTTTGGCAAAGCTATTGGTCCGGAATTATTCGCCATGTCAGAACTGCTTCTATGGTCTGGGAGAGCTTGTTGCCCACGCTGAAATCATTTCAATTCTTCCAGGTGATTTTGCAAGCCCTTTCCAACTCCATCGCATCTGAGACAAATGCTGCTGCACTGGACAATATCTGTGGTGCAGTGGCACGTCTCATTACCACTAACCACCAGATGGTGCCACTGGCGCAGATAATGCCAGTATTTCTATCGCATTTACCACTACGCGAAGATATCGATGAGAGCGATGTGATCCAGAAGGCATTCCAGATTCTGTACATTCAGAATCGTCCGATTGTGATCAAATATCTCGAGCAGATCCTTGCTATCACCTTGGACTCGCTGTACAAGAAACAGCTGCCCTATGAGGACACCGAACGCAGCTCCTTTGCCTTTGCAGAGGAGACACGGGAAAGTTTCCCCGATCGAATACCTCGAGCAGATTCTTGCTATCACCTTGGATTCGCTCTACAAGAAACAGCTGTCCGATGAGGACACCGAACGCAGCTCCTTTGCCTTTGCAATGGAGCTGCGTTCGGTGTCCTCATCGGACAGCTGTTTCTTGTAGAGCGAGTCCAAGGTGATAGCAAGAATCTGCTCGAGGTATTCGATCGGGGAAACTTTCTCGTGTCTCCTCTGCAAAGGCAAAGGAGCTGCGTTCGGTGTCCTCATAGGGCAGCTGTTTCTTGTACGCGAAAGTTTCCCCGACAAATTCAACAATGTTGTCAACTCGAACCCGGAGATTTTCAATTTCGTGCAAACTCTGTAAACGAAACAAGCACGTCCAAATTTGATTTAGGTACTCACACACCTTGATTTAGGTACTTACACCTTCACACACATATATATTAGCTGCTATTTTCTATAATTTTTCATTTCCAGTGAAAATTTTTACAAGTTTCTTATTGTTATTGCCAATACTGTGTATAATGCATGAATAGCAGTCTGAAATAAATATTCTGCAAATAAATATATTGCAAATCTTTATACCGATTTTTCAATTCTATTTTGAATCACAAAAAGAAAAAAAAATTTCAGAAATATTATTTAATATTTCCATATTTTGATTAGGAGCACTTTCAACAAATAATGAATTTTTAGAACATTGTCGATGGAGCACGAAAACTAAATTGACAAATTATGAAATTGTAGCCTTGTTTTTAATCAAAAACCGCTTGCTCTGTTTTTTGTCTTTTTTACTTTTTTTGTAAGGGGTAGCTGGCACCCCTGCTGGGAATGCTTAATTTTAAAATGACTCAAAATACACTGGCAACTTTTTAAAAATATTAATCGAAAATGTTGTAACAGATCAAAATAGTAAGCTAGATACGAGTCTTCCAGAAGAGTAGCAATTTCTCCCAACAAAAGTATAAATTATGAACAGAAAATGAACATTTTTGATCGGAAATTTGAGTACAATTTCGACCAGACACTTGCTCGATTTTTAGCTGCAATGTGTGCCGTCTGGTCCCACAGTGCGTGCATTCTGTGCTCTTCGCTTCATTGCTGGCGTGTTTACATGGCAGCAAACGGCGATAAGGTCGCCTCCACTCGACTAGCCGGAAGTGTAGAAAGAATCAACACCTGTCTTGGCAGCGGGGCAAACGAGGAGTTGTCGATGGTGATCTTATCTAGGCGGCAATAGCGACAAGGCGACAAGACAAGACAAGAATCGAATGTGGTTTGTCGATCAATTCAATCGATCGACTTCAGTCGAGACAAAGAAGTGACAATTGCAGCAGCAGCAGCAACAACAGCAGAGCAACAACGTTTGGCCCTTTCTAGACGAACGGATCATACCTGCACTAGCAATGGGCTGTACGTGCTCCAAGCGGCTGGACAACGAGGCGGCAGCAAATCCACTGCAACAACTGCAGGCTGCCGAAGCGCCGTCGTCACGTGCACAGCAGCGTCGCAGCAGGCAGGAGGAGAAGCGTCAACGGCAGCTGGCCAAATTGCAGAAGCGCAACGCACGCAAGCGACGCCATCAGCGGGTCGATTCACGCAGCCGGGGCACAGTGAGCGGCAGCTTGCGGCACAGGTTACGCGGCAGCGGTGGCAATGCCAGCGGCAGTGGCAGCATTGGACGTGCCCAGGGCAGCAAGCTGAATCTGGCGCCGCAGCTGCGCCTGCTGGGCGGCAGCAATGGCAGCAGTGCCACGGAGTGTGTCAGTGCGCTGTACGCACGCACCCTGGAGAAGCAACGCGAGGAGCACCAGCGCACCGTGGAGCTAAAGACGCGTCATCAACTCGAACGGCAGCTGGACACGTTTCTGCTCAATCAGCTGCTCGTGGGCGTGCAGTTCTTCGGCCATTTCGAGCACGAGTTGGCAGCCATTGATGAACAGTTTCAGGCCAGACAGCGTGCCTGTTCTCAGACCATGTCCGAGCACAGTTTGATGCAGGCCAATGCCATTGATGCGGCAGTTGCGAGGCGGGTGCTCTTCAAGCCAAGGTGAGTAGCAAGATAGCTTCAACTGTTCTCAACTGTTCTCTCAGAACGAGTAGTTAAACTGTTCTCACTTAGAGTGCCCAGTTCAACTGTTCTCATTTCGAGTGTGCCCAGCTAAAGTGTTCTCACCCAATGCGTCTAGTTAAACTGTTCTCACTTAGAGTGTGTCCAGTTAAACTGTTCTCACTTAGAGTGTGTCCAGTTCAACTGTTCTCACTTAGAGTGTGCCCAGTTAAACTGTTCTCACTTAGAGTGTGTCCAGTTAAACTGTTCTCACTTACAGTGTGTCCAGTTAAACTGTTCTCACTTAGAGTGTGTCCAGTTAAACTGTTCTCACTTAGAGTGTGTCCAGTTAAACTGTTCTCACTTAGAGTGTGTCCAGTTAAACTGTTCTCACTTAGAGTGTGTCCAGTTAAACTGTTCTCACTTAGAGTGTGTCCAGTTAAACTGTTCTCACTTAGAGTGTGTCCAGTTAAACTGTTCTCACTTAGAGTGTGCCCAGTTAAACTGTTCTAACTTAGAGTGTGCCCAGTTGAACTGTTCTCACTTAGAGTGCCCAGGTAAACTGTTCTCACTTAGAGTGTGCCCAGTTCAACTGTTCTCACTTAGAGTGTGCCCAGTTAAACTGTTCTCACTTAGAGTGTGCCCAGTTAAACTGTTCTCACTTGGAGTGTGCCCAGTTCAACTGTTCTCACTTAGAATGTGCACAGTTCAACTGTTCTCACTAAGAGTGTACTTAGTTCAACTGTCCTAACTCAAAGTGTTCCTAGTTGCACTGTTCTCACTCAGATTATATCTAGCTCAGAGTGTCCCTAGTCCAATAATTTTCTGTTCGTTGCAAGCTGTGCCTTACCGAAGTGTTCCCAGGTTCACTTTAATCACTTCAACTGTTCCCCGTCTAAGTAAACCCAGCTTAACGGGCCCCCCCGTTGCAATGTTCTAAGTTAAAGCTGTTCCCGATTCGACTGTTTCCGGTTTGGACAGTTCCTGGTTTATTCCTTAGTAAGAGTGCCCGTTCATTTTACTGTTCCCAGCATAGCTGCTCCCAGTTTAAATGCACTGAATTAATCGATTCCCAGTTCGTTTAAGTCACTTAAAAACACTTCCCATCACACTTTTCCTAGTTTAAGATGGTCCCACTTGGACTGTTCCCAGCTCAACATTAACTAGGAACACTTGTTTTCTTGCCACAGTAATGATGCCACACGCAAACAGGCTCAGCCGCTGCAGAATCCCCTTACGTACATCGTCTTCGAGAACGTGGACATAGCGCGACCCAATGACGCCAACTACGATTCCATTGCCGCCCTGTGCAAGGTGCTGCTCGAGACGGACTACTACAACACGACGCCATGTCGTGTGCAATACGTGCAGCTGCTCGAGCAGAGCCGCTGGATGGGCTATGTGCGACTTAAGCTGCGTGAACCAACGCCCGCACAGCAGCGCAGCTCGAGCAGAGGTGGAGAAGATGACGTGGAGGAGGATGATGACAACGATGGTGGCATCTATACGGATGGCAGCTCAGGCTACAGCACGGCCGGGACAGGCACAATAAACAGCGGCAAGTCCACAAGCAACTCCAACTCTAGCTCGGATCGAGGCAGTTGGGCCGAGGAGGGCGACTATGATCATGTGTATATAGCACGCTTGAATACACAGCGACCCGTGGAGGAGCTGAAGATGCTGCATGCCGGCGATCTGCAGCGCAATGTGTTGCCCGAGGCGTGCGTCTGCCGTCTGGCCAGCTGCCTGCCTGCCTGGGCGGAACACAGTGATGACGAAGAAGATGAGGATGAGGATGAGGATGAAGAGGAGGAGGAGACGACAATGAGGATGATGATGAGCTGGAGGAGGTCACTAGCCAGGCGCAACATGCTGGCTATGAGACGGTGCAGGTGCTGCGCCAGTGCCGTGTGGAGCAACAGCGTCGCCGTGCGCTGCTCCAGCAATGCTACCTCAGCTCGGAGAGATTCATGCACTACTTCGGTGAACTGCTGCGCCAGCAACTTGCCCACGAGCTGGGCATCAGTCAGCGTCAGCTGGCAGCGGGCAGCTATCGGGGCTGTAGCATCTACACGTCAACGGATGAGCTGGTGCCCGCCATTCATGTGCCACACGGTTGGCCCGACTGTGCCTTCGAGTTCAACTTGCGTGCCCGTCCCCAGCTGACCAATCTGCACACGGGCGAGAAATTCCAATGGCCCACTTCGGTGATGCGTAAGCGCATTCAATCCTTTGGCTTCCATGTGGTGCCAGTGGGTTATGCGCCCAAGCGGGCACGCAATCCCTTCCGCCAGCTCGAGTGGCGCATTGTCTTCCCCCAGGCGGAGCAGTATCTGGAACGTCTGTTGACGCGCATGCAGCTGAAGGTGCTGCTGCTGATGAAGGCTCTGGTGCGCACGTTTGTCAACGACAAGTGCCAGGCCATGGGGCACATCATGGAGCAGCTGCGCACGCATCTGTTCTGGGAATGCGAGCGACACAGCAACGATTGGCCCGAGGAGTTCCTTGGCGATAGACTGGTGCGCTTTGTGCGCTCCTTTGCCGACTGCCTGGCCCGGAAACAGCTCAGCGATTACTTTATCGAGCGACGTAATCTGTTCGAGCATGTGCCGGAGGATGCGCTGATGGAGTTGCGCTCCATCATGGCCGGCATTGCCGAGCAGCCACTGCTGCATGTGCTGCAGGCGTTGCGGAATCTACAGCATGCCCCGGACTTCTATCCACGTCTCAACTATGGCCAGCTGCTGGAGACGCTGGTCATGCAGGAGTATCAGCAGCTGCGTGTCGGATCCAAGTTTGCGCGCACTACATTGCCAGTTGATGAGGAGCACCTGGAGGCGCAAGCGAAGAAGGAGCAGCAACAAAAGGAGCTGCAGACATCCTGCGCCCTAGCCAGTCCAAGCGATGCAGTCGGTCTGCTGGGCATGTGGCGGCAACAGGAGCGACCACGTGGCAAAGCTGCGCCGCAAGACACAAATGCTGCGTGCCCAGCAGCAGCACCAACAACTCAAACAGGCCGAGCAGCGACGACACTCGGCAGACTCCACCTCGGGGCCATGGTCCATGCCGCTGCTGCTGCCCAGAATGTCGCAGACGTCTTCAATCTCAGCCTCCTCGAATGCCACGTCCACAACGGCTCCGGCACTAAACAATAGCGTGGAAATACTGCGTCGCACAAATCTGCTGGAGCAGCTAATGGATCACATGCTCGCCATGCTGGCCAAGGCTACCGACTTCCGCAATGCTCAGCATGCCCAGCTGTATCTGGACCAGGCGCAGCTGCTGTGCCGACTCTATAAGCAGTTGGGCTGTGATCAGCATGCCCAGCACTATGCGGAGGCCCTTTGTCAGGCGGCCAGCAACCTGGAGAGAAGCGTCAACATATGCAGTGGCAGCGGCAATGGAGCCGAGGGAACACAGCCCAATTGCAGTCCTGGTTCACAGTCACGTTCCAGTTCCCGCTGCAGTCCAATGCGTCGCAAATCTCTCAAGTTTGTCGAGCACGTTGTGCAAATGCATTCGGGAGAGGTAATCCCACTGCAAGGTGGCTCCTCCTCGTCTACCAGGAAACAGAGCGAGAATTCACGAGAGGAGAATCTCGATGAGATTCTCGTGGACAAAACAAGCCAAGAAGAAGAGGAGATGCAGCAGCCAACGGCAGCCAAGGAGAGCGTTCCTATGCTCGAATCTCTGCTGCAACGCATGCAGGTTGATCCTTCAGCATTGCAGACAATCAGCTCCAAGACGGAGCAACTCATGCAGACACTGGCACCAGAGGCCAAGCGGGACGAGCTACGGAACATGCTTAAACGCAATACGCAAAAACTGAAGAGCGCCTTCAGCTAGAAGCTCCCAGACTAGCCCAGTCAAGTGGCCCGTTGAAGCAATCATACGATGAATCGATGTTCCCACTCCACAAGATAGATAAGCACACGGACTTCCCTCGATTTTAATCACATATCGCTATATATAATCTGACGAATCATTTATGTCAAGCATCTCAAGTGTGATAATGAAGATAGTGTATACAATATATAATACATGATAATTATAAATATATTATAACGAACTGATAAGTTTCCAGTTTGTCCGATTAAAACCATTTTGACCTACTAAACCTGATAAGTGTACATATCAGGTTTAGTAGCGGACTCCAATTAGATTTTATATACATTAAACTCCAATCCTATAAGGTATGGTATGATTATGTAATCTATTTCAGCAACTTCACTGTATTGGTATACTCTATAAGCAAGACCACCTATTCATGGGTAACTTCTGTACTACTCTTATTGTAGGTACTTCTTTCTCTAGACCATTCATGGGTACCTACAAAGGTACTCTTAACAGGAGTAGTCAATTGTAGTAGCTAGATAAGTACTCCAATCATGGGTACCCAATTTTCTACATACTGATAAACGATGTGGTGGCGATTGACCCTATTTGCAGACATTTCATACAAAAAACGAAATGATAAAATACATTGCTTAGGGTGTGTAAAGTAAGTAGGGATAGTCTCTTAGTAAGTACTTATTTCACCAGCTACGAACTAGTGGCCAGTACTACAGGGTATACATCGATCTGCTGTCGTCTGTAACAAACATGTGCTCAAACTTCATACAACTCTCTTCATGCCTCGATGGAGGAAAGAAGTCAGAGAAGTAGATCACTTATGTATAAAAAGATAATAGAAAGAATACTCACATCGACGCCGTGCTCCGCATAGAAGTCTCCCGTGCCCATGGAGGCATAGAGTTTGTAGCCCATCTTGGCCAGATCTCGAATGGAAGAAAGAAGTTCCATTTTGTGCTAAGAGAGAACAGATCGTTAGAGAGAGAGAGAATGAGGGACTGAAAGGAGGCATGGTATACCTTAAAACTGCCAATGGAAAGAAGAATTGCATTCTTGGGTATTTGGAAACCCGTCGATATCATCGCCTTGAGGTAGGCCTCATAGCGATTGTCGCCAAAGCAGGCTACCTCCCCAGTGGAGGCCATCTCCACACCCAGCTGCACATCGGCTCCGGCAAGACGTGAGAAACTGAACTGCGGCACCTTGACGCCCACCTTGCCGACACCATGAAGCACGTCCAGGGGTTCCACATCCATGCCGACAATGGCACGCGTCGCGGTAGCTACGAAATCATGATCCAGGGTCTTGGATACAAAGGGAAAGGAGCGCGAGACACGCACATTGCATTCGATAACCTTCAGCTCATTGTTCTTGGCGATGAGCTGCATATTGAAGGGTCCCGTTACGTCCAGCACACTGGCCAAATCACGTGTAATCCGCTTGATTGCCTCCAGAGTTTCTGCATTCAAATCTTGCGGCGGGGTCACCAATGTTGCATCACCGGAATGAACTCCAGCATTCTCAACATGCTCCGAGACGGCCATGCAAAGGATTTGTCCATCTGCCGCAACGGCATCCACATCGATCTCCTTGGCTTCGGTAAGGAATTTTGAAATGACCACCGGATGCTCGCGACTCACCTCGGAGGCGGCATTTAAATATGTCTCCAGATCTTGATCGGAATAGGCAACATTCATTGCAGCGCCGGAGAGCACATACGATGGTCGCACCAGACAGGGGTAGCCCACCTCCTGGCAGAACTCAACGGCAGACTGTAGATTGGTTAGCTCCTTCCACAGTGGCTGCAATATTCCCTTGCGATCGAGCATGCGAGAGAATTTGAAACGATTTTCGGCACAATCGATCGACTCGGGTGATGTACCCAGCACCTTTGCCTGCTGGCGATGCAGATCCATGGCAATGTTATTGGGCAGCTGGCCACCCATCGAGAGTATAATGCCATCGGATCGCTCCAACTCGTAGATATCCATGACAACCTCGAAACTGATCTCCTCGAAATACAGACGATCGCACATATCGTAGTCGGTGGAGACAGTTTCGGGATTGTAGTTAATCATGATCGTCGACTTCTTCAGGTTGCGCAACTCACGCAGGCAGCCGACAGCGCACCAATCGAACTCCACCGAGGACCCAATGCGATAGACACCCGATCCGACAACAATCGTATGTCCCCCGGGGAAGATGACATCGTGTTCAGAGGCATTGTATGTATTGTACAGATAGTTTGTGCTCGCTGGCCACTCCCCGGCAACGGTATCGATCTGCTTGACAAACGGACGAATGTTGTGCTCCAATCTCTGTTGGCGCACAGCCAGTTCTGTGCTCTTGGTCGCCATGGCGATCTGTTTATCGGCGAATCCCATGCGCTTGGCCTCCAGCAAGAGCTGAGCAGTCAATTGATTTCCTGCCGTCTCCAGTTTGCCATAGAATTCGATAATGTGCTGCAACTTGTGCAGGAACCAACGATCGATTTTCGTCAAATCATGCAACTCCTGAATGCACATGCCTGCCTTGAGGGCGGCGGCCAGTACAAAGGGACGTCGATCTGTTGGCTCCGACAGCTGCTCCTTGTCGACGACCGCTTGATATGGATCGAAACCCTGCACATCGCCATCCACCATGCGTAGAGCCTTCTGGAAAGCCTCCTCGAAGCTGCGTCCTATGGCCATCACCTCGCCCACACTCTTCATGGAGCTGCCAATGTGTTTGCTAACACGCACAAACTTGGCCAAATCCCAGCGTGGTATCTTCACCACACAATAGTCAAGACTCGGCTCAAAGCAGGCCGTTGTGTTGCCAGTCACTGAGTTCTTGATCTCGGGCAGTGGCTCACCCAATGCCAGCTTGGCGGCAACATACGCCAGGGGATAACCCGTCGCCTTGCTGGCCAGAGCCGAGCTGCGGGACAGGCGTGCATTCACCTCGATGATGTAATACTGCTCCGAGTGTGGACAGAGAGCATACTGAATGTTACACTCCCCCACAACGCCAAAGTGACGGATCACCTTGAGGGCGGTGCTGCGGAGCATTTGATACTCGCGATCCGAGAGTGTCTGTGAGGGAGCGACGACAATACTCTCGCCTGTGTGTATGCCGAGGGGATCAAAGTTCTCCATGTTGCAGACTGTGATGCAATTATCATAGGCATCGCGGACCACCTCGTACTCAACCTCCTTCCAACCCTTGAGGGACTTGTCCACAATCAGTTGACTCGAATGGGCCAGTGCCTGCTGGGCCAGTGTCTGCAGCTCCTGCTCGTTATTGGCGAACCCTGAACCGAGTCCGCCCAGCGAGAAGGCAGCACGTGCCATTACGGGATAACCCAAACGCTTGGCTGCATCCAGTGCCTCGGCCACAGTGTAGACAGCCTCCGAGGGTGCCACCTGCTCACCGATCTCATGCACACGCTGTGCGAACAGCTTGCGATCCTCCGTCTCGATGATCGACTGTATGGGCGTGCCTAGGATGCGTACATTGTACTTGGCAAAGACCCCAGCACGCTCCAGCTCGACACCACAATTGAGCGCTGTCTGGCCGCCGAAGGTAAGCAGCACTCCATTGGGACGCTCCGACTTGATCACCTGCTCTACATAGTCCGGTGTGAGGGGCAGGAAGTAGCACTTGTCGGCCATGCCCTTCGATGTCTGCACAGTGGCAATGTTGGGATTGATCAGGACAGTTTGGATATTGGATTCACGCAACGCTTTGATGGCCTGCGATCCAGAGTAGTCGAATTCACCGGCCTGGCCAATCGACAATCCGCCGGAACCCAAAATGAGAACCTTACGTGGACGTGGCAGTGGGTCCGGTGTGATGGCACGCAATCGTCGCTTGATCAACTGCGGCACACTCACTGTCGGCTCCTTGATGGAGTCGAGGAAAACATCGAATAGGAATTCGGTGTCCTGTGGCCCGGCATGATGTTCCGGATGAAATTGTACCGAGAAATAGGGTTTGCTGCGATGCACAATACCCTCGTTGGTCTGATCATTGGCATTGACGAACAGCTCCTCCCAATCATTTGGGAGCTTGGCTAAGTCCACGGCATACCCATGATTTTGTGAGGTCAACAGACAGCGACCTGTCTCGCGGTGCAGACAGGGCAAATTGTGACCACGATTGCCGTACTTCATCTTGTAGGTGGAGCAACCGATGGCGCTGGCCAGCAGCTGATGGCCCAGACAGATGCCAAAGATGGGTTTGTCTCCAGCCTCCAGCACATGTTGCACTTGGTGCACAATCTCCTTGCAGCTGGTGGGATTTCCGGGTCCGTTGCTTAGGAAGAGCGCATCGTAATCCTTCTCACGCAGATCGCTGCTCCAGGGAAGTAGTTCCACAGAGGCGCCACGTTCCAACAGGCAACGCAATTGATTCAATTTTAGACCACAATCCAGGACGGCAATACGTGGTCCATTCTGGGACTTGAGAGGATTGTATAGCGTGGGCAAGAGAACGCTGCATTCCTTGGCCAAATTACGCTCATTGGGATCCACAAAGGGTTCCATGACCAGCTGGGAACCGTTGAAGATTGGCTGCTCGTAAACAATGCGACCCAGGAGGCTGCCCTGTTCGCGCAGCTTCTTGGTCAACGCACGCGTATCGATGCCGCTTATGCCAGGCACCTTGTGATCCTCCAGCCACTGCGACAGGGTCTGGCGAGAGCGCCAATGCGAGGGGGTATTGCAAATCTCGCCCACCACCAGAGCAGCTGCCTGCACGCCACGCCACTCAAAGTGTTCTGGCAGCTCGAACTCATCCAGTTCATTGACATCCGGCACACCGTAGTTCCCAATCAGCGGATAGGTCAGAACCAGCATTTGTGCTCGGTACGAGCGATCCGTCAACGCCTCCACATACCCGACCATGCCCGTCTGGAAGACCACCTCGCCGCTGGTGGCTGTTCCCTTGGCCCCGAAAGATTGGCCCGGCATGACGGTGCCATCCTCCAGCACGAGATAACAATCTGTTGCGGACATTGCGCTGACAAAAAGAAATCAATCGTTAAAAGATTTCCTTTATATGCTTATTGATATTATTATTAATGTATAAATTGATATAATATATAAAATAATATAATAATATTAATATATATAATAATATTAATGTATAAATGATCGATGTGAAACTCGGGAAATCATTACAAGAATTGCAGATGTATGTATTTTTCAAACTACAAGACAATAGCTTAAGGTATCCGATAGTTTAATATATTTGCTTCTTTATGCCCTACTAAATCAATTTAATTACATTTATCAATCAAACTGCACGGTTTGTAATTTAATAATTCTAGAAACGCATCATATTGATAAGAAAACAGATAATGCAATACTATTTGCTTTTTATAACATTTTCGCAATTGTTTATTTTCAATTTTGCCCCATGAGCAAAATATTCTTCGCGTATTTTTTGTCTTCTCAGGTATCTCTCTTAATTGGGGATAAACAATCTTTAAACAATGGAAATTGAGGTTTCATATTCAGAATGAAGATAAAAGTAACAGATAAGCACGAAAGCTACGGTCGAGTGTGCCCCACTGTGATATACTCACTACAGACCGGTCCCAAAGGATTTCTTCAATATACAAATTTTGTGTTTTGCATTTTTTGTGTTGCATACCTTCAGGAAGTCGCTTCAAAATAAGTACATATTTATAATTTCTTAAATAACTCCTATTTTAGTTCTCTGATCGTTGCCAAATTTTCGGAAATCATTTGGCTGTCCATAGCTATTGTGTTTACCAATAATAAACTGTCCTGCAATAAAATTACGCTTGAAATTGAACTAGATCATGTTTTCATACGGACGGACAGACAGACAAACGATCATGGCTATATCAACTCGTCAGTTGATACTGATTCAGAATATATATAGTCTGTCTATATAGTCATATAGTATCATATAGATATATATAGTCATATATCATATAGATAAGTAGAAAGATTCACCTCGATTCTCCATTTTATGATTAAACACGTGCAGATGGTTTTAACATTATATTACATCTCAATGTTGTAAAATGTTTCAAATTCGAATCATAAGTTCGTTGAAGAAGTTTTACAAATCAAGTCGAAAATGAATAATAGCCACAACTCATACCCTGTACGGCATTTCGTTTAATCAACAGACTGTCTGTAGTTGATAAGAACTTATATTAAACCATGTCCCCTTATCTTTTATCTTATACGAAACGAAGAAAACATTTCTAGTGCAGGTTACAGGGTATCTCAGAACTAATGCACTTAGCTTAAGTCTTCTCTCAAGGCTGGCTAGAGAGTATCTCTAGTGGAGCATATGAGTTTGATTGAGGGATACCCTTGAGTCGATCAAGCTGCAATTGTGTTCTCAAAACATGTGCTAGACGTGACCCCATTACGATTTCCAATCATTCCAAAAACAAATATATGAGGTAAGGGGAGAACTTTTAGAACTCCAATTGGAAAGCGGGCTTATCAATCGAGACCAATAGAGACGCGGCGACTGCATTGGACTCTTCCTATCTACCTAGGACCTGAGACATGTTTGAAGACATGTAAAACCTGTGGAAAAATCTGCGTTCACCTCTCAAACTTGAACTTGAGACCGGTTCACCCAACACACACACACACACAGAGCCACACTCAAACTCGCATGTGTTGGTAGCCAGAGACATTGTTCAGGTTCCATTGGAAAAGTTTATTGAAGTAAAGAGACGCTTTTTGCGCCGCAAATAACAAAATATTTGAACAACTCAACTGAAGCAATTGTGTAGATTTGCACTTAGCGCGGCAACAAATGTTTTAAATTTAGCAAAATATTTATGTTGGCCTTTTTGGGTGCCATCCTCTCTCTATCTCTCCACCCTTTTTTACTTACGTTTTATTGTCTGCCTTTTTGCGTTATTTGCGTTAATTAAGCGTAAATTCGCCGATTTGTTTCGTTTTGTCTGCGTCGCAGCACGTGTGTGCACGTGTTTCTCTATCAAATTGCGCGAACAGCAGGCGAAATAAACGCCGGCATCAGCAGACAGAATACTACTGAACGACGTGGGAAAGGCACACTCGCGCTCGCTTTCGCACTCGAGCTGATAACATGGAAGCCGAGGTTGTTGCCATTCGATTTTCGAACATCGAAGCGAACTCGAAACGGCGGCGATGAGAGCGCCAAAGGCTTAATGAACTTTAAAAAATATCGTAATATCGATAGGTTTACAATGCAATAAGTATCGCACTTGCAATTGCATTTGCATTTGTTTTGTTTCGCACAGTAAGCTGTTTGATTTGCTGCTTGCTAGTTGCAACGCGTTTTTGTTTTATTTTCGATAACATGCAATGTAATATCGATAACTTGCTGTTGCTCACGAATGTGAGGCGGTAAATTTGAAAATACTTGCAGAGCTCTACAATAGCTTTTGTTTTTAAATATTATTAATTTGTAAATATCATTAATAAAATATCCCGTATAAACACAAAACAACCGTTTTGCATACATGTTTATTTATATATAAGGTAAGTGTGTATAAACATTTCTATATATGTATTTTTGTATGTAAAGGTGTGTCCGTGCCATACATATTGTGTAAATGTATATCGCATATGCATGTAGGTTTACGTTTATGTTTATGTATGTGTGTAGTACAAATGCATAACAAATAAATAACAAGAAATTATTCAATACGTGTGTGTGTGTATGTATGTATCTTACTAGTACATATCTATAAGGTAGTATTAGGACAATGCATACATATTTTGGTCTACTTGGCGGTGCCACAAAATGATTGATTCGGGTCCCGCTTTTTGGTTAATAACAAAAGGAAAAAAAGAGTGTAAAACAAAAAAAAACCGATTTGGAAAACTGATATACATCTATATGTTGTATATTGCAGCAGGGATATACCCTTTAATAGCAAAGTAAAAAGCTAAATGCGCTCAGGATCCGAGATAAATGAAATGGAATCTGCAGCCGACAGACATTACTTTAGACATTGGTTGGCGCATCCATGCCACAGATGACAGACTTGACCACCGCTGCCGCAGAGAGGGATGCATAATTCTGCCACTTGCGCGTCGACATGCCGTCTTTGTAGTCTGATATGCCCTTGACCAAAATGAAACTCTCGCGACAATTGCCAATGATGCTGTCCAGGACGCTGCTCATTTCCACATCCGTTGCCAGCAGACCGAATTTCCTTGTGAACTGAGTACGAGACTCATCGCTGCGCACCAGATTCCGGCCCGAGCCGATGGGACCTAAATGCAGTCGCAATCTAGTCAAACCGTCAAGCTCGTCCGCCGCAATGGGATGGGCCACCTCGATGACCTCGTTATTGCCAATGTTCATGAACAGTTTGTCGGTCTTTGCATCCGGACGACCGAAATCGCTTTCGGTTTTGCGGGCCAACATCTGCTGTGCATCGCTGAGATACTGTTCCCACGGACGCTTCAGTTCCATATTAGCCTGCAGGCTCTCGGCGATCTGTTGCAGCGAATCATTCACTGGGAAATACGTTTTCACATCGTCGCCGCTCTTGTACACATACACGTAGGGTTTCTCATTGCTGTGTCAGTGAGAAAGTGAGAGAGAGAGGGAGAGAGCGGGGATTAGATACAATATAGTCTGCATTAACTGGGACTCCCGACTCACCTGTTGATCAGCGCCCGCTGCTTGTCTACATACAGAGATGACCACATCGCCCAGTCGCACATGCTTCTTGTAGTCCGTGTAGTGGGGCACTCCGCCGGCCACGCCCACAATGAAGACATAGTCAACCTTTTGGAATGTGCCCAGCAGGCGGGTGGTCGTGTTGCCTGTCGCCGTCATAGCCTCACGTGTGCTGCCCGCCGACGGCAGCTTCGTGCTGACGATGCGATGTGCGCCAATGTTGCCCAAGGTATAAACATTCGATTCGCCTTTGAAGAAGGAAGAGAAGGAGCAAGAGCAGCAACAGATGAGTATTGCAAATAAGTTGGTTCACTCTCGACAACTGTGTGTAGCCGGTGTCCATTGCGTATGTGTGCATGTACATATGTGTGCAACTATCGGGTATACTATCGCAAAGAGGCAACTCAGCGAGGTGTTCTTATATGTTAGCTACACTGTGTTCTTTTCGATAGTACATGCGATAGTTATGTGAATTTACAGAATTTGTGTTTGCGTATTTATGGAATGATTGCACATATCGTTATATATCCACGTGTACCATCGAAATTATTTAACATTTCAGATGATTCGACTGTTAACTTCATTTATTTTTCTATGCGATAGTACATGCGATAGTTATATTTACAGTTTTGTAGGCATAAATAACGCGTGTACTTTTGGCAATATGTGTTTTATATTTAAAATTTGATAGTACACACGATAGTTTGGCATGCTTTATTGATATTTACACTTGTGAGGTTATGTGTCTGCCCATGCCCATTTCCTTTGACTGATGGACTGTGCGTGAGTGTATGTGTATGAGAATGTGTGTGTGTGTGTGTGTGTGTCTTTTGTGTGTTCTGTGCGTGACAATGACAATCAGCGAGTTTAGGTTAAAAGTAAAACTTTTATTATTACGACATGTACCGATGTTTAATGCATTGTCCCATGACAACAACAAACAAACAACCGAAAAAAACACCGTTACAACAACAACAACAACGAAGACATGAAGAACAAAAACCAATTTGATAAAAAAACAAAACAATCAAAACAAACCAAAGGTCAAGTTCACAACCCACGCAGAAATCAGATAAACCATAAAAACAGCTATACATATGTATGTTATAACAATATATGCGAACGAGCAATCAAGCCAGTCGAGCGCTGTTAACTGTTAACATAATGTTACAAATTTAACATGGTTTCAATCGATGAAGTTTATTGCCGATTTATAGCTGAATTATTAGCTCCAAAGACGGTCTGTTTCGTCGTTGTGAACCTGCCCCCAGACACATATTATATTTAGATGAAGAGTTAAGGGCTCTATCATGATTTAGATGTGGGTACAAACGACTATATGTACGTATATCGTAGGCGAGTTTATGTGCTTACCAAATCTGCGTTTCTTATTGGATTTTCTGAGTGAGTTCGTTAGATTGGGATCGGAATCTGTTAACATTTATATATAGTTTTTTGTTTTTGATTTTGATTAGGTATTCGAATTGATATTGATTAATATATATTTTCGAGACCGTGTAGGTTTTGTTGTGTGTGGATGCGAGTGTGTGTGTATATTGAGGGGGGCAAACAGATATATAGAATTTAATGCAAATGCATTCAACATTTTTTTTGTTTACGAAGAATCATATGAGTTTAAATTGAGAAAGAGAGAGCCATGAGAATAAATAGAAAGAGAGAAAGAGAGAGTGAGTCATTAGTTGGTTTTGCTCACAATTTAGAACTATCGTGAGTACTATCGCAAATAGAAGTAGTAGAAAACGCAATGCCTTAAGCTGCGTTTTAACATTATAGTATCTGCATCCACAGACTTATATGGTATATTAGAGTTTGGTATGGTCCGCACATGCTTGTCCATTCTAATCAATTCAGATGCTTCCTTCATGCGATAGTACAAACGATAGTTTTGCCAAAGGTATTTTGCATGCGTTGTAATTGTTATTATTTTGTTTCTTGTTTCGCACACTTGATCTTTCATCTCGCAAGCATTTCATTGCGCCCCCTTGTGGCGACACCACCTACCGACTGTGGTATATCGGACGAAGGTCTCCTTGTTCTCCAACATGGCGTCCACGGCCAACTTCTCGCAATATTGTGCCGTTATGATGGCTATGGTGGGCTGCTTATTTGAAGCTATCGTCGGCATCTGCTTGACCACCTTGATCTCCTTATCCTCGTGATGGATGCGCGTGTACGCGTTGTATTCCATAAGCTTGATGAGCCCACGCTCCTGCAGCGATTGGATGACCAGCAGCACATCCTGTTCGCTCCAGCCGTAGTCCCTACGGGAGGAGAAGAGAAATATACATACATACATATATTTTATATTCATCTATGTATATGTTTTTAAACAGACTCACTTGGCCAAATCGTCAGGTGAAACGGGATTCGGATAAGCCTGCTCGATAAGCTCAAGAATCTTCTCCGGCGTCAATGGGGGGAGATTCAAATTGCGATTCATCCACGGAAACTGTAGAGTGTGTGAGAGAGGGAGAGAGAGAGAGAGAGATAGAAAGGTAGAGCTGTTAGAAAACGTTTCACACATAGCGCGTAAATGGTTAACTTTAGTATAAAGGCGGCGATAATGGGCGTGGCGTGGTTAGCAGGCGGGTTAGCACACACACGGCGTTGAAGAACTCTAGCGGCGACGTTAACTTAATTGCAGCCGCCAGACAAATTGAGGCACTTGAGTGTCTCAGTTGGCGGGGGCGAATGGCGGTAGGGGCGTGGCAATTACATAAACGCACGCAGGCGGAGTGCAGCGCGAAGGCAATGTACCCCAAAGAGTTTAAGCAGCAGTTTGAGAGCAATTGACGGGACAGAAACTGTCTGCTGGTGTAGAGGGGAGAGGGAGAGGGGGGGTGGGGCAACAGAACAGCAGGCTAGCAATAGAGGCGGTTAGAGTAGAAGGAGAAGGCAAGCGGCGCACTACGCTAGAGGCAATAGAGGTTGCTTCCCCATTGAAAAAACAACAGTTTGAACAGCACTGGAGTATGACAGTTTTGTGGTGTCTTGAGAGGATGGAGGAGAGGATGTCGACATGCAACAGTTTGGGCGCCACTGCCAACACCCTCCTCTCCGTCCCTCAAGCAGTCCATATTCCCCCCCACACACAGTTTGAGAGCCATTGGACAAGTATTTTATTTCTTTATTCAGAATTTTGTTTTCATTTATTTGATTCGCAGAACTCAGTGCGCTATGTAGGCTTGATTGTTGCTCATAATCCATGAATATTGAGTGCGAGATGCGCGTGCATTAGTCAAGAATAACCAAAGAAAAGAAGAAGATACAGAAACAGAAACAAAACGTAACGAGAACGAAAAAGAAAACAGCAACAACAAGAAGTAGAACAACAACAAAACAGAGCACAAAATGAGGTCAAAGATGCTGTAGATTGTTAATCAGGCTCAAAATTGTGGGCATGGCTGGGTTAAGACTAGGATAAGAACAAGGAACGAAGAACGAGGGATGAGTTGGATGGGGTGAGGTTAGCATCATGCTGCCATTTGTTGTTCACGATCATCATTTGCGTCGCGCGCTCAACTGATCTGTGTACATGTCCAGCCAGATGGCCTTCATCAGATTGTCGCCGTCACCTGTTTTTCTGCTGGGCGCGCAGCGCCTCCTCGAACTTGCGATTGCAGTCCCCGTAGCAGTAGATGATGTACCCGTCGCGTGCTGTACCCTCACGCACACACACACACCCAATGCACGCCCAAATACATTGTATTGTAAGAGAGATAGATAGATATATAGATATATAGATAGAGATAGAAAAACAGATGGGGAAAAATGTTTCGAAAGAGTTTGAATATAACTTACGTGGACGCGATGGAGGCGCTGAAGTCTCCTCCAGTATGCGCAGCTCGATCTCAATGGATTGCACCTCGCCGTAGCCATGCTGCAGCAGCTTCATTATCTTCTTGATGAACCCAACATAGTCTGCAAAGCATATTGTTATATATATTGTACATATATATCTACAGTATCTATATATTGCTTTGGTATCTCTAACTCTCTCTCTCTCATTGTTGCCTGACGTCATTGTCAATTTAAATTCTCGTTTTGGATACGAAGAATTCTTGTTTTAATTGTTGAACTCTTTTGCATAACTGGTACAGTGGAAACTCGATAAATGCATAAAGAATAAGCTTAACAATAACTACAAAATTTAACAGAAACTTTTCAGTAAGTGTAGCAGAAACTTTAGCTTCTGATTTTCGCTCGACAGTTAAGAAACCTATAGGAAATATGTTCCAAAGTTTTACATATGAATTTATAGTGAATTTGAAATGATTTCTCATTTTCAAACAGTTCTAAATAGAACCCTAATCATACAAGTTTTCTAAAATTTAAATACAATTTAGGTAAATAGCTGAGCGACCTATTTTTATGACAGAACGACCTATTTTTGAATTGAGCATTTTTAGTCAACTCGAGGTCAAAATTCGGTTAGATTTCGCATTGAAGCTCAACATTTAGCCAATAGTAGATTATATCGGCTAAATGTTAAGCTTTAATAAGAAATCTATTCGAATTTTGAACTTGAATTGACTAAAAATGCTCAAAAAAAAAACCTAAAAAGGATTCATATATTTTGATATAATAGAATATATGTATGTAATTAGCTGGGACGTTTCTGGGAGGTAACTAAATTCTACACTACAAAAAAAGGTTTAAGCAAGGCTGAGAAAGATAAACCAAGGATATTCAATCAGTAAACCCTAAGGTCGAGAGAGATATGAGATATACCAAGCATATAGAGTCAGTTTTTAGTGATTTGTGATTATGCTTATTACCTCTGGGAAAGTCCTGTGGGCTGACTAGCTCCTTGAAGAAGTCCTGGGCAATGTGCGCCTGCTTCTCATCGTTGGTCAACCAATCGCGGAACCAGAAGCGCAGCGTACGCGACTCTTGCGAATGCTTGCCTGTGTTGGCGCTGACCAGGAAGACGCGGAACTCTAAGGATAATGCCGCCGCCTTGCTGGCACTCTTTTGGCCAGCGATTGTGTCCTTGTTGATGATGATGCCAGTGTGATCTCCGCCAGCAACATGGACACGATCGTTTATCTCATCGACCAGCTTGCGTTCGATGAGTATAACGGTACTATTGGCGGTCTTGCCACGTGGCGTCATCACAACCTGCTCTGTCCGTGGCGGCGACTGACTAATCGGGGCAGCTTGGCTGTTCTGAGGCTTCGCCTGTCTGCAATCGTTGCGCTCGGCAGCGAGGAACTTCTGATGTTGCTCCGCTTGCGTCGTTGTGACTGCGACAATTTTATTGCTGTTGTTGCTGCTGCTGCTGCTGTAAGTGTTGTTGTTGTTGTTGTTGTTGTTGTTGTAGCTGAGCCCGTTACCATTGGCAGTGCCATTCGAGAGAGGTGCCTTGCTGGGCTTGGGTGGCGGCGGCGGCGGCGCCGACTGTGTGAGACTCTTGCGCCCCGACATATTTGTCCCGATTTCCTTTTTGTTATTATTCTTGCCTCCTCCTTCTGCTGCCTCTGTTCTGCCGTGTCGTCCTTGAGAGGAAGCGCGCGAGCGTGTGTGCCTGGGAGAGGAGGGAGGGAGAAGTTTTCGTTTATTATTATTTTTAGACAAGTTTCGCGCATTCACATTTCCATATCGGATTTCCCGTATCCCGATGCGATACCCGAGAGAGAGAGAGTGTCTGTTTACCTTCTCAGCTCTGCCCCGCGCTGTGGCAACGCGCCAAACAAATTTCGAATTCATAAATAATTGGTGTCATAAATTCCAAACACCCTCCCCCCTCCTCACCCCACACACACCTGGCGCTGCACCCCAGCTGGCTGACTTGTCGCGACCCAGTGACTTGTTTCTGTTTTACCAAGCCCCCTCCTCCACTACTTCTGCTCACTTCCAAAAAAAAAAAAAAAAAAACTGTGGCAAGAAAATCAATAAGAAATTCGACTTGCCAAGTGCATGACGAGGCAGCAAACAAACAGCGCGCTGCACCACAGCAACCCCTGCCCCAGTCCTTGCCCCTGCCCCAAGTGCTGTCCCTGTGCCTGTTCCACACCCTCAACATACCCCACTTTGTAATGTGTGTGTGTAAACGTGGGCCACCCCACAATTAAAGGCTCTGACGCTTCCGGCCAAATGTCACCCAAAAGGTTTTTGAACTCGTTAACCACGCGTGCCAGCGCAGAAGTGAATGGGCAGAGAGAGAGGGGAGGGGGGAGGAATGGCTACCCCAGGTCAGCTACCAAGGGTTGTTGCGCCTCGCGCACTAAATTTGCATACGGCAACAAGGCTGTGCATCCCTGCTGCAAGGAAGCCAAAAGTCGACCCAGCTAAATGAAGAGTTCGCATAAATTAAGAACTTGGCAACGCGGAAGAAAACAAGCCCGAAAGCTACAGTCGAGTGTTCTCAAAAACGATTTCTTATATACAAAATATAACTTCTATGTTTAGCCTATTTTGTGTTGCATACTTTTCAGGGAGCAGCTTGATAAAAAGTATTTCCTAAACAACTTCTACGTCAATTATCCGATGACAAACAAACTTTCTGAAATCATTTTGAGCGTTCATAGTTATCGAAAATGAACTGTGATGCATTAAAATTACACTTGGAATTCGCTATTTGTCAATTTACAGGGGGTGCAAAGGGGGGCGTAGCTGAAATCTGAAATAAACTTCAACTGCGTGCAGAATTTACACAATTATTTCATATTTTTTTTTGGTATTCCTAGCTGTAATAGTCTCTGAGATCTAGATTTAAATAAGGACGGACGGATGGAGAGAAGGACATGGCTATATCTACTCGTCGGTTGATGCTGATTAAGAATATATTTGCAGATGTGCGTGAAAGATAAATATACATACAATATAGATGCATACATCTGCATCTATGAATTATCACAGGCAAATAGTTCCAATAACTAACTAATCTCTCATACAAATTTGTTAGATTATGTTCAAGTTTGGGTATATTAGTGTGTACTGCCATTAAGCATCCAATTTATAAGTTTCTTTGAGTTATATAGACACAGGAAACAGTTAGATCGTGTTTAAGATATATTAAAAATGTATATGATGGCTATCTATAGATTGCTGGCATATAACTCTGATTGGAACAGAAGAACATACTAGAATTGTCATTCCAATTCGTGTATTATCTTATAGGACTACATAATAAACAGTGTATCTAGATAGATATAATATAATATCATTATAATGCGACTGCACCTTCAAGACGAGACTCTTAAGACCAAAGCGATTTCCATTGCGAATACGAAACTTTGGAATTGTGTCAGCCCAAGGGAAACAAAGCTTGGCAGTCATAATCGTCATCGTCATCGTCGTCGTCGTCGACATCCTCGTCAGCCTCGCCCGGCCCACTTAATTAGATTAAAGAGCATCTCCCCTGGCGCAGTTGATGTTGCGATGCGATTCGAATGAGGGAATTGGAAGGGAGGTAGAGAGAGAGGAGGAGAGAGTAAAACAAGGAAGGGTGCACTCAAAATTTCATGGCCGGAAATTATTTGCCGTCTGCAATTTCAATTAAACAACTGTGCACAGTTTGATGGCCACTGGAGAGAAGAGAGACAGCGAACTGTGCCAAGCCTTCGCATCGATGCCATTAAAGGGTATTCCCCCTCCCCAACAGCTACGCCAGACCGAGTCGAGTGCATTTCTCAACTTCCGTTGCGACTTTTCCAATCGAGACGTGCCAGAGACAAAGAGAGAGAAATGTCTCGCAACATTTCAAAAGCTTTTCCCCATCGTAGTGGATGTCTTTCGAAATGAAATTGAAATTCCAATGCCGACGTGGCTTGGCCAAGCGTAACGCCCAAAAGGGGCGTCCCTATGGTGGGCGTTTGCCCTAGCAAAACTAACACCAACAACAACAACAACAGTTATGAATTGAGGGAGTTCTGGGTGAGCGCATTGCAAGTCGCAAATAGAGAGTGAAGGAGAGGAGAGCGGAGATCGGAGAGTATCACGTGTTGCCCCACTGGGTACGATTTCCGTTGGGTATACCCTGTAAAATAGCAAGCAGTGGCTGTTATATGATCACTCTTTGTACAGGGTATGCGTCAGTCGTTGCCTATGATCACACACACACACACACACACACACAGCCCCCATAATATCGGCAACGTTTAGCAGCTGCAACAAATTGCTGCGGGCTATGAAAAGTGGGCGATGGAGGCCAAAGTCACAGCCAAAACTTAAGCCAAACCGCAACTTGATACACACACACACACACACACACACACACACACATACAGTCAACACACCCGACAATAGCCGCCTATTACTTGCGGTTTCCTGTTGTAGGCCCCGTAGGAAAAACTTGCTAACTTGTTGTGCGGTTGGAAAACTTGAGATCTGCCTGGAAAACAATCAGACCTGCAAACTGTTTCTCAGTCTCTGAAATCTGAATAAGCTAAGGTTAATATAAAGATCGAGAAACCTATTGAAAATGTTAATCAGCTGTGAATCTATTCCATTTGCATTGTTTTCATCGTTTGTTTACATGAAAATAATCTTTCAATTACTATCAAATCTGTGCATATTGTAATCACTTTAATAATGAAGTATTCTAGATTGATTTGCTTGAGATAGAACACCAATCGAAAGAGTTACGAGATCATAATATAGAACTGATATGACTTTATCGTGGAACCACTTTACATACTATATAGAAATAGTTCCAGAATCCTCGACACAAAACTTCAAACTACGCAAGCAGCTATGCAAATTTTGAAATATTTATCGCCAATCGATAAGACGAATCGAATGAATCGCCTAGACCCGTATTTGAATTTAATCATGCGTGGCCTAATACATAATACATAGCATACATGCCTGTACATACATACATATACATGTGTATGTATGTATATTTATGTACATACATGTGTATAGTACGTGTGTCCCAAGCCATCTAGGATTGCCTTGAGTGAGAAGCGGAAAAACCACTGGAGAATGTATTAAAAGCGAAAAGCGCAAAATGTTTATAAACAAACAAATTAACTTCAAGTATTTTGCCGAGCAATTTCGAATTTCTATTTCAGAGTACAATAAAAACTAGGCAACAACAACAACAAGAACAACAAGAACAACAACAAAAGCAATGAATAATTATGAGAATAACCTTGCAACCAGGCAGACGACGCAACGACAACGACGACGACAAGCGACGACTCTGTCCGAATCTCAGTGTCCCAATGCGTACATTTCTATAGCTTTATAGCTATATAGGCGTAAAAATATCTGTGTCTGGCTGCGATGTGGCAAGAGGCAATGCCGCTTTTGCCACTTGCCTAATCAGATTGCCAGATGGTCTCACGATCATCATCGCAGCCAGTGTTGACTTTGTGCTGCTGCAAGAGAGATCGATATAAATGAGCTATAAAGATCTATACCCCTAAAGAAACTATAAAGATCTATACACCTACTGTCAAACCCGTGGCCTCAAGTTAAGAGTTGGAAGGGGTATGCATTTTATATAGCTCCTAAAACGATCTACAAATAAATAATAAAGTTACAAAGAAATAAAAATCTATTTTCTATATTTTCTGGAATATGAACACATCCCATATATATAGATATATAGTAAGTAATGCCTGAGTAATGCAAAAGCCACCCACACAGCAAGTGCTCTGCTCCCTCCCCCATCTCACAGTTACCCCACATGATCTGACAGCGTCTCTCGTCTTCCTGTTCCACGTTCTTATCGCTTGTTTGTTGTTTCTTTGCATGACGGCAACATCAACAACAACAACGGCAAATACTACGATTGTTAATTAGCCATAAAACGTTCAATCGAGAGTGGAGGAGTGTTTTGGATTAACCCCTACCCCCAATGACCTGCCCTGCACGTTCCTCTTCCCTTGTGCTACGTGACTCACTTGTTGCCCAAGCGAAAACCTACGATTACAATGTGCATGCATGCTATATATACATACATATATATTTGATATATACAATACTCTATATATATGGTATACCCTGTATATAGAGATGGCTCATTAATGGCATGAAATCGGCGTCTGAACATTCAACTTCGTGTCACGTTCGCTTGGGCTAATTACACTAAACAAATTAACTGAAATTATGCAGCAATTAGTTTACTTTAAACAAACAACAATAACAAAAGCATGGGAAAATTGTTCAAGATCAACAGCCGAAATTATTGTGTAAGACAAGGTCAAGTCTGTTGAAGAATATTATAAAGATAAAATGAAAAAAAAAACTATAAAAAAAGGATGGACAAGAAGAAAAATATAAGGACAAAAAGCAGGGCAATAGGTTTTTGATTTGAAAAAAGGCTAAAATTTCATGAATTTGTAAATTTTTTCTTGTATATTAAAAATGGGCCTAATCAATATATGACAATATAAACCGATATTTTTTTAATATTAATTTCTTAGACATTTTCTTTTTTATGATTGAGTTTAAGAACAATTTTATCTAATTAAATTTATCAAAAATACGTTTTATACAATATATATGTACGAGCAAAAAAATCAGGACAGATTTCCGGACAGCGAGAATGCGAGATTTTTTCAGGCCTGACGAAAATTTAAAGGACAAATCTGTCCTCTATAGTTCATATAGGTTCACAAAACCACTCAAAAAAAATCAACTCTTATTTCTTCTCGATTCTTTAGCAGATCTCTTTCTCTCTCGCTCTCCCTTACTGCTCTAACTTTAATAGAGTTAAAATACTGGTTATACAAAATACATTTGCAAACAAGTTTTGTTCTTCCGTCTAGTTAAGGTCTGAATTCTTCTAGACCTTGTTGTTATTGTTGTTGTTGTTGCTATCGTTGTATTTGTTGACTAATCTCTTCAATGATCGCACAATGTCATGATCGTGAGTAAGAGAATGAGCAAAGATCACCCAAATAACTGGAGCGTTGTCGTCATCCTGCTACATTTCAGGCAAATTGTGGTCAGCTGTTTAGTCTCAGTGTCTATTTATAGGCCTGTTTAGTCACCCCACGACGACCCTCTCCCCACGTCATCGCCCGAGAACTAAAAACCAGATATTTAGTTGGCGAACAATTCATTTGCATACGATCGCAAACGATCGTAGCCAAACCAAGGCAAACCCCAGGCAAAACAAGGCAAGGCGACGCGAGGCGAGACGCGGCGAATTGCGACGAATCAAGTCGAGCGACGATGATTCAATTAACAGAAATGAAAACATGACCCAAGTGCAAATTCAACCAGTTAGGTTTGCTGTTCATTTGATTCACAGTCAAAGTTCACGGGCAATTTGGCGAAAACAAAAAGATCGTCACTTGTCCAGTGATCGCGCAATCACAAATTGATTCAGTTAGCTAAGCATTTACAAGGTGAAAGAGCAAAAATATCACGTAAAAAAGACTCATCAAATTGAATACGTAGTTATGAGTGCAATTTAAACACGATCAGCAGCGATCGTGCAAGTTCAAGGTGCATGCTTAACAACGACTATTTCTCCCTACGGTTTACAGGGTATCAGGGCTGCCAGGTCAGCCTTTTTGCATAACTACATTAATGAAATGATGCTTAAAATCGGCATACAATCACATGATAATATGAAAATCCTTATCCCGGTTTCACGATACGATTTTCAATCATAAAAGGAACGTTTCAAAAAGGAACAAATATTACGATATTTTAGAAATATTCGTTAATATTGCCATATTTCAATTAGAACAATTTTTAACATATAAAGAAACATTTTCGATAGAATTTGAGAAATAACATAAATGTAGAAACTTATGAAATTTTAGCTTTGTTTTAAATAAAATAACTATTGTCCTGTTTTTTTGTCCTCTTGTTTCTCCTTGTTTTTCTTCATTTTTTTCATCTTAGTCTTTTATTTCTGTGAGGGGTAGCTGTCAGCCCTACAGGGCATAACGAAGTGACTCAACTGGCCCAGAAACCGTAGAGATTGTTGGATGATCTTTCGCAACTAATCTCTCATATCTTAATGCGTTTCATCGAGTACAAAAAACAAACAACAAACAACAAAATGATTTTTGGTTTATCTTTTTCGAAAGGCTGCGTCGACACTCTGTCTAGGGGCAGACGAACGAGAGAGGGAGACCCAGAGAGAGAGAGTGAGAGAGACTGCTGTGATTGAGCAATGTACAAAATATTTGTATGCCCTGGACTAACCGTGTATATATACGACTTATGTACATAGGTGCATATCATTCGTCAGACACCTCAGACTTTGCCTTTTCATATTGTCTCTATTATTTTTGTTGTGCTGTCTGCCAAATTAAGCCGATTGAGGGGGCGCCGTAGCCGTAGCCGTAGAGGGGGACCAGGCGAAGGGGGCGCTACAGAGACTTTTTGTTGTTGTGTTTTTCATTTAGATAAATTTAGCGCCGCAAGCTAAATCAACTTGAGTGGGCGACAGATCGAATGCGTTGTGCGATGATGATGACGATTGCGATTCCGATTCCAATTCCGATGAAGCGGGAGTAAGGGAGAAAATGACGATGTGTGTTATATTGGAGAATGTTTGTTGTAATCGAACAAGGTCTTTAAATTGGGCAAACGTTGCGTAAGAATTTAATTGCAATGCGGGAATAATGACTAAACTATTCCCCCACTCCCCTGGCGCCCCCCTTCCTTCTGTTGTCGATCATTAAAACTGCGTCAATTGCAGTTTACTCATGCGCTTGTCATACTAACTCGCCCTTACCCCCATCTTCCCCCTATTCTCTCTCTCTCTCTCTCTCTCTGACACAGTTTGTGAGTCAATTGCCAGAGACACCGCCCTGCTAATACCCTATGCCACCTCATAGTATAACTAAAGTGTATGAATATATATAATATAATAATTCATATATACATTCACCATATGGGGAAATGAAGGGAAATTCATTAAAGACAAATTAAAGCAATATGAACGTCTATCTAAAAATGTGTGCAAAAGAAAAGTGGGTATTCATTGTTATAAATGTCTTACATTTTTTTTATACTGCTTTAATTATTATTATGAGTGTTTCAGTTTTTTAAGTTTTCTTCTTTCAAAAACAAAATCAATTCAAGAGACACCTCGAGGTGTTATCACGTTGGGTTCAGTTTTTATATAGTGATTGGCTCGATTTACAAGCGAATTGTAAATAAATATCTTATCGCAATATAATCTTTGTGCGCAAGTTGAAATGAGAACTGTGTGCTCTGATCACAATCGATTCGTTGATAGTTATAGAATGTTTGCTTGCCATTTTGTTACTCCATACAGACAGTATACCCCTCTCAATAGTACTGGTCATACAGAGTATGCCTTCTATGTAAAAAAAACGCGGCTTTCTTTTGTTCTATTTCTTAAAATTAACCGACAAAGGTGTGTGTGTGTGTGTGTGTGTGTGTGTGTGTGTGTGTATGTATGTGTGTGTGCTGGGGCTGCCCAACGGCCTGCACTTTGCTGATGGTTCCGCTGCATGCGATGAACGCAATGCCCTGCGCTGGGCTCGGGCTCCATAAATCAGACCCCACGACAAGAGTTGCCAAATGGTCGCTCTGACAGTTTTATGGCCACAACACACTGTCATGGCAACCCTCGGCTTTCTTGGCAGCGCTGGCCAACCCTCTTAAAGGGGGAATTGCCTCCGTTCCCCGCTCCCCCCTTTCTCAACTGGCCTGCATTGTGGGTCAGTGGTGGAAATGCTGTTGTGGTTGTTGTTGTTAGTGTTGTTGCTGCAGTAGTCTGATTAGCGGGTCATAATATGACCCACTTTAGGGCCAAACCGCAACGAGGGTGCATTTGATGGTAACCATAATGTATTAGCCGTTAAAATTTAATGCAAATTGGTCGAGGAAATCGGAATTTGCTCTCTCTCTCTCTTTCTTTTCACTTCTGCAGTTCTTCATCAACATCTCAAACAACTTTCAAACGATGCCGCCCCTCTTTCGCCCACCCACACTGGCAGATGGCCTGCTAATCTCAAATTGCATTTGACTGTCGCCACGCAAATGAGGTTACACACGCAGACAGACACACACACACACACTTGGCACACTCATTTCCATGTATGTATGTAATTCCATATCAATTTACAGCAATTGCGGCACACACGCATCTCCACGCCTCATTCGCCTCATGTAAAAATCGAAAAAAATAAAATAAATAAAACACCAGAGAAGCGGCAGCAGCCAGAGAAGTGGTAGGGGGAAATGGAGAGAGGGATGGAGGGAATTTACAGCTCAAATTATTTTTAAAGCACACCCGAAGACGAAATTGGCCGAACACCACAGTGGCCGCAGGTTGAATGAACCGCCCCGCCCCGAACCGGCCCCAAAAAAAAAAAAGAAAAATGCTCATTTTTCCGCTTTCCCGAAAGGTGTCGACAAAAAACCTCAAGACGTAAAAAAACATTAAATGTAAAGTAAATGATACAAAGTGCAAAAAAGAATACAAAAAAAAAGAAACAAAACAAAAAGTAAAGAATAACTCAAGAGCGCAAAGTGAAAATATTTCCAAAAATTTTTGCTTAATTGTCATTTATTTTTCATTATTTGCACCATGACAAGCTGAAGTTAGTGTGTTAATTATTAACCTCAAATTCAAATCATCTATAAGTAGAAAATCTTGATTTTTGCGAGATCTTCAGCAGATGCATTCAGTATGGCAATATTCGATAGTAAATTGAAAAATTGTGTTAAATAAGCAACAAATTTGTTGATTGCTGTTCTTGTTGTTGTTGTTGGTCAATGATTCTTTTTTTTTTTTGTTTTTGTTTTGCGTGTTGTTTTCATTTTGTTTAAACTTTAAACAGCCTCACAAAATGAGATCATGCCTCAACGTATTTCACACTGAAAATCTGCGTATTCTCTATAAATCGCATCGGTTCGCTTCTTCCCCCCTGCCACATTGTATTCCAGCCAGCCGTAAAAGTTGTCCAAAAACAATCTATGGTATACTCGTATAATCTATGGACGTGCATTTAATGGGGCGTCGCGTATAGAGTGCATCGCATTGTGAATGCAGGTCAATACATTGACATACATACATATGTACATGCAATATATATATAATATATGTATCACACATATGTGTCGATATCTGCATATATTACTGCAACTATAACTACATATGTATATATATACATATAATAAATATATCATTCACTATATGAGAATGCATGGCAAACCGTCTCTAGAAATAAGAAAATGAAGCGGAAATTCATTTTAGATAAATCGAAGCAACGTTGAGAAACGTATGATATACTATATGAATCAATCTAGAAATGTTTGCATTGCAAAAGAAAAGGGGGCATTCATTGTTATAAACTTCTTATATTTTTCATACTTTTTTCATTATGTCTGGAATATTTCATTCCTTCTTGGGCTAGTTGAGCTTTATAGATAGACTTCGTATTGAAACGTATGTTGTATGAGTCTATGAGTTTATTAAAAAGAAAAGGGTGTATTCATTATTATACATTTCTTATATTCTTCATTTTTCTTTCATTATATCTGGAATTGTTTCGATCCTTTAAGTTTTCTGGAGCAAGTTTTTCTTTATACATTGAGTGCAACAAAATTACATATGTTTTGTTCATATTTTTCTCAAAAATCGCGCGCGTTTTCAGCGCGTTTTTTTGCTACAATTGGCAAACTCGCACATACATACACACACACATGAATAACTGTAATTACGTTTTGTGTTTTATAAATAGATTTGACTACGACTTGAAGTGAAAGTACAGCTGCTGGTGGGTGAGTCCCCCCCCCACCCGCTTCCCAGTGAACCCCTCGCCACCCCCCATTTCCGCTACAACCCGTTACTCTAGCGCACGACAATTCATCATCATCAGAAAAAAACAAATGAAAAAACCAACTCACTTGTTGCTGCTGTTGCTTTTTTGTTGCTGTTGGTATTATTATTGTTGTTGTTGCTGCTGCTATTCTTATGGTTTTTTATTTCAAAACCAGCTCGATTTAAACTTTTTTTCTTCCCGCTAAAAAATTAAACAAATAAAACAGACAGCGATTGTAAAATGATTATTAAGATGAAAGCAAAGCCACAAAACTTTTTGCACATAGCTCGCACACACATATGCGTCTCTGTGTGTGTGTGTGTGTGTGTGTGTGCGTGTGCATGTGTGTTTGTGAGAGTTCGTATCTGTAACTACATATTTGTATCTTATCTTATCGTGTGCCTTGAACAATTTCTCATTATCAGCTGATAAGAGAACGTGTGCGCTACGACCGCAACGGCGACGGCAACAATCGATCGTTGTGGTAGTAAATAGAAGCTGTTGTTGCTGTTGTTGCTGCTGATGTCGTTATTACCATTATTGTTTGCTAATATGTCGGAAACAATGCTTGTAACTTTAGTCATGTTTCCAGTTAGGTGAGCTCATGACTAAGTTTCAGTTTCAGTGTATGACATATCCCCACACAAATGACGTCATGGCCGTGTGTGTGTTGGCATTGAGCGCGATCAAAGGGAACAAAACATATTCAAAAAATGTTTCGAGTCCCTCCTTCGCTTTGCACGAATATCTTTGCCTGCTCGATCGTTTAATTTGCCCATGACGTCATGACGACGCTTGCACTTGACGTTTGAAAACCATACACACACACACACACACATAAAGTATATTTATTTAAAATAATAATAAACAAAACAGCAAATTAAGCCATAAGTCGAACTTAAACCAGCCAAACGAGCAGCTGGTTCACCTTCACCAGCCCCAGTGGCAGTGGCAGAGGCAGAGGCAGCAACAGCAGGCTGAAGCCGCGAAGGCGCCTTTCATTCAAATTGAAACAATTGTAGAGTGTACACTGTACACGCACACACACACAGCACAGCTAAGCAACAGCATTCAATGCACACAGACAAACACACACTTTAAATAATTTGCACTAAAACAAAAAAAATTAAAGAATAGAACAAACGCAGCACGCAGCATACGAATTTGGAAAGTTATTTTTTCTATTTTGCCTTTTTTCGTATTAAGTTACGCATGCAGAAACGCGCGCACTTCTTACTATTTTTAATAATATTGCCGCGGTTGGTCAGAATGAAAACATTGGTAACTTCTTTTACCGTTGTTTACGTACTGTTGCGCGCGTCGCTTACAATGTAAATAAAGAACGCGCGTAAAATGCCGGCCGACAAAGTGGTGTTCTTGCTTCTCTCAAATCGCGCGTCCGATTCGGTCAATGCAGTTTTTTCAACTGAATTGTCCAATGGCTAAAGCGATGTATCGATAGCTAAAACTTGGAGAACTTTCAAAGTTTCGACGATAGCGCTATCGAAATGTATGGCATATCGACAGGGTGTGCATTCAAATGTCTATCGATATATGAAAAACGACCCACAGTTGAATCGATAAGCTCAGTGTGGCTCGTTAAAACAAAGATAAATAAATAATAAAAAAATAATAAATAACAAATTAAAAGTATCAATAATTAATAATTAATTAACAAATAACAAATAAAATCACTTGGGCTATTGCATGTTCCATTAGAATATTTCTGCCTGCTCTCCCAATCAAACCCAAAATGTTGTTTGTTTTAGCAACTGAAAAATGCGTTTCACAATTTCAAAGCCAAACTGTTTACAATTAACAGTGAGCCACTATGGGCACTAAGCATCGAACATGTTCATTGCTTAGTGCTATCACTATGTTCGATGCTAAGTGGTGCTATGGGCTTTCGTGAATGCAATATGGAAGATTATATGTTGGTTACACTGCACACGTTAACTGACAAAGTGTATGTAAATGTGATAGACATTCGACGCTTTATCTCTTAAAATAAGCAAGAATTCAAAAAGTTATATTTAACCTATTTGTGGTATTTCGTCGAGTTCTATATGAATCAATGGTCAAATCTTGCGCGCATTAGTATCTATATTCCTTTAAATAAAATAACGACCATACAAAAACTAACGTGGTATTTATTTACTTAATTCACTGCGGTCACACCGGTTAGCTTTTCCTAACATTTTGGTATTTCCAACAAAACTTTAGTGTATTTCAATACCTGCTGTTCTTTTGACATTGAGTTACAACTAAAATTAAATTAAACTCAAACCCAAATCCAATTAGCAACCGTTGGGGCTAGCGCGCTAGCTATCACAGTTGGCGTCATGGATGCGGAGCAGCTGAAACAACTCGAACGCAAGGAAAGCGCTCATATCGCTGACATAGTAGGCCAGTTCAACAAGAAGGTATGTAGGTGGGGATATACGGCACACTCACACTAATTGCCTGCGTTGTGGCTGATTATTTTTTCTTGTGACTGATTGTTGTTTCTGTTTTTGTTGTTGCGACCACCACCGATTGGTAACCGCCCGCAGAATGCCGATCTGCTGGTATTCGACAGCTTCCATACGGACAACCAATGGCATGACCTGTGGCTGGCTATATTCGGAATTCTCGATGATGCGACACTGGCATCGTTGCACACCCAATGCCTGAACACTGTGCGTATCCTGACCCGCGACGAGTTCAGCCTGCAGACGCACTATATTGAGCAGGAGGTGAGCACCCTGCTGTCGCTGGCGCGCATCGATACCGACGGCAGTACCGGGGTGGAGTCAGAGGTGCCACTCAGCGATGCACAGGCAGAGGTCATTGCCGAGGCGCTAAAATGTCTGTGCAATCTAGTCTACCAGAATCCAGACTGCCGACGCCAGTGTCTGCGTCAACATGCACTCGATGGAGTTGTGAAGCGTCTGGGCATTGCGTCAGCCTCGTCGTGTTATTATCCCAGCACTCTGGAGTACTACGACATGAAACTATTGTTTCTGCTTACAGCACTGGAGCGAGCTGCCCGCACCCGTCTCCAGATTGATCTCAATGGTCTGACCTACATGACCAAGTGGCTGGACGACAAGCTGGCGGAGTCGGCTCAGTGCGCCAGCGAAGAGCAGTTGAACATCATCTGTGAGCTACTGAAGGTTATGTTCACAGTGACCAGTACGCCCGACAAGAGTCCCAACGAGTACGAGATCCAAAGTCTTCACTTGACCGGTGTCCTGCGTGAACTCCTTCTCCGCTTTAGATCTCCTTCAACAGAGCGGGAGCGCGCTGTCCTCACCCATGCCATCAATTTGCTGACAAACATCTCAAGCAGTTGTCTCATTGAATTGACACTCAAGTGTAGTAATGCGGATAATCTAGAGTTGGACAAAAAGAAGGCTGAGACGAAGACAGATGGCAAAGCGGAGCTATTGAGTGAAGCTGCACAATCTCTGCCTACAGCTGCAGACAAATGCTGCGCCTTGTGCTTCGAGAAGCGCAACGTGCGCTGCCTGGTCGTGCTTCTGGATTATCTACGCACTGGACTTACCCAGCAGGAGACGGAGGCGGGCTCTCACGATCTGCTCTCTCCGGTGCTGACGGTGTTGCTGAAATGTGCTCGTAGTGATCGGATTATGCGTCACTATTTGCGGCAGGAGATTCTGCCACCCCTCAAGGATGTCAGCCAACGTCCGGAAATGGGCAATGAGCTGCGCAATCATTTGTGCCGCTTCCTCACTCTACCCGCCATGATACTGCGCGATCTGGCTGCCGAGCTGCTCTTTGTGCTCTGCAAGGAGGATGTACGTCGCATGATAAAGTACACGGGCTATGGGAATGCGGCAGGACTGTTTGCAAAGCGTGGCGTGCTCGACTGTCGGCGCATTGAAGGCAATGACTACTCATCGGATAGCGAGGACAGCGACACGGAGGAGTACAAAGAGCAACAGCAATCCTTCAATCCGGTGCTTGGATGTGTCGACCATCCCAAGCCGAATCCACTCGAGGGCATGTCCGAGGAGCAAAAGGAATACGAGGCATTACAATTGGTGAATCTGTTGGAGAAGCTGCGCAAGGATGGCATTGTTCAGCCGGCGCTAATCGATAAGGATGGCACACCGCAGCCGCTGGAGCACATACTCCAACTGCAGGAGGAGCTGCCGCAGCAGCAACTTGAACAAAAACGGAAAACTTAAGCTGAAAACTCTAAACAGGCGGTCGATCGATCGGTGGAGTAAATCAAATTAAATCCTTAGATCGATCGTTCCATGTTTAGTTAACAACATGCAAAACAATCGTTTGGGGTCTTCCATTCTGTGGGCTGAAGCTGGAAACGGTTTTCGTCTTTTTTCGGCCAGCCGCACTTAATAATGGATCACTGCAAGATCTTTTTATATGAAAGTCGCTTCGATATTATAGACAAATTTAACTAAGATTTCGGTGTAGTAATATAAAGGCGCGCGTACAATTCCAATACACGACGACTATCGAGAGTACTATCGGGTGCAGAGAAAATATTTAAAGAGCTAATTTTACCAAAAATATATACTATATACGATTCTATTACAACCGCGTTGAAGTCCTTAGAGGATCCACACTTGAGGCTAGTCTTTTAATCTATTCCGTGCGATAGTACTGTCGATAGTAACGTAGCTCTAGTAACTAGTAGAGCTACAGGCGTACCAAGAGAGCTGGAGCAGGACAGTTGTTTCTTTAAACTCCATTTACCTTAGTATATGAGAATTTGTCATTTATATTGATTACGATTTGTATCCATCACCCCCCCAAAAAAAACGCTTAAGCTCAATTAACCAAAAAAAAAAAAAAAAACAGATAAACCCGTTGTAGGAATTCATACACAATTTTTGTCTTGTGTGTTAACTAAGTTTATATATAGCTACATATATATTTTATATTCCTTACTAATCTTATGAACGAACAGATGTCGTGTATCATTCTGTTTCGAAGTTTTCGGTTTTCGTTTCTTGCGTACGCATTCAATCCTATATAGAGCTTTATTGTGTTCAATAATTCTGCTAATCTCAGATCTGCAATTAACGATGTATCCATATACAAAATACTATATAGACATGTATTTACTAATAATATATACAAACACACGATACAAATGTATTTCTAGTTGTTGCAACTATCTAAATATGCTTAATAAAACTTATCAGTAAATAAGATTGCAATATTATTCAGGAACCAGCTACGTATGTATGGGTCTCATATAATAGATAATAAGCCTATTTCGACTCAGGTTCAGATTCAATGTTACAAACTATTTTAACTAAAAAACTAAGCAACACACATTTTGTGATCTGAAGTACGTATATGATATAATTAACTTGTATTTTAACTAATGACATATTATATTTATTTCTTATATGATCTTAGCCTACAAAAAAAAATGTTTTTTTTTGATGACATTTGATTATTCTCTTAGTATTTCTCAGGAAACCTTTTTGAACACAAAGTGGATATATCATTAATATAAAACTTTATTCATTACATTTTGTATTTCATACTCTCACTCAATTTGATGAAACGTCAATGAATATCTGCATGAACTGATTTATTTATATTTACTTCAACTTTTGTTTGATTTGATTCAAAAACTGATTTATTATTCTTTTACCCCCTGAAATATATGTATTCGAATATTCAATTTTTTCAGTTGAGACACAACCTACATATATGTAAATATGTAATACAAAATTTTGAATCGTAGCCAGTTTTATTATCTGTCACGATTTAAGTTATGTAAGCTACATATATCTACACATATGTATATATATATATATATACATATATAGTATGTTTTTGGACATTTGCAACGAACTGACGTGTAAAAGAAAACTATATTCGAAACTCTGGCACACCGAAAAATACAAAGTAGACGACAATCATGTACACATACATACATATATATCTTGATTTATGGTTTTGTGGTGTGGTAGTAGTTGTTGTTTTGTTGTTGTTCTTGTAGTGTCGTCGTTGTTGTTGTTGTTGTTGTTGTTGCTGTTGGTGTTATTATTTGTGGGATTCCAGTCATTTGCCCGTCATATGCTTATAGTTGTTGCTCAATTTGTAATCCTTGTAGAATTCGTTCTCCTGAATTTCCAAGTTCTCGGGACAGTGCTTCTTTGGTTGGAGTTTCTTAAAGAACTCCGCCTGTGAGGGATCCAGTTCGCTCCAGGCAATCGATGGATTTGTCAGCGGCGAATGTTTCTCTGTCGGCTGCGAATGAAAGCCGTGAAAGGAGGTAGAACGGGTGGCATAGGTGCCATTCAAATGCGTCGTCGATGGCACTGATTCGCATCGATCTACCGGCTGTGATGTAGCCTGGGATTTGGCATGTGCATGGCAGCTGCTCACCTTGTACACGTTGCACAGATTGGGCAGCTCGAAGGCGTTGGCATTCTGCTCGTCACGTGCAAGAAATTCGCGCAGCTGCCGTTGCCTCTCCTGCTCCAGTTGCGCCTGGCTAAGAATTGTGCTCTGATCCACTGCAGGAAGCGTCTCGTTGGGCAATGTTGCTGTTGCTGTTGTTGACGCTGTCATCGCCGTCACCGTCGCTGCCTCTGCCGCTGCCACCGCCGTCACTGGCTGCAGCAGCTGCTCGATGTGGTGGCGCAAGCACTGCTTGTTCAACAGCTCCTTGTTGTCCTGCACATAATGGCATAGCTGGCGCTTGCACTTGTCCATCTCCTCCTCGAGTTTGTTGAGACGCGACTTGTAGCAAATGAAAGCTGCCGATGCATTGCGCATTCTTATGACCGCCTCCTCCTCCGACTGCTTTCGTGTGGTCTCTTTGGGTGTGTAGTATGCCTCCTCCTCGATGGGAGGCGCATTCGGTGACTGTTTTGGTATCTGCTGCAGCTGTGGCGAAGTTATGTGGTTTCGCCTGAGCTCCTGGTGTTGCAACTTTAGACGCTCCAATGTCAGCCTCAGATTAATTGTCTCCTGCGACTGCTCCTGCAGCTTCTGTGTCTGCGCCGCCTGAGCCTGAAGCTGGTCTTCAGCCTGAGCCTGAGCTTCGGCTTCGGCCTGCGCCCGCACCTGCTCTTGGGCCTGTGCCTGAGCCAGTGCCTCCGCCTTTGCCTGTGCCTGAGCTTGCGCTTGCTCTTGAGCCTTGGCTTGAGCTTGCTCTTGTGCCTGAATCTGTGACTGCACCTGCTTCACCAGCTGAGCCTGTGCTTGTGCCTGCGCCTGCAGCTGGGCCTGCATTTGTATCTGAGCCCGCAACTGCGACTGTGCCTGGACACGCGCCTGTGTCTGGGCCTCCAGAATGGCGTGCACCTGAGCCAGAGTACGCACCTTGGGCGGCTCCTCTTTTGGCTTGGGCTGCCGCTTTAAATCCTTGCCATCCTTAGCATCCTTAACATCCTTAGCATCCTTAACATCCTTGCGCACCTTGCGTCCACGTGCGCGTTGCTGAGCCGTGCCCGTGCTCATACGATCGGCCTCCGGTGCTGGCACATGTATGGGCAATGGCCCCGGCACTGGCACTGGCACTGGCTCACTCCAGACGCGAGCTGCCGCCGTCGGTTGTCCTCGCTGCGACTGCAGCTGTAGGGACTGCTGCTGCTGCTGCTGCTGCTGCGCCTGGGACTGGGACTGGAACTGGGACTGGTGCTGGGGCGGAGTGTGTGCCGCAACTGGCGCCTGCCACAGGCTGGCACCAGCACAACGCGGCGCTGTGGCAGCCACAGCGGCAAGTTCGCGTCGGAGTGATACATGAGTTCCCGACACGCTAAAGTTGCTGCTGTTGCGGCTCATCTGGTTCTGGCTCTGGTTCTGATGCTGGCTCTGGTACAGATTATGTTGACTGCGCTTCGCCCGTTGAGCTCCTTGTGAGGGATGTAGCTGCACCTGCGACTGTTGATGTAGATGCACCTGGGACTGTTGATGATGTTGCTGTCGTGGCTGCTGCTGCTGCTGCTGCTGCTGGTGCTGCTGCTGGTGCTGCTGCTGGTGCTGCTGCTGGTGCTGCTGCTGGTGCTGCTGCTGGTGCTGGTGCTGGTTATGCGCCGGTTGATGCGACTGTAGTCTGCGACGCTGATCATCCACCCAGGCCTTGGTCAAATTGTTGGCTGCCGCAGCGTGCAGGCAGCTGGAGCTTGGCCTGCAGCAGGAATGAATGTGGAATGTGTAGGATATGTAGGACTAGGATGAGCATGTGCCAGACATGTGCGAGTGAGTGAAGGTGGCAGGCAAAGGGGACGCTCAAAACACGATGTAGTAGAGTTCTAGTATGTACAGTTAGTCAAGAAACACTTTACACAGATGTGAATAACATTAACATGTAAATATGTGTAAAGAGTTACTTGAATAACTGTACGAGGTGTGTTTCGCTGGTTACGTATAATCGAAATTCGTTTTTTTTTGTTGTGTTAAATTGGTACACTCCTCTCGAACCAAGTTTCAAGTGTATAGCATTTTTTGTGTGGCTGTGAGAGGCGTAAAGATTATAAGTGTTAATGAAAATTGAAAATTCACGATACTTTTGCCTCGGATAATTCAATGAATAGGTTAGTCTTGTCGGCCGCTGACGTTCTCTCATTTGGTTCCTCACTCAGTCACTATACTAAATAAGGGTCTGTGATATCAATTAACCCCACAGCTATATCATATACCCTAACCTATGCTATTGATATACTCTATATATTCGGCATGCCGAATGTTCTAAATAAACGATAATTTCTATGGTTACAATGACAGATCGGACAGACTTCCCTGGTTAGGTAGGGATATATAGGGGATTTCAAAGATATCCAAGACTTTCTCGTCACTGCAGTTGCGGCAAGCGATGTGGAAGCGGATGGGGATGTGGAGGCGGATGAGTTTGAGGATAGGTTGAACGACGTTGAACTGTGCGAGGAATACGATGAATTTGTTGTTGCTGTTGTGGTTGTTGTTGTATGCTCGAATCAAACGAGGCGGAAGTGGAAGTTGAGGTCGAATTTGATGTCGATGTCGATGTCGATGTTGAGGCTGATGCAGAAGTTGATGAATCTCGCCTCGTTTTGCCTTGTGCTACGACTCGAAGTTGTTGCCGTTGTTGTTGTTGTTGTTGCAGTGGTCTTGTATTTGTTGTTGCTGTCTTTGTCTTAACTGTTGTTGTTGTTGTCGCTGTTGCTGTTGCTGTTGTCGTGATGGGTGCGACCGACGCCGACGCCGACGGCGACCGACGATATCTGCAAGCAAAGCAAACCTTTCGTAATGCCACGCCCCCTCGCCACTGCCCTCCCCCTCCTACTCACACATGCGGTAACCTCACAAATAATTCAACCTACCTCTGCTTCGGCACAGTCCTCATGGTGCGCAGCGTGCTCTCCCCCATGTCGTCACCCGCTGTGCTTGGCGTCGTCTGTGTGGAGATGTTAAGGCGTGCGGTCGCTCGCACCTCCGGGCCAATCATCTCGTAGAGTGTGGCACGATAATCGTTGACACTGTAACGCACATCGTCGTCCAGTGGCGGCCGAATGTCTGTGCGCATTTCCATGTTCGCCGAGGCGGTGCGAAAGCGATGCACATAAGGATGCGCAATAGCCTCCTTGGCCGTTAGCCGGCCATCGGGATCTAGCACCAGCAGCGACTTGACCAGCGACATGGCATCGTCACACGAGTTGCGCAGCATCTCGTCCAGAGAATGGCGACGATCCCGCACGATTTTCTTACTTAACAACGCCGAGCCGAAGCCGGCACCAATTGATTCAATGTCATGCTCCGTCACCTCCGGCAGCGCACTGACAATCTTCTCGATCTGCAATATGAGAATGAGCTTAATTCCCCACCAAGAGTAAGTGACTCATGTGGTTTACCTGATTGATGGTGCTGGTACCCTGGAAGAGCGGCTTCTGGCGTATCATCTCGCCAAGAATGCAGCCCAGGCTCCACATGTCAATACCTTTGGTATATCTGCATAGATAGAGAGAAGGAGAGAGAGGGAGATAGAGCGTCAGCGATAAAGCGAATTGCCACTGGCAACACTCACTTGCGACTGGCCACCAAAATCTCGGGTGCCCGATACCAACGTGTAGCCACATAATCTGTGAGCAGCGTTTCGTTCTCGACCTCATCCTTGCAATATTCCGGATTGCGTCGTTTGGGGCACAGAGTGCGGGCCAAGCCAAAGTCGGCTACTTTAAGTCTGCGAAAGGAAATGTATTTTAAATAATTAACACATTTCATATGTACATATGCACAACCATTTTCACCTTAACCTCACTTTGAAAACAACAGCTTCATTTTCATTTCTTATGTGGAACTTACCTGCACTTGCTATCAATGAGAATGTTGCTCGGCTTAAGATCCCTGTGTATAACATTCCCGGAGTGCATGTACTTTATGGCATTGATCAGTTGGTACATGACAAAGCGCTTGTGAATGTCCTTGAGAACGTCTCCCTTTTTTGATAACGTTGTGTAGATCACTGTCCATATATTCAAATACCAAATAAAAGTCTAAATTATTGGCAGCCCTGCAAAATGTTAACAATATTTAAAGCTTACGTTACTCAACAGTTTCAAATGCCACAGAAAAGCGCTAAAAATAACTATGTTTCAAATTTAATCGTTCTTTAGCGCTTTTCTGTGGCATTTGAATTTGTTGTGATTGGCAACATTGCAAATTTAATTGCGTTGATTGGCAACTGTGATTTTGACGACTTACTTAAAGATGTCCAGCATGCGAATAATGTTGGGATGATGACGAAAGGCGCGCAGGAAAACTACCTCACGGTAGGTGCGCTGTGCATCTGTCTCGTCCCGAAAAGCATCGTAGATCTTTTTGAGAGCAACGGTGTCCTTTTTTTCGCTTGTCTGTTGCCTTCCACACAATGCCGTAGGCGCCCTTGCCCAAGCGCTTTTATCGAATGTGAAAGCGATCAATCAATCAATCGATGAAGAAAAATATGCAAAAATACCAACAATCGACACTCACCTTGCGCACTTCAAAGAATCGTTCCACATTGTGATCGAGCTCGTGTATGCGTCGCTCCTGGGCGTTTGAATGCCGTTCGGCCATAACCTTATCCTTGTCCTTGGTCTTATTACGTTCTTTCTCCTTTTCCCTTTCTTTATTTTTATCCTTGTTCAAATGCCGTTGTAACGGCACGTTGCGTTGCGCCAGCTTAACTGACGGCGCTTTCTCCTTTTCCGTTAACTGAGGATGCAACACCTGCTGCTGAGAGGATATCAACTGATGCTGCTGTTGTTGCGTTGACGCTGGTGGCTGTTGTTGCACTTTTCGCTGCCTTTGCCGACGATACTTTCGCTTTTCCACCTCCAGCTCTGGAATGCCAATGAGGTTGTCACCGAATCCGGATACTTTGCGCACAACTTGGCGACGATTGACTTCGTCTTGGGCAGGCGCCAGTTTGGGTCGCACACTTTGAAGGAATATGGCGTCTGCTGTGAGAGAGAGGAGCAGCTGGGTTTGAGTGCACAGTGGGTCAAATATTGTTATTTTTGTGTTAGTTGTTGTTGTTGTTGCTCGCGTGTGATTCGCATTCGCATTCAAATGGGATTCACATTCGCATACGGATTCATATGCAAACGCCGCTCAAGCATGTTGAAAGACAGCAGGAACAACAACAACAACAACAAATAATATCATGAGGCAATTTGATTGAAACTGAATTATTGTTAGATCGATCGAAAAGCGAAAGTGGGCGACAACAAGCGGAATAACAACAACAATAACAAGAGCAGGGCAAACAATTTTGGCCTAGCAATACCGACAAATGGACAAATGGAACCCTCAAGTGCCCAGGGCAACGTCTCATGTGCTGCTGCTGCTGCTGCTGTTGCCCCTGCTTTTGCCGGTTGTTCTTGTTATTGTTATTCTTATTGCTGCAACCCCACAAAAAACAATCAAACAACGCCACAACCCGCTGCCCCCTTCTCCACTCTAGCGACTCACGTGCATGCAATCAAGCATCAAGCAAAATGAATTTGTTTAACAATAAATATGCATAGAGAAAATGCCCATAAAATGTATTTTGTATTTGCCTACACTGTGCTGACTGCAAAAGGATAAACAGATGTTGAAATTTGAGAAAAATCTTAAGTTGCCTATCGATCGTATCTAAAAATGCATGTTATTCTTTATGGTTGACAATGCATCAACAATTTGTGATCTAACAAATTTCAGAATTCTACGATACCAAGATTCCAGTCTTCCAGGACTCTTCTCCATTCCACCTTTATTCTGCTTTATTTTAATCTTAAATATTGATTTGGAATCGATATTGTGTCAACTTTACTGCACAATTTTACATGAGTATATTTATTTATTTTTTGGCATATCAAATTATAAATTATAGTACACGATTTTCAAGTGAAATCGTCCAATATATTTAAATCTTACCATTCCTTGTCATATCGCAAATTCTTTGCCACTAACAACAATTCAGTTCTATCAGTTATAAACTCTGTCAATTTTTAGATTAATAAAAATCGTTTAGCAAAACACCTTATTGGTCGAGAGCTTGTTTTTGCTTTTTAGCAAATTAGTTAAAACTATCATAAAATATATATTCAGATGGAATTTTTTTTATAAACAGACTAAACGTTTTGACATTATTTGCAAGGAAGCAGAGATGCTGATTATTTATTTTTTTGTTTTAAATAAATTGAAATTGAAATCTAGTTTCCAATTGCATGCAGTAGAGTGTAACCAAATGGGCAAATGACAAAACGGTAATCGGCATAGAAAAGGAGTCGGAGGTGCCGGCACCTACAAAGGTGGAGGCACTCGAGTATCAAGTGGCAGAATGCATGACACTCACCTGCCGACTCTGAAGGATTGAGGCCACCTGAAGCCGGAGGGGAATAAGCGAACTTGCGGAAGACCTCAGCGAGTGACGCTGCTCAGCGTCAACTTCAACTTCGATTTCGACTTGTAATTTACGCGAGGCAGAAATTGAAACATAAAATAAAACACTATTAACAATTAAAATCCGAATAGAAACTGCGGAAAGAGAAAGAGAGACAGAGAGATGAGTGAGGGAATGTGGATAGGATTTTGGGAACGCACCTCCACAAATGCAGCAAAGAAACGGAACTAATTGAGTAAATTGATCGATTGATTGATTGGCTGTTTGATTGATTGGCTGGAAGGCTTGAGCTCTTCTTTAACGAACACGGACACGACGAAATCGTTGCTGTAGAGATTTGTCTTGTTCTTTGTTATTTTTTTGGGTTTTTTTTTTGAAAATTGATTTGTTTTTTTTTGGTTCTCGTTTTTTGTGCGTTGAGAGTGAGAGAGAAAGGGATAATTAGAATCCGTTAAGCTGCTGCGACTTTAAAATTTGAACGATTTCCACTTGCCAATCCCGCTACACTTTCGAATCGCCCAGTTCAATTTGAAGTAGTTTAAAAGAGTGAGTGGACATACGTTAGATATATGTATGTATCTTTATACTCATTTATATATGCACAGCCATATATATATATAAATATATACATATATATATGTATATATACATATACAAATACATACATATATGTTATATATATATTGTAAATAGTGCACATACATATGTATAAATATATTTTGGATACCGTCTCGGATAACTCGCGTCTCGATTTTTGAAAAAATTTGATCAAAATGTGAATACAAAATTGTGTGTTTTTTTTTATTGTCGAGGTGTGGAGCGTATATAAAATGTGGAGCCAAATGTCTATGATAATTCTGGTAACACACTTGACGCGCCGGCTACTGTGTTTTCTCACTCGCACTCCCGCTCCCGTTTGCTCCCTCACTATTTCTTACTCTCTCTCTACGTCTGCCACTGCCGACCTGCTGCCGCAGACTGCGGCGTCAGTTTGCCCAACTGTCCTGCAGGACGTTCACGCCCACCAAATCATTCACACACGTCATTTGACGCAATCGCTTCCTTGAGTATTTTGAATGTAAATCGAAAAATTTCATTTACACTTCACTTACTTCGATTTATGTATGTATGTAGAATGTATTCTACAGTGGCTCACAGCTTATTTCAACCAACATTTATCCCGAACTTTGATTCCCTGTAAAAGCTGAACAAAATATTATTTTAAATTATTTTAAATGCACAATATTTCTTTTAAATTTGAAATTATCATTTATTTTATTTTTAAAATAATTAGTGAAGATTCAATAATAATACAACCGCCTTTTTCGCCCAGATATTAACTTTAGTCTAATGCTAGAAACTACTCAAATTTGTTTTTAATTTTAAGCCCATTTGGCGTTGAATCGAACAACTTTTATATAACTTCTGGTTTAATTTTTGACCATTCCACATATGAATCCAAAATTTACCATGTCAGGCGACTGTGAAGTGAATAAACAATAATTTTAAACACTACAACTAGTTCAACTTTTATAATCCTGTAATGTTTTGTTTGAAAAAAGCTGTAAGCCACTGTAGTTATCGCTAATGCTGGCAAATGGTCACACTGCTTTCAGCCTTTACCTAATGAAACACAAGTATACTCGTGTGTGTGTTTGCTGTGAATGATGTTGTACTGTCGGGTTGGCCCAGCCAGAAAATTGTCGCGACAGGTTGCTATCAATAAATAATTTCTTCCTGATGCTCGATTTTCAATAACAAACAGCTGCACAATGACAAGAGAGAGGAGGACGGGGGCACCTGGCAACGACTTAGAGCGAGAGAGCATAAGAGCGGGCACGAGTGCGAAAGAAAGAGAGAGAGAGAGAGCGAGATAGAGCAAACCCGTTATGCGGTTGATCGGATTGTTGCTAGTTACGATGGCGACCATTATAAATTACAAATACAAGTTAAGCTCTATGGATATCCATGGTGATCGAACGGCAGAAGGAGCAAGTTGGGCGTGGCTTAGTTTGATTTCATTTACAAATGATTCTTGTCACATTTATTGAGAGTGAACAAAGTGATTGATGATAAAGAGAGAGAGTGAGAGGAAATTGTATGAGGTAGAAAAGCAAAAGAGGATTACATATGATGCATCTTACGGGCTAAACAATCCATAAAAATAGTCATTATGATTTTGCTAATGCTCTTATAGCTGCTGCTGCTGTTGCTGTTGTTGTTATTGTTGTGGCTCCCTGCTGCTGCTGCTGATTGAGCTGCTGGTAATGTACCTGACGCCGTTTCTGTTTCTCCAATTCGGCGAAATGTTCCTGCTGCTTGCGCACCAACTCGTCCATAACCTCATGATTGTATGTGGAGTGCAGCATCAGTCCGAGGAGATTGGCACGTGAGCTCAACTGTTGCCGAAGCTGACGCTCCTGTTCCATCAGATCATCCATTTTCAGCCATTGACGTACACGCTCCAGATCGATCTCAGCCCGGCGTATCTTCTCCCAGGCATAGTGCTTGAAGCAATTCTTTTTGGGAGCACGACAGAACTCGCCCGTCGGATTGAAGACGTTGTGCACCAGGGGGGCTCCACACACGTCCGTGTCACTAACCTTGGGATCTTTACTGTGCTCTGGACAAAGGACCCGCAAGCGTTTGCAATATGTTTTGCTGGCCGGATTGTAGAAGTCACAGAACATGTTGTTGCCCTCCATGCGTGTCTGGAAGATGCTGCCGAAACTGGCCTGCGATTCGTATTTGTTGAAGCACTTCTCCATGTGCTTGATGGCTGTGCGCGAGTGTATCTCATGGCCACATGTGATGCAGTACATGCTCTGCTCATCCTCGACGTCGCCATTGTCCTGGGGCCGCAACATGTCGATCGAGCTGCGCTTCGCCCGCTCCACAACCATATGGAGCTCCTCGGCACGCTTCTCTAGCTCGGCAAGGGCAAAGCGTACCATCGATTGCTTTTGCCGTATCACCTCGAGCTGCTCGCGATTCTCTTCGGCTGCATGGCAAGGCGTTAGGTTCCATTCCTGCAATCGCTGCGGCAGCACCTGGAATATACGATTCGTAGCGAGATTGAAGCCGCACTTGTCGCTGCAGTATTTACTCTGCGGTCGCGCCTGACAGCGGCAGCCGGGTCCGTGACACTGCCGTATGCCCTCCAGCTCCGGATGCACAAATACCTCCGGGCTAACGGCACGCGCCGCTTTGCTTTTCCGCTGCTGCTGCTGTTGCTGCTGCTGCGCCGCGTTGGCCTTCTCCCGCTTGCGTGATGCTGTCGTCGTTGTCGTTTGCTGAGTGGCCGTCACTCCCGCCTGCTGCGCCACACAGTTGCGATAGATGCAGCGTGGCTTGTGGCCAACACGCGTGCGACATGCATCGCACTGATTGCAATTGGGGCGACGGCATCCCTCGCAAGTGCCACAGCGCCTGCCTGGCTTAGTTTCCTTTGCCGTTGTCGTGTTCCTGCGACCGGTTGTCGCACTGCCGTGACTAGCGCCCGCCGTTGTGCCGCCAGCATTGGCCTGCGTTGAATGTGCTGCGCCGGCATTTGTGGCACCAAAATGACCGCCGCCACCACTGCCAGCCGAAGCGGTTGCAGCTGCTCGCTCTGTGGCCACCAATCGGAAAATCGTTTGAAGTTCCGGATTCTCCTTCTTGCATTTGCGGCAGTAATACTGCTTTATGTGTTTGGCCTCCTTCTCGGTGATGCCGATGCAGTCGCCGTGATACCATTCCTCGCAGCCATCGCAGCCGCTAAAGAGACACATAGATTAGACATACACTATGTGGGGGAGAACGGGAGGGGGGATGAGTGACTTACATCATGAACCTGGAACAGTCCGATGTACGGCATATACAATAGGCCTGGTCATCTTGCTTGAGTATTGTTGCTATTTTAGATTTTCGTTCAGGCAGGTCAAATTCGCGGGCGATTTCTTCTTTCTATAAAAATAACCAGTGAAATAAATAAATGATTTCATTGTTTTTCAGTTTGGTAGTTATTCATTTTCATTTAATTGAGTTGATTTATTTACCGATCTCTTATATTTGCGTTTATCCGCCATGCTTTTGTAGGACACCACCAACGACACTCTGCCACCCATAAACAACAAAAGCTATGTGGAAAAAATTGTTGATATTATATCGATAGATTGCTTTTGACATTCTGCATTGCCGATAAGCCTCGACTTTCGGTTGAAGCTGAATTGTCAACGGTTAAAAAGAAACCATATAAACAATTTATATTTTATTACGCTTTTAATTAGTTGCAATTTTTAGTAAAATTGACACCTATACTTTACCTCTTCAGCAGCAGCAGCAGCTGCAATTGAAAATTAATAAACAATCACTAAGTTGCGACTCATCGATAAGCAGTAGCGTTGCCACCTTACCATATTGTGGTGGATCGTCGATATACGATTTGTAGTCAGTATTTTATTATTTTGGTGTTTTTTTCCATAAACTAAACGGTCACATGCGTTGTTGAGTGTCTGCGGAAAACTAGCTTGTAGTAAATAAACAAAAACAAGTGACAACAAAAAGATACAAAAGCTTATCATGGGCGTAACCGTCCTGCAACCTTATCCCTTGCCAGAAGGAAAATCTGGAGCCCACATCATCGATCACCTGGGCAAGCGATTACTCTCGCTGGGCGCCACACATGCCGGTCAATTTCTGGTCGACTGCGAGACATTCATCTCGACCCCGCAGCACGGCACCCCCACCCGGGCCGTCCATGTGCTGCATAACTCCGAGTACCCGGCATCGACATTTTCCATTATCGACAATGGTACAGGCAAACAAGTTGCCCTGGTGGCCGACAGCATCTTCGATCTGCTAATGCTTAAGATGACATCCACATTCACATCGAAAAAGCAGACGAAAATCGAGTCTCGCGGCGCCCGTTTCGAGTACGGCGACTTCGTGATCAAACTCGGCTCTGTAACAATGATGGAACACTTCAAGGGTATTCTCATCGAGATCGAATACCGACCATGCATTACACTTTCCTATTGCTGGGAAATGATACGCGAAATGCTGCAGGGCTTTCTGGGCATCAATGTGGCCAAGGAGTACCCCACCTACTTCACCACCCAGACCATCATGAACGCCATGGGCCAGCAACAGTTGCATGCAAAGCAGAACGACCTCTACGAGCCCATGGACACGGTCAAACAGTATCTGGAGCACTTTACCAACTATCGCAAGCATGTGCAGCTTCACGGCGCCCTGGCCACCTCGGCGGGATCTGTGGGACCCGTCATGCTGCCATCAACAGTGGGCATGGGTCGCTCTTGATGCGAAGTCAAGCTGGAGCCGCCAGATGCGACCTAATCTCCAGCTGCAGACACCCCCCATAACACCCCCTCCCTAACTTATAAATTAAAATTAAATGAAAGTCAATTTTCTTTATATTTTGAATTTTTTTTTATTATTTTATATGTATTTTTAACACAATAGTTGTATATAATATATATATATATATATATGTGGATATATACATATATATGTATATGTATCGTAGTATCTTATAATTTGTGTATATGCAAGTTACTTTCACACGGCAAATTTCCGTTATTCTCTTGTTTATCTGCAAAGTACAGTTGCGTCTTAGTAATAGACGAAAAAAAAATGTTTTTTGGATTCTTTCTTTGAAATCTTCCCTTATATGCAACAAAATAAGCCAAAACATTTGTACAAAAAAAAAATGAAGAGAGAAATAAAAAGAATAACTAAAATACGAATCAGCAAAAGAAAACGCATTTTTCCTTTCTCTGTTTGTTTTTTTTTACTTTGAAAACTGTTATACAAAAAAGAGCATGGCAAAATGATATTCTATTGTATTGTTGTTGTTGTAATCGACACAGATAAATGTTATGAGGAGCTTACACTATAAAAATGCGCATAAATATACGTGGTACAGTAATTAATTATTCAAAGTATGTGAGCAATACAAAAAAATATATATATGTATAATAAAATAATGATGCGTTAATTAGTACCGTATATAAATGTAATATTAAGTAGTTTAATTATGTGTGTAGTAAGGAGTCTTCTCTGGGTGATAAGAGAAAATATATCATGATTTTTGCTTAAGTGTAAAAAACTGATTTCCAGTTGGTGTTAGTATGTCTGTATGTGTAGGGAGGGGAAGGGTGTCAATTTGTGAGTGTGTGTGTGTGCTTAAAATACAATAATAAATCAAGACCAAAGTCAAACGGAGTTTAAAGGCAAAGGAAAAGAAGAATAAAACTCGAGAAAAGCAAATGGAATATTCAAAATTGTTCGCTGTTCTTTCTTTCATTCTTTCCTTTCAAAGAGCAGGGGGAGGAGGTGGGGGCGGTCGGGACATTTACGGGGGGTGCTTGGCCTGTTGCCCTACATACGATACACACATAGTATACTTGCTTTTGCATTTTATCGTTTTTTTTCGAATATATATGTATGTATATATATTGTATACATGTAGGTATATTAATGGTTTTGAAATGTGTCAGTGTGTGTGTGTTAATTATAACACAATAATCGCAAGATAATTTTCTGCTGCTTGTGGATTCTCTTTAACGTAATTGCATAGCATAGTATAAACTGTAGTTGCTTGATAAATATATGCATATATATATATATATACTGTGTGGTTGCGGGTGTAGGTGTTGGAGTTGGTGTTTAGGTGTGCGAATATGCCTGTGCAAGTGTGTCTGTGCGTGTGTCTGTCTGTGTGTGTGTGTATAACAGTTCCGTATAAGTAAATTTTTGCTTGCAATTGCAGTTTCTCAATTCATTCTCTCTCTCGTTCTCTGCCGGTGTGCATTTGGGTTTATATGTGTAAGTTTGTGTGTTTGTTGGTGTGTTTATTGCCGTTTCTCGTCTTTGCTGCTCTGGCTGGCTTTCTTTGTTTTTGCTGTTGTCGATGTCGATGCTGTCCTCTCATGTTCTTACTCTTCTTCTTCTTCTTCTTCTTGTTTTTATTGCTACTGCCTGTGGGTTAATCATTTTTCATTTCATTTCGGCTTTCTTTGTTGTTGTTGTTGTTTGTTTTTGTTTTATGTTTTCTTTTCGTTTTTTTACAAATATTTTAAAATAAATTTACTTTTATATGTAGATATATAAGTATGTATATATTATATTCATATAGTTTAAACGGAGATCAATTTCCGATTGATTGTTGATGTTATTTGTTTTTGTTGTTGTTGATGTATTTGTTTGTTTTGTTTTGTCTGTGGTTATTATTCTCTTCTCCTCCTATTGTTGCTCTTCCTCTTATTAAGTCTTCTCTCAGCTTCTTCTTTATCGTATTCTTTATCATCATCGTCTCCAGACATCCGAACAGCAACAATAACAAAACCGATTATGCTTTTTCATTTTCTCTCTTTCTTACACAGTCCTTATTGAGCTTTTTGTTGTTGTTGTTGTTTGTGATCCAAGGTGTTTATGTTCATGTTATTGTTTGTGATAGTTGTTGCTGTTGTTGCTATTGTAGTTGTTGCTGTAGTAATTAACGGAGAGATATATATCAACCAATCTTCGACTCTTTAGTCGCGCATGGGCAAGGTGGCCGGTTTAATGTGACCGCCATCACCCTCGGAAACAAAGCGCTTGCGTCCACTGCGAAAGATAGAAGAATAAAACAAAAAAGGCAACTAATTAATCGATTAATCTAAAAGGTAAATCTACTAGAAAATTCTAGTTATAATACGTTGTTAATTGTGAGATCATTCATTTTGTTAGCTAGCAACGCCTGGGCATCGCAGTTTAGGACAGTTTGTAGGCAAAGTAGTGGCAGGAGCTGCCAGATTACAGTTTAATACGCATTACAATATTCAAATCTGCAGTAGACAAAATACCATGTAAACAAGTAGGAAATACCACAAAATATACTCTAGTATTTGCAACACAGCTGCACATTTTATCGCATTGCCAACTTAAGCGGTGTTTATAGCGCGCCATAAAAATAAACTACACATGAATTGTTATGCAATGTCAAAAACAAATAAAAATACCAGAACATTACGAAAATACATTTGGCGAATCTGGCAAAGCGACGAAAAACCAAAACCAAAAACCCAAAAAAGAAATCTTAATGCGTTACACGACGAATTTGCAGCTCGAGTTCAATGAACCGTTGACCCTTTTTTTCTCAGCCTCAGCTCTCCCCACCCCCTCCCCCTGTCACACTCACGGTTTTCGCAAATATAAAAAAAACTGCAGCGACAAAACAAATGTGCGCAGGAGCGTAGGGGGTAGGGGGAGGAAAGGAGGGCAACTTAAAGTTGAGTGCAACGTTTAAAACTAGTTTTCATCGCGTTCACAAGTCGCCGTCGTAGTCTTGGCATCTCTTTCTGTCTCTCATTCGCAATCCTCCCCCCGCCTCCTCACTTTTCTTCGTCGCTGTTGTTGCACTGCTTAATCTCAAGTTCTCTCTAGTTCGCCAGCCGGTATCGAATTTTAACCTACATCAACATCAAAGCTTTATTTGTGCATATAAATAAACGAAACATAAACAGAAAATGCAATTAGTGGGCAGCACTGGCGGTGGCGCGAGGAGAGAGAGAGAGAGAGAGAGAGAGAGAGAGAGAGAGAGAGAGAGAGAGAGAGAGAGAGGAAGAGAGCAAAGGGGCTCGTTGGCGCAAGATAGTGCGACAGATAGCGCAAAAGACAAGTGACCAAGTGCAATACCTAAAAATACCCTAACCGAAGTGATGCAGACATCTTGGCAGACTATCGATGCAGATTATCGATAGATTATCGTAAGCCTGGTTTTTGTTTTTTTTGCCACCGACTAATGTGGCCAATTTTGGTAAGAGATAATTAGTTAGCCCCTCCTCATAATGATACTTTTCAAGCTCATTTTTTTAAATTTATAGGGTATTTGATGTTTAAGCTGCCTCGCAAGCAAAATTGTCCACTATTTTGTCTATGTGTATGTGTCGGTGTGTGAAGTGAATGCTTCTGTTATTGTTGTTGCTGCTGCTGTTGTGGCTATGTTAAGTGCCAAAGAGCAACAGCCGCAGTCAAGGCGAATGCAAAATGCAGTTACAACAACAACTGCAATGGCAGCTTAGCTTACAGTAACAGCAACAACAACACGAACACACCGTTACTGTTGTTGCTGCTGCCTGCTGTTGTTTTGTGGGTGTGGCGAAGCAGGTCGATAACTGCAGCGCGCCATTTTTTACCTTCTCCACGGTGCACACGATCTTGAGCCACATGCAGGTTGTTGCACCAGAGCCACAGACAACACAGCCAACACCACCCAGCGAGCAGCACCAACAATAGCAACAACAACAGCAGCAGCCGCAACTACAACCCACATCAATGCCAACTTTGTTGCCCCAGTCAGTCAGTGTGATAAGCAATCGATAAGCGTTATCGATAAACAACAAACATAGCAGGGCAGCAAATACGGCGCAGGTGTCGAGAGCGTTGCAATCGAAAAAACATTAAGAGAACTTGCACAATCAAAGATAACGAAATGAAAAGTAACCGAAACTACACTGAGAGAAATGTTTACATGTATTTGTAGGTTGATTTCAAGTGAAATATCGATTGAAAGTGTTTTGTATTGAATGGATTTATCCTATAGGTATGTGTATGCATATTTTATATATGCATGTGTGTCTATAGCACATACATAACAATTAATTGCACAGTGTCAACTGCAGATTTACCCCCAACTGCTGCTAGTTTCCACATATATATGTGTGTACGTGTTTGTACATCATAAACAAATTTACACACATATGTACATAGATTGAACAGAATATGTAAATACATCTCCACACATGTACATACAGATACACAGACTTGTATGTACATATGTGGTCATAACTACCCGGCGCCTGATAAACCGGCCCCACAATCGACTCGACCGATGCCTGCGACTGCCCCAACCCAGCGCCGGCGCAGATGGCAACGTCGACTTCGACGCTGACAGCGACGCGTCAGCGAAAAACCAAACTGCGCAATAGAAATTTCATAAACAAACACACACACACTAAGGCATAGTCAACGCACAAACATACACACACACACACACACACATATGATAAGTTCGAAACGAAGGCAAAGACGCGAAACGAAAAAAAAAAAAGCCAAGAATGACGCGACATACATAATAAACAACAAGTTAAAGAAGAAGAGCAGCAAAATGCCGGCAAAAAAAAAAATCAACTTGATGAGGCGTACCAAACATACTCACACACACGCAGTTCTCTTATATACAAACAATAATAACAGCGAGAAGAAGAAGCAGAGAACAGCAAGGGTCCACAGGCGGAGGGAGGGGAGGGGCATCATAATGGGCCATATACTTATAAATTGTTGAAGAGGTACGACGACGACGAGATTACGTAAAAAGTGAATTGTTTTCGGTCTTGTTTTGTTTTGTTTGTTGTTTATAGTGTGAAGTTGTTCTTGTTGTTATTATTGTTGTTGCGAGTTCTATTTGCGGCTTACAGGTGGGCCGTGGCACAGTGGGCCGAACACTGGCGATAAATGCAAACTCAAACAGAACCGACACAGAAACACATACACGACTTGATGATCTCTAGAAGAAAGGCATGTCGCGGAGGAGAAAGAGAGGTGTACTCGTCTCGTATCGTACTTACCGTGATGGCACATTGTTGATTATCTTGTCGGTTAGGAAGCCAGCACGATTACAGCGCTCCACAAATCGATCGAGTATTATATACGCCAATGGCACGTCCAGCACAATGTCCGCCATGTCATCGTAGACCCGCATGAAGCCCTACAAAGGCACATAGAATAACAACAATGATATAATTAGCTGAAAGTGAAAGTGCACAAACAACACACACAGAGAGAGAGAGAGAGAGAGAGAGAGGGACAGACTGACATAATGCTCAAGCTGTAGATTATATTGCGGCATTTGAGCAATTAAATAATAAGACTATCTTCTAATTGATATAATACTTTCGCTATCTATGCGCGACTAGACTGTCTATCCATATCTATTCACACTATACACGTATTAACTCTTGAGCACTTTACAGAACTTGAACAACTGAAGTGTATTTTAGTAGTAATTTTTCTGATATCTAACTATATTATAGTAATATATACGAATGCTCTCTTTTTTTGTTGGGCTGCAGACCCTTCGAAATATTATGTTAAGTTAAAATTGATTTTAAAATGAAACTTTATCCCTACAGTATTCAAATATTGACTAAGAACTTCATCTTTTAAAGTTATCTCAGCCAATTGTATTGTCTTTTATATTTATTCTTTACAAATTGTAAAAAAAATTTCTAGTATTAATTCTTCTTAAAAAGCTCTACTTTACAAATCCTATTTCACATGAAATAACCTAAATATACTCTAGGAATTTCAATATTAAAAGTCTCTACCAGTTTTGTTTACCTTCTATGGAATACAAAATTCAACAAAAAAAGCTCTAGATTTATTATTCTCTTTACCAAATCGCAGATCTTTTTTAACTATTTTATTCAATTTTCCTCATATCAGTCAATAATGACCTGATAAAATCGATGGAATATTTCCAAATATTTTGTTAGAAGAAAACGCCTGTTTACGCCCCACTGTGCATTGGGTTCGTTACGAATTTGTTATATATATATTGTACATATATATAATATAATGGCGCATTTAGTTTTCATTTTGGACTAGCGCTTTTCCCTAAAGAGGTCAACCCCACCGGGTGATAAACGATTTACGCCCCGACCATATCTTATCAATCCATATACACTGACTACACTATGGTATATAAATATACAAATAGAATGGTGAGGGGTAAATGGGTTTGGGGGAGTGGGGAACTGTGTACGAACCTGCTCCATGCCCGCTGGCAGCACCAAACAGGTCAAATCCAGCGACTTGAGCAGCTCGCACATGGCCTCCTCGGTGGTCTGGCTAAGCGATTCGAGGGTCATAACGATGGCCTCGTACACCAGTTCATGATGGTAATGGGGCACCTCGAGGGCGCGCAGGCAACGCTGGGCCTCGGCGACGTCGCGCGAAGACAAATACTCCTTGAGCAGCAGGGTCATCTGCTTGGTAATGGTCTTCACTGGTCGCAACGGTCCACCCATGCCCCAAACATTATCCAAATGGGCCCAGACCTGCTTATGGACAAGAGCATCGGCACGGCGCAAAGCCTGTTCGGCATACTCATTAAGATGCTGGTGTTCCTCGGGTCGGCTAACAAATTTCGGGGGCATGCAATCATCGGCAATGGCCCGAGCCATAAAGTTGCCCAACATGACCGGTGCCTCTGGGGTGTCCAATATTAGATCCGGCAGATTGGCCAACACCATGTTGAAACCCTTCTCAATGTCCTTGCCAGTAATGACACGTCCATAGAGATCCGAAATGAGCACCGATGTCATTTCACGCTGCGAATCCTTATGATCCATGGCGATCTCCACGAGAATACTTGTGATATGCTCACGCAATGGACTCTGCAAGATCTCATCGAAACTGACAGCGACCTCATGCGTATCCCCATGCTCGTAATACTCCAGCACAATTGGCTCGGCAAGCTTGAAGAACTCTTCGGGCGAGATTTCCGTTATTACCTCACGCAACTCCACATTCCGATCGTTGCATTCGCTATCGTAATTCGGATCATTCTCATCCTCATAGACCTCGGCGAGAGCCTCTGAGCCGGGCAATCCCCAGACGCCCTTGCCGCCGGCACCGCCCTTTTTGGGTAGGCCACGTCCACGGGTTAGATTGCGCGATCTGCGGCTGTTCTTCCAGCGTCGATGCGGCACCACATAACCTGTGCCCGCAGGCAACATGCCATTGCCCAATGATAGCGAACAATTGGCAGCATTTGCTGCACCACCGCCACCAGCACCAGAGCCAGCTGCACCACTGCCACCACCACTGCCATTGGTCAGGGAATGTGCCGAGCTGCCACCGCTGCCGCTGTTCTGTCTTTGGATCAAGCGTTTGGCCTTGCGTTTGATGCGTGCATCGTGGCCATCGCCCACGGGCAATGGCTTCTTCATGTGACCACCACTGCCCCCCGAGCTGCCGCTGCCGCTGCCATGGTGATGATGATGATGATGATTATGATGGTGGTGATGATGATGGCCATTGGAGGAGCCGCCATTCAATTCAACTGCCTCAATTTCGCCATTCAATTCTCGTTCCACGGAACTTTCCTTGGAATCGGAGCCACCGCCGCCGGTGGCAACATCACCGTTGGCCTTTTGTTTGTTGCTGTTCGACTCCAGTTCCATACCGACTTTAATCTCTCCCCACTTGTGGATCGTCTCTTTAGCTACAGATGCCTTTTCTCTCTCTCTCGCTCTCTCTCTACTCTGCTTTGGTCTTTGCTCTCCTTATTTCTTTCCCTCTTGTCTCGTATCTGAGCCGATAGCTAGATGTAAGTATTGTGCCAGATATCAGCTCCTCTCTCTCTCTCTCCCTTTCTCTCTCTCTATCTGTCTCTCAATGTATCGCTATCGGTGACTCCTTCTCCGTCTCACTCTTCTCTGTTGGTTGTACTGTTTCAATTGGCTGTCAAAAGTGAAGAGAAAAAGAAGCGAGTGTGAAGCATTAGTCAGTGCCAACTGATCGAAATAGGGGATAGTTACTATATATAATATAATATAAAGTATTAATACAGCTGATAACTATCGATGTTGCCATCTCAATCAAGCTTTAAACAATCGTTTACAGTATCAAAAACTACTATCGATGTAGTATTTACAGCTCTAACTAGTATCTATCGATAAACGATAGCAATATCGATAGTATCGGTGCATGTGATATTAAAATAAAGCTGATTATCTCCGGTTCTAAATTAGTTAAACTTTTTCAGGTGGGTCAATATTGCAAGACACAACTGTATGTGTACAGGCGAGTATGTTTGTGTGTGTGTGTGTGCAGATCAGCTGCAGTTGGCGGAATAACCACAAAGTTGTCGCGGAATGCACATATATGTATGTATATAGCTGTATGTATGCAGTCGGTGTAAATACATATGACTGTATAATTATATATCATGCATGTATGTATGCTTGTTTCACATTCTCTGCGCCTTAATGGTTTCAGTTTCGGCTTGAAGATCTCTCGCTTAATTAACTCAGTCTCGCCGATAAATACGTGTTTATATTCATGCATCTTGCGTCTGGTCACATACAAACACACACACACACACATGCATGCATTCATAGTATGCTTGTATTATTTGTTTACAATACGAGAGCTTTTATACCGAGTGGGACGAAGGCGAGACAATGTGGTAAAAAACTATAAATAAACAAAACATTTGCATATGTTTGCACGTAGGTACACACATACATGCATATATTTGTTGTTGTCGAAGTTAATATTACAGTCTGCTAGACAACAAACAATTGAGGCACGACTAATAAATAAAGCAGGGAATGCTGATGGTGTCACTAGACGATGCTCAAATTACAGTTACGCACATACACATACATATATAGGTATAAAGTTTATTAGTTGGCGGCGTGCCTTTTTTCGTAGTGTTTAACGGAATTGCGTCTTAGCTTTTCGTTGCACATAGACATGTAATTATGTATAAACATACATATGCATGCTTGTGTGTGTGTGCGCAAGCTCTACTCACAAAAACTCCCTGGGCAAATTCAAGGTCAGCCATGCACACAGACAGCACAGGACACGCACACAGCATAACTGCTACCGTTAGCTTTGCAACCCTCACCGAATTGGTTACTATTGCCATCTCGCTTGCGCTCAATAAGAGAACTTTGGAAATGAAGTTGTCAAATGCGCCATATGTAAAAGCTGATGTGTGCATGTGTATATGTGTATGTGTATCGTTCAGCTGCCAAACTGATCTATATAGTTTTCAATATTTGTTATATACATATACAAACACACATACATAACTGCAAATGCAACATTGTGTTGTGTGTGTGATATATACATAAATGTTTATTGCGTCGCTGTTATCGCTGTTCCTCCTTTTCCTCTCAATTATATACATATGCACGTATGTACATATGTATATGTACATTTGTATGCTGTAACCGGTTTTATGTTTGTTTTGCCCGGTTTAACCTTGAAAATTGTTCCCCTTACAAACTCTCTATGTTATTATTGCCACATTGCGTTGTTGTTCTTTTGCTCCGCATGTTGTTGTTGATGTTGTTATTATTGGTGTTTCTGTTTCTTCGTCTGTTTCGCACTTGTTGTGCACCCTCCCGTTGCAAAAGCGGCATTTTTGGCAATGTTGTTGGCGAAAGATACACACACACTCTCACGTAGACATAACACACATACACAGACACTAGCACATGGGTTGTTGTTGTTTTGATGCGTGCTTTTGTAATTGTTCTCAAAAGGGAAGCATAAACCGACGCGTTGCCGAAAATGCGTCGCAATATATTGTTGAGCAGACATCAAGACGCAGCGGCGACGACGGCTGCAGCAAAGCAGAGCAGACCCAACGACGCAACAGCAGAGCAAAATGTATGCTGCAGCAGAAAATAGTTGAACCGAAAATATTAGTTTACCTTTTTTCGCTTTTTGTACCTTCTGTAACTTATCACAACAAAATTCCAATCAGTTAAATTGTATTATCTCTAATAAATTTGCGGATTCGGTTTAATGAAAAGAATTTCATTGCAACATTATCAGTTTTTTTATTTTTAATTTTTGTTCCAATATTATCAGCGACACTGTAACTTTTGCAACCACAGCGGGTAAGCCTAATTGATGATGGGGAGCGTCACATTGACTGATCACAACAACAAACAGTTCAAAATGAAACGAAAAGAGAAATAGAAACCACACACACGCACACACACACAGAAATTGGCGGCAGTGGCAACGCCGCTTAATGGAAAGAGCTGGAAGTTTGCTTGCCGAAAAGAAGCACGAAGAATAATAAAAAAACAAAACGAGCATAAAAGAGTAAGAGGAAGAAGGAAAACAAGTTGGCGCGCACCCTCCGCCTGCTGAGACGCAGCTGTTCAGCTGTATGCGTGCTTGCCGGCCGAATTTATCACGTACGCCGCCACATGCAAACACGCACGCACACCATCAAACATTTTTGGGAGCCCTTCAAATTTGAAATCTGATGGGAAACTGCGCCGCCTGCATTTGATATACTGGTAGCGACCGATGGGCCACCACCATGTCTCGCCCCACATGGCTCAATATTTTATCAGCGTACTGTTGCTGCTGACATATCAAACATGTACACACATGCATATGTATGTTTGCAAACATGCACACACACACACATATGTGTATATTTTGTATTAAAGTATTTGTTTGTTTTTTCTTTATTTTAAGCTTATTTTCGTTTTTGCTTTTGCTTTGTCGGCAAATGCCGGTTTTATTTTTCTTTGCCTGTTACATGTAATTATTGTTATATTTATTGTAGTAGGCACATACATATGTATATGTACTTATAGAACAACTATATATATTAATATATATGTACATGCAGATTCTTCTCTTCCACACTTACCTCGGTGTGTGTACTTTTTGATTGCCTTTTGTTCTCTTGTCCGTCTCGCGGCGACAACAACAACAACGTCAACGTTGGGCTAAATGCAGCAACAGCACTAGCGCGACAGCGACGTCGACGGCGATGTTGGCGCGCTGCAATTGCTGGAGCCTGTTTTGTTGTTTTTGTTTGGCAACTTGCTTTTGGCGTTGAGATTCGTATGCTGTTGTTTTTGTACGTACGTATATAAAGTATAGGGATGTATGCGAGTGTGTAGGTTGTTCAGCCCGTGAGCTTGTGTGCGTGTATTCTGTGCTTCGCGTGGGTTTGTTGGCAATAGATGTGAATGCACTCGAAATGCAATTGGGAAATATCGCTTGATTTGTCCTTATGTATTCATATGCGTATTTAAAACATTCACTTTTTAAAAATGTTAATACATATGTTTATTTAAACTTTAAAAAAATGTCATATAAATCACCGTTATACGACGGCGTTTATAACAAAAAATGCCTATTGGACACCCACACAATCAAAGAAATGGAACCTGCAGTGCACTTATACATCCATACATTAGTATGTGCGAGGAAAGGGCTCGGCTTTTGCGCGCTACTGCAGCTCGCGTCCCTAAGCTCTTTTTTGGCGGTTTGCTTTTTCTTTTTAAGTCTGTGAAAATTTTATTGAAATTTTTGTTTACTTTTTTATATTTTTTTTGCAAATCTATATGTGATATATGCAAAAGGTAGACTGGTGTTTGGAGAATAGGATTTAAATATCCGTAACGATACGAACACGATGAAAATTCCACTGAGAGTAACATCTGTTGGGCAGTGTGGCTGGAATGTGGAATCAACAATATGCGCATATTCGAGCAGACAAGTAAATTACTGAAAAATACTAGATGGCGCGTGCATGGCCACACTGTCTTTGGTGTTGCCATATGCAGTGTTCCGCCATGTTTGAAAGCTACTTTTAAAACTTACGCACAATTAAGAATATGATTTATTCAGCTTTCTTTTTTTATTTTCGCTAGAATACAGCTTAAACTAATTTATTTTTCGTATAAGCATATTTTCTACACAATATGCTTGCGGATTGTAAGTGGGCGCATCTGGTTCAGCGTCCCAGTTTTCGGTTGTCTCAACCAGATCCTTAGCAGTGGCACATTTTGGATTCTGTGGTGGCAATTTATCTGGATAACAAAAGCGTGCAAAAGTTTTGCAGTTTTCGCACTCGTAAATATGTGTTTGCAACCAGACAAAATACTTTCATAATTTATTCAATGTAAGAACATTAATAATACACTCACCTGCAATTCGTCGAGCTGTCGAAAATGGGTGCTATTGAATGGACAAATGAGCGCGCAACATGCGATGAACTTTGTCGGAAGGACAAGTTACATATTTTTCTTTATCACTGGATGATATTGAGCTCAGCTCCTATTAAAGCTTCGTTCCCACATTTTCTTAGTAAAGAAAAGTCGAAAAATTAGTGACACCAACAAACGTGACTGTTCAAACGAATGACGCGCAATAGTCAAAGCCATACTTCGATATGTTTACGGATGGTAACTATCGATTGCAACAATATCGATATGGCTTGACATTCGTATCGAGTTGTTTGCAACGCTATTGTTTACAATTTGGACACACGTGCAAACACGCGGAGTTTTGTTTTATTATTTTTTTTTTTGCAACGTAAATATATTTATTAAACATGCCGCCTGTGGCCCAAGAAGGCAACTGCCTTATCTATCGAGGCAGTAATTTTCTTAAACAACGCCTCGTGCTATCCTGCCTGAGCGGGAAGCCGGTGAAAATCACACAAATACGCTCCGATGATGAGCAGGCGCCAGGTTTGCGAGAATACGAGATCAGTTTGATCCGTCTGCTGGACAAGCTGACCAATGGCACAAAGATCGAACTGAATCCTGCCGGCACCAGTGTCATGTTCAGTCCCGGCTTGCTGCATGGCGGCCATGTGCAACACGATTGTTGCGTGCAGCGCGGCATTGGTTACTATCTGGATGCACTGATTGCCCTAGGACCGTTCTGCAAGATGCCGTTGCAGTGTACTCTGCGTGGTGTGACAAATAGCAAAGATTCGCCATCTGTCGATCATGTGAAGGGTGCAGCCCTGTCGCTATTGAAGCGCTTCCTTCTGGTCGACGAGGGGCTGGAGCTGCGTGTGGTACGTCGCGGTGTTGCACCACTTGGCGGTGGCGAGGTGCTCTTCACGTGTCCCGTACGCAAGAGCCTGCGTGCCATACAGTTCCAGCAGCAGGGCATGGTCAAGCGCATACGCGGCACAGTATACGCCTGCAAGGTGTCGCCGGCCATGGGCAATCGTACCGTGGAATCGGCCAAGGGATGCATGCTCAAGTTTCTGCCCGATGTCTATATCTACACTGATCAAAATCGCGGCAAAATGTCTGGCAATTCACCAGGATTTGGCGTATGTCTGCTCGCGGAGACGACAGACGGTGTTTGCTTTGCTGCCGACAGCATTTCCAACACACGCGAGGAGTCGGTAAGTAACTAGGGGCAACTCCGGAATGGTTAATCTTGCCAAACATTCTCATAGTTCTCTTTGATTTATTTCGCAGGACACACCTTCGGTACCCGAGGATTTGGGTCGTGAGGTTGCCATGCGTCTGCTGGACGAGATCTATCGCGGCGGCTGCTGTGACTCCGCCTACCAATGGCTGGCAGCGCTCTACATGGCGCTGGGCCAGAAGCATGTCTCAAAGTTTCTCACAGGTAAGTCGAAGTCAGAGTGCAATGTGTTCTCAACTGTATCTAATTCTAAACTCCTCCTTTAGGCGCCCTGTCCACATACACCGTGTACTTCCTGCAGCATCTGCGGGACTTTTTCTCCATCACATTCAAACTGGAGAATCCTGATACCGAAGACGATGAAGAGGAAGATGTGCGCGGTGCACAGAAGGTGCTCATGACCTGTGTGGGAATTGGCTACACGAACATTAGCAAACGTGTTCTATAATCCCTAGTTTTATAGCTGTTAACTATATAATCGGCAAAGTAAATACGATATTCAATAAATTTCTTAACTAAAATTGAACAAATTACCTAGAACTCTCTCTCTAAACATGTGAAATATATTGTATTTGTATTGATTCTGAATTCAAAAGAGATGTAAGAGGAGAAAAGAGACAGAATCAAGAGGTTCAATTATTGCGAAAAATAGAAAATCAATCTGCATGCAGTTCTTTTGACGTTACGAAACTTATTAATACCATGGCAATAAATATTTTATGGTATATATAGAATAGTAATATGGATACTGTTTTGCTGAAACAGGCAAATCGAAAACGAGCATGGGGTTTTACTTTGTAATCACATTGACGTATTGAACAACACAGCAGAATTGTTCAGTAGGTATATTTCCGATCTATATGTGAGTTTGCATTTTTACGTATGTATGTATATACATACGAGGTATGTTCAAAAAATATCGCGAATTTTGTGTTATTATTTATTCATGAATATCTATTTTGTCCTCTTCCAAGTAATCCCCATCCAAGTAATTCCTCATCTCTTCAGCAATGTTCATGCGATGCTGTCGCAATTGAGCAATTTTGGTATGAATTTTCTGTCTCATGCCCAAATCATTGATAAGAATCGAATGGCACGAGCCAATCGATATGTTTAGGTCCTCAGCAACTTCTCTAACGGTGATTCGACGATTGGCCAATACCACTTCATTAATTTTTTCGTCTGTTGTTGAAGTGCTCGGGCGTCCGGCACGCTCTTCGTCGTTCACATCTTCTCGGCCTTCTGAGAACACCGATAAACGTTGCTTCGGTCCAAGGTAGCTTCTCCGTATGCCACTGTCAACATTCGGAATGCATCCGCGCACTTAATTTCGATTTCCACACAACATTTGATACAGGTTCCTTGACCCATTTTTTTGAATAGGTAAAAATCGAAGACGATCCAAAACACGTGCAAGCAAATCAATTGTCAACAATTAAGTGAACATTTAAAATGGACGAGCTTGTCGGCATAAGTGACAGACATGAGTGTAAGAACATAACGCCACAAAACAATTCTTCACGCGAAATTCGATTATACGTAACCCGCGAGAATTCAAAATTCGCGATACTTTTTGAACACACCTCGTACATATCATTTGTAGTATACTGCATAATTCTGAGCGGAAATTAGTTTTGAGATTAGCTGCATTATAAATTTAACAAATTGAACAAATAAAAAGCATTTATACTACCAATATATTATATTTTATATATTTATGCCTATATACAGGTTTTTTTTAATGGTATAATTAATATTTTTCTCATTTTATGTATTTACATATGCAACAATATGCAACAATAATTTATATAAAAATATCGATTGCTCCACAAAGGACTACAGCGCATAAGGTCACACACGCGCACACATCGATCTGTTATTATTTTCGTATTTCATGTATGTATATGCAACGATTGTTTATATAAAAAGTTTCGATTCCTGCGCAAAGCACCACAGCGCATACGGTCACACACGCGCAGACATCGATGACAGTTAAAAGGCGTTACATTGTAATAGGATGCGGCACGAGATTCGCGATACGCAATCATCGCAGATTGCAACAGGTGATTTGCGAGAGTTCAAAAACCGAAATATGGGTTTCAAGGGCGACACGCTGATAAGGGTGCAGCAAGTGTTACCGTTACAGTTGCAGCTACGATTTGCTTGCAAACTTAAACAGTTTTTTCTTGCAAAGATCAGCAAAAAAATGTGAAATGACAGCAACAACGGACGAGTTACGTTTCCGAGTTTAGCTATAAAATGCTCGCGTCGCCAAGCTGAAATTATCAAACGCCGATCATCGTTTGGACACAATACATCCTTCAACATGAGCCTGAGATTCTGCCTGCTAGTGTGCCTGGTTGCGGCCGCCTGTGCCTCCAAGGACCAACTGAAACCATCCCAGTGGTTGAGCGCCTCTGAGCTGGAGAATATGCCGTCTTTGAACGATGTCTCTTTTGAGAGTCTCGAGAACATGCCCCTGCAGAAGGGCGCCCAGTTGCTGGAGAGAATCTGTAAGTACATAGGTGTGAATTCACATCCAATCCAAAATTAAACTCTCTCTTTTATCTTCTTAGACCACCTGTCGCACATCAAGAACGATCTGACGCCCAACTTTGTTCCCAGCGCCAGCAACATTCCAGTCTGGATTGTCAAGTCCAACGGCGATCGTGTGGAGGCTAAGCTGAACAACTTTGTGGAGAAGGCAACGTCCCAGAGCGGTTTCGGTCAGGATGAGGTCACCATTGTGCTGACTGGTCTGCCCCAGACGACGCCAACCATCAGGAAGGCTCTGCGCATACTGGAACAGGCCTATCTGCAGCGTTACAACCTTCAGGAGCAGCTGAAGAACTCCCAGCAGCAGCAGCAGCAGCAGCAGCAACAGAACCAGCAGGAGAAGAGCAAGGATTACGAGTCCACCTCCAGCGAGGAGACCGCCGATGACTGGAAAAACGCCAAGACCACCAGCGGCAATTTGATCGTAAGCACAAAACGATAGGAGGAAACCTCCCCCTTTCAGAGTCTAATTATCCTCCTCATTCTCATTCTTGCTCAGATCATTGACTTGGGATCCACTCTGACGAACTTCAAGCGTTACGCCATGCTCGACATTGAAGGCACCGGTGCCATGATCGGCCACACACTGGCCGACCTCACCAACAAGGGTGTGCCATATGAGATCATCCATGTGATTGGACAGGGTATCGCTGCTCACGTTGCTGGTGCCGCTGGTCAGGACTTCACTGCCCACACCGGCCACAAGCTGCGCCGTATCACCGGTCTGGACCCCGCCAAGATTCTCTCCCAGCGTCGCGGTACTCTAGTTGGTCTGTCGCGTGGTGATGCCGATTTCGTCGATGCCATCCACACCTCCAGCCTCGCCTTGGGCACACGCATGCGTAACGGTGATGTTGACTTCTATCCTAACGGTGTTATGCAGGGTGTTCCCGGTGCCCAGAACGTGATCGAGGCTGCCATGCGTGCGACCCGCTACTTCGCCGAGTCGGTGCGTCCTGGTGGTGAACGCAACTTCCCCGCTGTCGTCGCCAAGTCCCTGCAGCAGTACAAGAAGAACGATGGCTATGGCAAGCGCACCTACATGGGCATCGATGCCGACTTCGATCTCCAGGGTGACTATGTGCTCGAGGTCAACGAGAAGAGCCCCTTCGGCAAGCGCAACCCTGCCCAAAAGCAGATCTCCTACCACGGCAGCCATCGTGAGAATTAAGTCAATAACGACGACGACTAGAAGCACAAACAATAATGAATTAGCCCACACATAAAAAAAAAGAAAAAACCCATTTTTATAAAAAACCATAAAAAAATAAATATCGAGCATATTTGCATATTGCAATTAAATGATGTTTTAAATTTTGCGGGCGTTAGCTTATCGATAGATGTTAGCAGTTATCGACAGTCACTCGTTGCCTTGCAGTGCAATTTTTAAAGCTACAGCTTATCGATAGCCAGCTGCAATCGACATGTAACATTTTTAAACCTATGATCTATCGATAGCAAGGTAAAAGCAAGCGTGGTTGGTTTAAAAGTTTCGCGCCTTGCACTTGGCGTCATTTAAGGCACAGCTGTTGTATGTATACAAAAAAACTTGTACACCATATGCTCGCCCCTTATGCGTGTGTGTGCGTACTCGCAACTTGTGGCAAGAGCATGCGCCATGTGCGTTTTTAAATGTCAAAGTTGAACGCTGCTCTTACAGAGGTTGCCACGAAGGCATCATGAAAGCTGGCAATACGGCACGACTACGATTACGGGGCTAGTAAAATAGATTACAGTGCCACAGTGACAAGAACAAACAAGCGTATGCATGTTTGTTTGTTTGTTTGATTGTTGATTTTCCTGTTTCCGCAGAAACAACGACGCACCAACGTCACGAATGTTTTCCCTCTTTTTGTTATTGTTGCTGTTTTCTGTCTGTCCTGTTTGCTTTGATGGGGTTACCATTATCGTTGGACTCTGGAGCCCCAATACCCACATACATACGATCCAACTAATTCATCATCCAGACAGCTTTGCATATGGCCCAATACATGCCCATGAGTGTCTTTGTATGTGTGTGTGCAAATACACACATACATACATACATATGTATGTAGCTAGGGGTGCTAGGCCAAGTGCGACCTTTGCGTCAGTCTGTTACATAGAACCCCCAGCAGAGCCTCTACATTCCCTCTCACCGTCCATCAAACGACCAAAACCCCCACCCTACGGGCGCAAACAAAAAACGCTAGCGGCAAACAAGGGCAGCTTTGCTCATTCTCTCTCCGGGTACAACAAGGACGTGACACCTGAGGTACACACAGGTTGGAAATCAGAATACGACGAAATAATTGTGAAATCTAATTTGTAGAACCCATTTCACAAATTTCCGTTGCCTACGGCTTAGACAGAAGTGCGATTAAGAGCTTTTTTGTGTGCGATTTGGCGCTTTCTCGCGCGCGCATTCCGATCAGAACCCTAACGGGTGTTCCGACAACGATTAGCCAATTAAATGCAGATTAGTACAATCAATTGCAAAGTATAAAATATATTAAAATGTTTGTAACCGATTAGAAAATTAAAACATAAAGTTATACTATTTCAATTCTAAAATACATTTACTTGATATGTTGAGCTTTCTATAATTTCAGAAAATATTGATAAAGACAACTATTAATAAGTATAGCTCGCTTTGGAAAATGAAAATTAAGACAAAACAATCATAGAATACACGTTATTTCAATTCACGAATTAGACATAATTGAATTAGAATTTGATAGAAAGAGCTTTCTATAATATAAATAAATATAATAAGCAATTGTGAAACAAAGTAAAATTAATACAATCATAGCACATGGCAAAAAACATTTAAATGTGTTAATTGGACCTAATTAAAATAAAAAAAAGCTTTCTAAAACAAGTAATATATCAAAACCAAGCGCTCGTCGGCCGGTTGAGCATGTCTCTTACTTATCTCTAATTCTCCCGAACTGATTGGGTTTCTTCGACTCCAGCAAATGTTCAATCGGCTTATGCCTGCTTATTGTGAAGTAGGAACAAATTAAAAATATATGCACCTTACATATTTTGTCAATTTTAATTTTATTGTGATTCACTTTTCCCTTTGAATTGATTTGTAATGCCACTAAAACTTATGACATCATATTATTTTTTGTACAGAGTTTACCATTAATGCGCTTTTCAATCTTACAATTCGTTGCCCTGGAATTACATTAGATTTTTACAAGGAATCTTATTATCTAAATTAATTGAATTGTTTCTTATTGAGTACTTTAAAATTAAAAACATAAAATATGTCGACTGCCTAAATACATAACAAAGTTAAGCACAGCGCATGCTTTCATTTCAGCTACCGTTTGTTGGAATGCCCCATGAGAGCGTGCGCTCTTGCTTTCCCTCTCTCTTTCTCTCTCTCTCTGTTTCTCCCGCTCGTTCTGTTCACTATCTCAGCTTGTTGGCAGCAGCTGCTGCCTTGCTTGCTGTTTCTGTTTCGTATTCGTTTTCAGTTCAAAAGCGAACGCGGACGTGTGTCGGTCGTTGCAGCCGTCGCTCGCTACGCCTACGCTCTCGTTCTGTTTGTACGTTTTGTGATTGCAAAAATCAGCAAGCAGCGCAGCTAGCAGCAGAAGCAGCAGCAGCAGAAAGGCAAGAAAATTAAACAACAAATTTTCATTTTAGCGCCTCTCTGCGCCTTTGTTGTTTGTTGTTTTTGTTTACTTTTGACGCGTTCGCGAAAAGTTTGCTGTAAAAAATTAACGGCGGCGGCGGCCAATCAAGGCAGAAAAATTATTGTTTTCCTTTTTGTTGTTGTGCATTTGGATTTTTGTTATTGTTTTTAATCGCGCACAGCTGCTGCGAATAGATTGTGAGTTCAATACATATGCAAATACATATATTGACATTGGTGTACGTGTGTGCTGTTTGTTGTTTTGGTTGGTCTTGTTGTTGTTATTATGGCCAAATTGTTGCAAGAAAATTGACAAATGCGCAAAACAGTAAGGATAACTCTGCCCTTTGTGTGTGTGTGTGGTGTGCATGTGTGCGCGTAAACGTAAATGCGTAAGCTCAGAGCCTGGGCTAGAGCTTTACGTGCTTCTCTATCTTTCTCTCATTCGCACTCATGTCTCTATGTCTCCTCCAGCTCCCAAGGTTTCTATCCCAATAATAACAAATACAACAACAGGCACGCTGTGCCATGCTGCACTAACACACATTTACGTTATGCGTATATGTAAGTGGGTGCGAATATTACACATGCGAATGCCTCCCCTCCTGACTCTGCATCTCTCTCCCATCCTCTCTCACTTACTCTCTCTGTTGCTTGCTGTCTCCTATGTACTGCATGCACATGTATATATGTATGTGTGTTTGTGTGTGTGCGTGATAAGAACTTTTCATGCTGCATTTTGGCATTTAAATTTCTCCCGCTCATACTCCCTGCCCCTTCTCTGACCCTTCCTGTTCCTATGCCAAATTTCCTTTGCGTGACTAGGCCACACTTTTCCAAGGCAAATGTTGTGCGTGTGCGTATGTGTTGCGTGTGTGATTTGAGCTCCCAAAACGGCGACGAGCTCGAATGAATTTTCCTGGTTTTTCTCCCAGTTGTAAAATTGAAATTGTGATTTTCTTTTTTTGTTGTTTTTTTTTTTTTTTGTTTTGTTTTTGGTTTGTTGTCTTTTGCTCAACGCTGTTTTTGTTATTGTTGTGGTTGAGAGCTTGAGCCTTAGGGATAACAAAACAGGCAACAATAACAACAACAACCAACAAAAATGTGTGCGCTGTGCGCGCGCAACGGCTTGAGCTGTTAATTTGCTGTTGTTGTTGGTGTTGTGGCTGCTGCTGTTGCTTCTGTTGGTTATTCTTATAAATTATTAATAAACATAAAGCGCGCCACAGGTGTGCACAGAGAGCCTCGAATCTCCCCCTCCCCATCCATGACACACTCTTTCAGTTAACACTCTTCTTTGTATTTACATTCGCATTCGCACACTCGCATTGGTAGTTGTGTTTGTACTTGATGTTTGCATGCTTTTGCATGCGTGTGTGTGTGTATGTGTGTCAAGACTTTGCCCACTTTTTGTGTTGCTGCTGCTCAATTTGTTGGCCCTTTGTACAAGGGTGCAAGCAGCAGCTGCTTCAAATTGTCCCCAACCGCAAGCAGGTACAACAACAACATTTGTGGGTACTAAAGCACTGTGAATCACTTGGTTACCCACATTGTACTCAGTTATAGCCTAAGTGGGCCCATAAATGCATTTGATACTATTCATTTGGTTATTCTTATGTACCTTGCAGCTGCTACAGATTGTACAGAACCAGAACAACACCAAGTCTAGTTGTAGGTACAAATGGAATAGATTTAGTTGCTGATAGATATGAATCAGTGTTAAGTTGTAAGCAATTGAACCTAAATCACGTCAATTATATGCATTTGGTACATTCAATTTTGTTATTCTTGTGTCGCAGCTGCTTCATATCTTACTATTTAGGTACAATGCAAGGTACAACACAAGAGCAACAATAATGGCGGGTACAAATGCCACACAAAATCAACTTGCACCCATTGGTAGCCAAAGCAAGCTGCAATTAATGATGAATTGTTTCACTTGGGTACGGCTGCTGTTCTGAACGTACTAATCGTTTGTACATATTTTATATCTGAAACAGATGTGTGTACAAATGCAACACCTTTAATCAATTTGTACGCATTGGTACCCATAACTAGCTGCGCAATAGTTGCAATTCACTTTACTTTGGGTACACCTCAATCTCATATGTATGTACACATATTTTAGCTAGAATTCTAAAACGGTACAGCACTGAAGCACTGAAGCATGTACCCACTGGGAGAGGCTTCCTGAAAGCAATTACCAGATATAATTATAGAACACTTTCGCAGTATGCTTGTTTTTCATATATCAAGTATGCATGGATACATGTATAAAAATCTGCACTTAAAACTGTTTATAAATAGCTTCAGTTTAAAAGATTAATTCAACTTTTTTTGTTATATTCCAAATTAGACTGAGTTTTTTTGTTGCTTCTGGAAATAAACACATTAATTCCTCTCAAGTGGCAAATGTGCTTCTGATGATCCGACGTAAATTTATTAACAATTCTCCATTAACACATACACACACACATACGCTTACTCATATTCGTACTATTTTCGCTGCTGTCTCTCTCTCACTCTGTCACTCTGTCGTTGCGTCGCTTCCGGGGGGCTTTCACGTTCAATTAGTTCTGCTTGAATGGTCAGCAGCAGCAGCAGCGCCGAAGGCAGCGACAGCGTCGGCGCGACGTCAACGTTGGCAGCGCCCGGCATTTATTACCGTTTGCGCTTTTTGGGTTTTTTGCCTCTTTTTCTTTTTTGGTCTTCTTCTCGTTTTTTTTTGTACACTCTTCAACATTTGTTTGTGTCCAATTACTGTGGCAATTTATTCATCAGGCAGCAAAGCGTGCAAACAATAACAACGATAGCGAACCTCACACCACAAGGGAGGCAGACCAACTAAGGAGAGCAGCAGCAGCACCTGCTCCTCATCTTCTTCTTCTCCTTTTCCCTCTCTTTTTCATTCTCTTTACTTCTCGTTATTGAGTGAATGCCTATAAGCGCATTACGTACATTGCGATTGTTGCTGTTTCTGTTGTTGTTGTGGAATGTTTTACCGTTACTATGCAAACTTTTTGTCGCACACATGATAAAAGTCTCTTCTTTGTACCGCTTTCTGCACCTCTCTCCCCTTCGCACTCTTCTGCCGCAACCAGCCATCCACGCTCCTCTTTTTCTCTCTCCTCTGCAGCTCTTCTCGCGCCTTTGACACACGCTTGATCGTCATAAAACAAACTGTAAAATGACAGACAGGCTATAAACACGACCCTCGTTCGTGTTACGTGCAAAGTGCACAGATTCCCACACAGAGAGTTACCTACATATAAAACAGTATAAATATGTATGCATGATATAGTACATTAAACATACCATACAAACATACTACATTGTTATTTATTTTTTTTTTTTTGTTTTGTTTATAACGAGTGCAAACACACACAAGTATACTCATACACATGATTTCATTGTTGTTTACCGTGATACAAGTATTATATGTATGCATGTATGTATGTACAATGTATAAAGAGCAGAGATAATTTGGTGAAAAGTTGAATAAGTCTCACAAGAGTGACAAAAACATTATGCAATGTTTAAATGTGTAGGTACATACATACATATGTATGTATGTATGTATATGCATATATTTCTCATTGTATTTTTATCAAATTCTTATCTACCCATTAAAATACTATCCCCAAAAAGGTAGTCAAACTGTCAGTACAGATAAAGCTTATGCAAAAAAACTATCCATCAAATCTTGGTTTATCAATCGGTTTCGATACATAAACTCTATAAAATAAGGTTGTTATTGGTATTTCTTGCGAAAAGTCTTCTTGGTATACCATAAGGTATCCTCAAGATCAATAAGCAGTTTAATAATCCTTTCGATCATATCTAATGATGTACATACAAACTCTATAAACTTTTTTTTTATTGAAATTTTTCAAAATTCTTCTTGGAGTATTCAAAGTTATCCTCCAGATCCATCAACAGCTTAATAATTATTTTCATTTCTATATGATGTATGCATAACTCTATAAAGTTAAGATTTTTAATGAAACTTTTCGAAACTCTTCTTGGAGTATTCAAAGTTATCCTCCAGATCAATAAAAAGTTAAATATTGATTTTGTATTCATTGAAATTAGCCAGTTTTTTAATACTGAAATAAAAAACTGCGTATTTTTTTATTTTTATCTTAATTGCATTTTTGGTTAAAGTCTTTTTTGCGGTTAACACAATTCCGGCCTACTTTCACCATATGCCCATCGTATATGGAGAGGGTCTCTCTTCATAAACCACCGCAGTTTTTTTTATTGCCACAATTTCGTTTAAAGCTTTTGGCAGGAAAATTGAGCTTAAATTAAAATCTCATACAATATTCTCGTAGCCGTAATCCTGCACTCTGATTTACCCTTGACCTGACCTTTTCGAAAAGGCTTTTCGTTGTTATATGCGAAAATCATTAGCCTAATTGGCATAATCTCTAGCGCTGGAGAGCGCATTAGAGCTTGAAATGTCAATGTAGAGATATGGTTTATGTATTTATAAATGTAGCACAATTACAATATGAACATTCATATGTACATATGTATAATTCGCCCACTGCAAACATCTTCCGGTTTCTGTTTCCTGTTTCCTTCTCCTGCAGATCTCGTGCAAATGTCATCGTGTCATAGTATCTATGATGACTATCGCTTAGGTAACTAGCGTGACACGTGTGTGTATATCTGTTTGTATGTGTGTGTGTATGCAAAACTGCCATGTAACATATTTCTGCCATTCTTCCTCTCTCTCTCTCTCTCTCTGTTTCTTTCCCCCTCTTGCTCTATCTTGCTTTTGCCTTGTTCGCCTTTGTTGTCCCCCATAATTATTGATTACTGCTTTAGTGCTTCTTGCAGTATTGTTATTAAGTGGGCATATATCCAACACACACTTGGGGGCGTCCCATCATGTAGTGCCATCTCATATGTGTACTTCATATGCTATAGTGTATGTTGGCGCAAGGCAACATTGGCAATCATGAAATGTTATTAATTAAGTTCCAATTGCTCGAGAGAGAAAGAGAGAGAGGGAGAGAGAGAGAGGGAGAGAGAGTAGTCGCTAAGTGCCTGCGTGCAAGGCTAAGTCCATTAGGCAAATAGGTCTCTAGGTGCACCTATCGACCTAGTAAATATATAGGAGGGTGCCATCATACCATGTTGCACTTAAGGAAATGTCTTGGAAGCGTTACAAATTTTATTGAATTTTTATTTTATACATATTTATAGAATTTCTTTCTTTATATAATATTAACAAATAACAAATGATTATTGCAGTGTTTTCTCCGACTCTTTTTTGCTTAGTGTATTTTGCGTATGTGTGCTTTTCTGTCGCAAGCCAAGGCAAATGATATTCAAGTACTCGCTAAGCTTCGCCTACGCAGCTGCAAAAATGCCATGAGAGAAAAAAAAAAAAAAAAAAATAAAATAAAATATAGTGAAACGTTTCTGTCAAGCGGCATAAACAATTTATCACAGATAAAATGATAAGATTAAAACGACATGCGTACTCTCGCCCCACCAGGTGGAGGGAATTTGGATTGGGGTTGGGGTTAAGGGGGGTGCGTCGAGTCGAGTTGAAGTGCTACTGTGTGACGGGTCTCATGAGCACATTTAATCATACAACAGCTATCCGTTACACACTCACACACACACACACATGCACAGACGATATGTCTGCACAGGTCAGTTTGGAATTGGGTGAGGGGAGAGGGATGGGGACGAGTTACGACTTTGCTCCAAATTGCGTTCAAACACTTGAAAAGGCTTCAAGCTCTTAAGGTCATTTGAGGTCTTAATAGAAGCGAAGTAGAGCTGAATTTATAACTATGGTTATTAAAAGGGATTATCCACTTAAAATGGCAGAGATGAAGAAGTTGAGAGAATGCCAGGCTAGAAGATACTCAGTAATACCAAATCGTAATATTCAAAAATGGCTTCAATTTGTTCTTGGTTCACATGCCTAAAGATAATTCTGAAGGGATATCTTTGAATTAAGGCAGAGTAATGATTGATAGAAGTTGAAATACGATTGTATTGTATTTACAGGGAATAACAAAAATGGAATCATTTAGCAATATTGTCTAGTTTACAACAAGGTCAAAATAAAGTTGTGTCACTCCCTCTAATCCCCAGATGGCTTAGAGAGTTAAGAGAGAAAGAGAGAGAGAGAGATGACCTTGCTTTCGCCTCGCTCTACTAAGCAAATGAATCTAGAGAGCCATTACTTTTGCATTATAAAACATTAGATGTAGTTAACACTTAATGAGCTAGTTTTAACCCTTATGCCGGCTCACGTCTTCAGGTTTCTCGTAACACATACTTCACCTTGGTCAGTGTTGTCCCATTTATTTTTGCCCATCATAATATTTTGCATACACAATTTGCAGCTGACTGACTGAACAATTGTCAAATAAATCGCTGTGATTATTTATTATTGTTCGCTGTTCCATTCCAGTCGGCACATTTTGTTTCTTTATCTTTATTGCCCTTGTTGGCGATATATGGCGGTATACTTGTACATATGTATATTAAAATGCCTCGTCTAATGTACAGGTAAACAGGTTGTACTCTCTAATTGGGGACTACGCAATTACTTATCGGACATCGTGCCGATCGTAGTTCGCTTTGTCAGACGTCACATCGATCGTAAACGGATTGATAAACGAATATTACTATGTCTGTAGTTGGTTGTTGCAGAGTTCTCAAGACTTGTGGAATTGTACAGTCAGTCAGGGGTGGTTGAAATATCTAAGTTGATATTATATCAATTTACATTGAAATTTATAGAAATTATTTATATTTTCTATACTTTAATTATACGTACTTTCATTGTGTACACTGTCAAATAAAGCAGTATATTTATATGAAATTTCACCAGAATAGAAACGAATAATGACTTTAGGATGAAGATAATATAGATAAGTATATTATAAAGATATAGTTCTAAATATTGTACAGTGCGATTAGAACTCTTCTATCAAACTTGAAGACTCTTTCTTTTCTCTGTCGTTAGGTTAAATTGCCCTCCCTCTATCAAAGACAGACGTCTTTCTTCCCCTTCTTCAGATAATTAAATTGATTTAGCTCTCAAGTAAGGCATTTTATACTGTTGGGATTCTTTTCTCTCTTAGGAATCTTCTATCAAAGTTGAAGACTCTCTCTCTATCTTTCTTCCCCTTCTTCAGATAATTATATTAGAAAGACTTAGCTCTAAAGTAAGGCAGTTAAGACTGTTGGGATTATTTTCTCTCTTTCTCCACGAAATTCTATATATTACTCTCTTCCCCTTACTCTCTAGAGAGAGACTCTCTCTCTCTCTCTATTATTTACTCATTTTCTGTCTATCTTCCTCTTGTGCTCTCGTTCTTTCTCGTTTCTAACACTCTTAAAGGTCATTGCAAATTGTTTAGTCGTTGCTCTCTTGTTGTTTGTTGTCTAGTGTGTCTTCTTGCCCAGTTGTTGTTGTTGCGGTCGTCTTATTATTTTTGTTGTTGTTATTGTCCAGTTGCCGTTGTCAGCAGTCAACAATAAATCCAATTAGCGAAAGCGGTTCAAGGTAACAGCAAAAATTATGCAAGATAAACCAAATTCGCTTTGTATTTGCCTTTGTTCTTCCTGTTGTTGTTGTTGTTGTTGTCGTCGTCGTCGTTGTTCTAGTGGTTGTTGTAGTTGTTGTTGTTGTTGTTCTAGTTGTTGTTGGCAATGTAAGCTGAGACGACCTCATCGGTATTTTCATTTTCATTGACGTTCTCATTTTCATTTTGGAACTGCTGCCTGTAGTTCTCTAATTGACAGCTTGAGTACCAGTCTGACAGACTGTCTGTCCTTCTGTCTGTCCGTCTGTCGGATTGTCTATGCCTCTGTCCGTCTGTCCCACAGTCTGCCTGTCTCTCCATCTGTCTATCCGTATCTGCCTGTGTGTTAGCCTCGTTAGCTGTTCTCCGTCCCTTGGCGAATCAATAAACGAAATTGTAATTTACATTTTAGAGCTCGCTCCGTGAAGCACAAATTACACGGAAGCCATAGCAACTAACTAACCTAAAACAGGCCGCCCCTTCCCCTCTCGCCACCCGTCCTCATCCTTCTTCAATACCGTATACTCGACACCCTAAGTTCTCCATCTCTCTCTCCCATTACTAGGAGCAGCAGCATGTCGATATGCTCCTCATCGTCCTCAGTCAGCCGAAATTTAATCCAACCTTGCCACATTTGCAGGTCATAGACGCCAGCAACGCCTCAGCCATGCGCAGCAGAAGCAGCAGCGGCAACAACATCAGCCAGAACAACAACAACAACAACAACAACGGCAGCGACAACTGGTGCAACAACAGCAACAACAACAACAGGAACAGCAACAGCAGCAGGCACAACAATCGATGATTGCCTAAGAGCAGAAACTAAATAGAGAGAGAGAGATAGAGAGAGCGAGAGAGGAAGAGCCCGAAAAATAGCAAGAGCGCAAGAAAGAGAGAGAGCAAGAGAGAGAGGGGGAGTGGAAACCTTAAGCCCGCCGTAATACACCAAACTCATATTCTGACCAATCTCAACAACAATCGCAATGCTGATCAAGGAGTATCGCATACCGCTGCCCCTCACCGTCGAGGAGTATCGCATAGCACAGCTGTACATGATAGCGGTAAGTCAAGAGAGAGAGAGAGAGAGAGAGACAAAGAGAAGAGAAAAAGACTTCTCTCGAGAGATCATATAAACACTATGGCTAAGCACAGAAAGATGCTATATATTCTGAAATGTGCCGGGATTCTTATAAGATATTAATAATATGAGATATTGATTATAAAAAGTTTTGACTTATTTCTTTGGTCCAATCTACTTTATTATAAGTTGTAATACAACATTTATTTATTTATGTTGTTTATTAGTCTGAAATATTTATTCGTTTGAGTGATCGTACATTTGCTTTCGTCAGAAAAATAGAGCAACGGGATTGATTGTACATTCGGGTCGTTAGAGACTTATTTCTCCAAAAAAATCCATTTATAATTTTCAATCCCGGCACTTTTATGCCCATATAGTATAATTGTAATGCTATAAAATATCGATTAAGTGGCTTATAATAGTTTTACTATCATTTCCCTATCTGTTTGCAAATTTTGCAAACTTTTACTTGCAATTTTCATCTCCACTCAGAAAGACATTAGTGGAGCAAGCTTTAGAAGTTGATTTAACTCAAAAGTTGAGAGTTTACTAAGCCGATAAACTTAAGGGGCACAAGAACAACAAACATAATGAAAAACTTTTCGATGGAAACAAATAAAGTTTTGTTTATAACGAAGCATTGTTAATGGAAATGAAAAAAAAACCTTCTACTTCCCTCCATGCAGATGGATATGCAAATTCCGGAACCTTTGAATGGGGATAATGAATGAATTTCACAATAAATTGCAATGGTTGACCAAACACACAATTTGTACAGAGTACACACAAAGACACACACACACACACATAACATGCTTACTCACACATATGGGTACGCAAGCAGGAAAGTCTGAATGGGTTTCAATTCGTAGAACCATTAATTATTGGCCTTCGGGAGAATTGTATTCATTTCATGCCATGCATTTGATTTACACTTTGCCTTAAATTAGAAATTTAAGATTATTCAAGTGAAATAGCACAAAGTAATGATTTATTTATTTTTAAATACAGAAAAAGAGTCGAGAGGAGAGTCACGGCGAGGGCAGCGGCGTCGAGATCATTATCAATGAACCCTATAAGGATGGACCTGGCGGCAAAGGGCAATACACGAAGAAGATCTATCATGTGGGCAGTCATTTACCTGGATGGATCAAAAGTGAGTAAAGAGAAGGGCTTAAAAGAGAAGCTCTGCAGGTGCAGCCTAATATGAAAGAACATGTTCATGAAATGTGTATTGCATACTTATGGGAGCGTGAACTGTCGAAGAATATGGATTAAATAACAGTATGTATTATTATATATTATATTCTCTTCAGGTCTTCTGCCAAAGAGTGCGTTGACCGTCGAGGAGGAGGCATGGAATGCGTATCCATACACGCGCACACGCTACACCTGCCCCTTTGTGGAGAAGTTCTCGCTGGATATCGAGACCTATTATCATCCGGATAACGGATACCAGGATAATGTATTCCAGTTATCGGGCAGCGATCTGCGTAATCGTGTTGTCGGTTAGTTCTGTTTACTGCGATTGATCTTGTGTATATTCGGGCTGTTATCGATAAATCTTTTCAATTTACAACAGATGTCATCGATATTGTGAAGGATCAGCTGTGGGGCGGTGACTATGTCAAAGAGGAAGATCCCAAGCATTTTGTCTCTGACAAGACTGGACGTGGACCGCTGGGCGACGATTGGCTGGAGGAATATTGGCGTGAGGTCAAAGGCAAAAAGCAGCCGACCCCACGCAATATGTCCCTGATGACGGCCTATAAGATTTGTCGCGTGGAATTCCGTTATTGGGGCATGCAAACCAAATTAGAGAAGTTCATACACGATGTGGCATTGCGCAAGACAATGTTGCGTGCCCATCGTCAGGCCTGGGCATGGCAGGACGAATGGTATGGCCTGACCATTGAGGATATACGCGAATTGGAACGTCAGACCCAACTGGCGCTGGCCAAGAAAATGGGCAGCGGCGAAGAGTGTAGCGATGGTTAGTCTACAATAGAATCCTTGACTCGTTTTCCTTTCCTCTTACAAATTCACTTTACCCCAACTCAATCTTGCAGCTGAAAGCATTTCTGAACAGTATGTGAGCAGCTCAACAGCGGCGCCAGCTACATTGGATGAACGAAAGAAATCTGCGCCCGCTGTGCCACCCATTGTTACCCAGCAGCCGCCCAGTGCCGAGGCAAGTTCCGATGAGGAGGACGACGATGAGGATGATGAGGATGAAAACGATAATGTCGGCGCCAGTGTCGAATTGGGTGCCCAAAACGCATCCAATAATCAACGTTCGCGTTCGCAGAGCATTCAATTGGCCAACAAGGGCAAGTTCGGCTCCAAAGGCGCCCTTCACTCGCCGGTGGGCTCAGCGCACAGCTTTGATCTGCAGGTGAGTGTGGAAGGAGTAGTGTAAATGATGAATGGATGGATGGATGGAATGATGCGTGCTTCGCCCACTTTGCCTATCCCGCTGCTTTTGGCTGCCTAGTTATTGTCTTTGTCCACTTGGATGTTGTCTTTGTTGTGATTTCCTGCTTCATCTTTGAATGTCATCATTTTGTCTCTGTCACTTCTGTTACATTTCTTAAGTTGCCTACAAGAGGAACCCAGAACTTTGGTATATCTTTTCAAAACCTTATCATTTACAAGTTTTCTCTTTTCATTCAAGTCCACCCCAGAATTTGTTTTGCGATTCGCAATATGATAAGTTTAGTTGTTAATAACAGTTTTGCTTTTCATAACTTGAAAGACGCAATTAGTTATTAAATGCATTAACAAATAAATAACGTTTTTATAAGGTTTTTCATTTACTTTTCCAAACTACAAACTACAACTACAAAATTCTGAAAAATATGATAATTACTCTATTAAGCCGTTAATAATATTTTAGCCTTTTTCTTCTCTGGATAGAACTTATAAGTGTTCATAACTTGTAAGTGCTCATCAATTATTAAATGCATTTGCAAATAAAATAAGTTTTCAAAGGGTTTTTTATTCCTTAAAGTTTTCAAACTATAAACTACGCTAACAAAATTCTGAAAAATATAATAAATATTCCATTTAGTTGTTAATAATATTTTAGCCTTTTTCTTTACTGGATAGAACTTATAAGTGTTCATAACTTGTAAGTGCTCATCAATTATTAAATGCATTTGCAAATAAAATAAGTTTTCAAAGGGTTTTTTATTCCTTAAAGTTTTCAAACTACAAACTACACCAACAGAATTCTGAAAAATATAATAAATATTCCATTTAGTTGTTCATAATTTTTTCGCTGAAAAAAACTTATAAGTGTTCATAACTTGTAAGTGCTTATCAATCATCAAATGCATTTGCAAATAAAATAAGTTTTTAAATGGCTTTTCACAGTACAAATTACACTTGTAGCTGTACACATTTATATATATGTGTAAAGTTTTTCTTATATCATCTGAACTTTAAATACTTTTATGGAATTAACGTTCCATTCAAAAAATTCGATTGTATTTTATGTAAATTATCATTGTAATTGCATTTTTTCATTGTGTGTCTTTAATCTTTTGGTGCAATTAAAATAGTTATATATATATATTATATTTGTCTCATTTTGTTGCAAAAAAATGTATGTATATAGAACATGCGTTCCACACAGTGAAATTCGAAAGTATAAATTGCAATTGTTTCTTTGTTTTTTTGTCCCGTCTCTTTTTTCTGTTTGTGTCTCCATCTCGATGGAGCTGAGTTATTTAAAATGCAAAAAAAAATAATCTTTGATTTGTTCTTGTCATACAAAACTACCGTAAACCAATCCACAAACCAATAACAACAAAAAAACAACAACACAATCCACACCGTACCCGAAATTGAACACCGTACAAAATTAACCGAGCAGAGCAAAAAGCCGCATGCAAAGACAGCGCCACGCCGACATGTAAGTTCCAGTACCCAGTCCCCTCGTGCCCGCCCCGTTCCCACCAGTAGCTGGTACCAGTTCCCGTTCCCGTTCCAGCTCCAGCTCCAACTCCAGCTCCCATTGCAGTTCTAGCCTTACCCTTTTGTGGACTTTAGTTTAGATCGTTTGCCCATCAAAAAAAGAGCAGCCCGCAAATGAAGCGCACAATCAGAAAATGTCTAAAATCAATAAAATCTTATTTTGCTTCACAGGTGGCCAATTGGCGCATGGAACGTCTCGAGGTGGACTCCAAATCCAATTCGGATGAAGAGTTCTTCGATTGTCTGGGTGAGTACATATATGCTTTATAGTCTCCAGGCCAGCTAAAAATGTTTCATCTTACAGATACAAACGAGACCAACTCGCTGGCCAAGTGGAGCTCTTTGGAGCTGCTGGGCGAGGGCGATGACAGTCCGCCACCGCATGGTGGAAGCTCGAGCGGCAGCGGTGGTACCAGCGGCGGCGGCGGCGGTGGCGGTGGCATTGGCAGCGCCGGCATTTCTGGCTCGGGAGGACGGCATAAACAGGAGGACAGCATTTTTAATCAGGACTTTCTTATGCGTGTCGCCTCAGAACGCGGCAATAAGCGACAATTGCGTTCCTCGGCGAGCATTGATCGCAGTCACGACTCATCGCCGCCAGGCTCACCGAGCACACCATCTTGCCCGACCACCATACTGGTATTGGTGGTGCATGCCGGCAGCGTTCTGGATGCAGCTAGCGAGCTGACCGCCAAGAAGTCGGATGTAACCACTTTTCGGGGATCATTCGAGGCGGTTATGCGACAACATTATCCCAGTCTGTTGACCCATATGACCATCAAAATGGTGCCATGTCCATCGATCTGCACCGACGCACTGGGCATCCTCTCCAGTCTCAGCCCGTACTCGTTCGATGCATCCCCCTCGGCTGCTGACATACCAAATATAGCGGATGTGCCCATCGGTGCGATACCATTGCTTGCCGTGGCCTCACCGGAGTTCCAGGAGACGGTTAATAAGACAGTGGCCGCCGCCAATATTGTGTATCATGAGTTCCTTAAATCGGAGGAGGGTCACGGCTTCTCTGGCCAAATAGTTATGCTCGGCGATTCGATGGGTTCCCTGCTGGCCTACGAGGCGCTGTGTCGTGCCAATGGCAGTCAGCCCAATACTGGTTCCTCGGTTTGCACAACAGGAGGCGGTGGCGGCGGTGGCGGCGCTGGAGGTGATTGTGGTCGCATGTCGCGCATGGATGATGAAGAACGTTTTATAGAAGCGGATTTGGATGCAAAACGTCTGCTAGTGGCGCCCTCACCACGTCGCCGACGTTCGAGCTCATCGAGCGATTCACGTGCCACCAAATTAGACTTTGAGGTCAGCGATTTCTTTATGTTCGGTTCACCGTTGTCTGTCGTTCTGGCCGCACGGAAGTTGCATGACTCAAAGACGGCACTGGCCAGACCCAATTGCCATCAGGTGTACAATCTGTTTCATCCAACCGATCCGATTGCCTCACGCCTGGAGCCATTGCTCAGTGCTCGCTTCTCCATTCTGGCGCCTGTCAATGTGCCACGATATGCCAAGTATCCCCTGGGCAATGGGCAGCCGCTGCATTTATGTGAGTTACCTTCGCATGGATTAGACACGCACAGCACTAAATCTGGCCTCTCTCTATCACTCCCTCTCTCTCTCTCTCTCTCTTTCTCTCTCTCTATCCCTTGCTATCTGTCTCATTCTATTACATGCAGTGGAGGTAATACAATCGCATCCGCAGCATTTCAATGATGGCAACAATTTACTTGCGGGGCGACGACTCTCCGATGCCTCCATGCAGAGCACCATTTCGGGTCTTATCGAGAACGTCTCGCTGAGCACGATCCACTCGCGTAAGTAACTTTACTTAACGTTGTGTAAATAAACCTAATTCATTTTACTCTACTTTCAGTTCAGAACAAATGGTGGGGCACCAAGCGATTGGACTATGCCCTCTATTGCCCAGAGGGATTGAGCAATTTTCCTGCCCATGCCTTGCCGCATCTATTTCATGCCAGTTATTGGGAGAGTCCCGATGTTATTGCGTTCATTTTGCGTCAAATTGGCAAATTCGAGGGTATTCCTTTTGTGGGCTCCAATGACGACAAGGACAATGCTTCGTTCCATCCCGGACAGCCGCGTGAGAAATGGATTAAGAAGCGTACGTCGGTTAAGTTGAAGAACGTGGCAGCCAATCATCGGGCTAACGATGTCATCGTCCAGGAAGGCAGAGAGCAGCGTTTGAATGCACGCTTCATGTACGGCCCATTGGATATGATCACGCTGCATGGAGAGAAGGTCGATGTGCATATTATGAAGGATCCACCGGCTGGCGAATGGACATTCCTTACCACCGAAATGACCGATAAGAATGGACGCATCTCGTACAGCATACCTGATCAAGTGTCTCTCGGTTATGGCATCTATCCGATCAAAATGGTCGTGCGCGGCGATCATACTTCTGTGGACTGTTATATGGCCGTAGTGCCGCCCATGACAGAGTGTGTGGTCTTTAGTATCGATGGTTCCTTTACGGCATCGATGTCGGTGACTGGGCGTGATCCCAAGGTGCGTGCCGGCGCCGTTGATGTCTGTCGTCATTGGCAGGAACTTGGTTACTTGTTGATCTACATCACGGGACGTCCGGACATGCAACAGCAACGCGTCGTCTCGTGGCTGAGCCAGCACAATTTTCCACATGGCCTAATCTCGTTCGCCGACGGCCTGTCCACCGATCCGTTGGGCCATAAGACGGCCTATCTTAACAATTTGGTACAGAATCATGGAATCTCAATTACTGCCGCCTACGGCAGCAGCAAAGATATTAGTGTCTACACCAATGTGGGCATGCGACCTGAGCAGATTTTCATAGTGGGCAAGGTAATGTGTAGCGCAAAGAGCAAAACAATTTTGATCATTATTCTATATCTAAAAAATGAGTTCAAGAATTAATATAGAATTATATATAATTAATAATACTTTACTTTGTTGACGTAACACGACACGAAAGAAAAGAAATTAATTACAAAAGCACTAGAGATAGGCAAGGATATTAGTATAAAATATTTAATTGATATATTTTAGTATAAAATATTTAGTTGATATATTTTAAATAAGTTAAACTATTGATCTTACTATGAAGAAAGGCGAGTGAAAATCTAATCGAATTAATTAAAGGCACTTAAATATTGTACTATCGAGAGCTAAACAGTTTAGGGTATTCTTAATCGATTCTAACTCAGTTGACCACTGTTAAAATAGTTGATATACATATTTTAAATAAGTTAAACTATTGATCTTACTATGAAGAAATTTTAAATAAGTTAAACTATTGATCTTACTAGAAGAAATGAAGACACACGAGTGAAAATCTTAATCGACAACTCAGTTGAACCGTTAAAAGTTGATATACAATTTCAAATAAGTTAACGATACTATGAAGATAGGTCATGTTGCACAGTTTAAGGTATTCTTAATCGATTCTAACTCAGTTTACCATCGATATTATTTTAGAATATAGAGAGCAAAGTTCACAAAGTTCACTGTTCACTAATCACTTCAATTTCCTTTTCAGGTCAGCAAGAAGCTGCAATCTAATGCGACGGTACTCAGCGAGGGATATGCCGCCCATTTGGCCGGCCTGCAGGCAGTCGGCGGCTCTCGCCCGGCCAAGGGTAATGCTCGTATGGTGATACCCCGTGGATGCTTCAATCTACCGGGACAATCGGCTAATCCGCGACGCAGAAGGTAGGTTGCCTGTTCCGGTGCCGAATGATATGAAACTCAGATCGATGCGTGTATATTGTACATATGTGTATGTGTATGTGTTAGTGTTAGTTTTAATAGGCAAATTCACAGTATTGTACGTACAAACTACGATATGTATACCCTGCATTCTGTGTGTACAAGGCTTTTGTACTGTATACTAAGTTGTGGTGTTTGCTTTTATGATTTAAATTGATTGCATTTTTGCACTTTATGTTTTTATTCTTTTTGTACATTTGGTCTTGTGTTTATTTTTAATGTATTTCATTTTTGTGTTTGTTGCTGACTTCGCATGCCACTATAAACGATATGATTCTGTGTTCATGTCGGGCTAGTTAACCAATCGCTGCTCTATGTCTGTCCGTCGACTGCCCATAGTACCAAACACTCTCTATATACACATATTATCGTCTATCTATCTATATCTCTCTTGCATTATGCATCGTATATCCATACGCAAAACCTGAACCCGAATCCGAATCCGAAACCGAAACCGAAACTGTACCCCGCCCTCACACACAATCCTGCACGATCAGCAATGCTTTCGAGTTGCAACAACCGCCTGCCACTCCCGGCAGTACAACCAGCGCTGGAAGTTTGGGACAGCTGAACGAGGGCAATGAAAACGAGCATGCTAAGGATGCTCGCAATGGCAACGAGATAATGTTGCGACATGTTCGAACTCCTTCCTCCCAATACAGCAATTTTCAGCCTAGTCCAAGCCAAAAATAAAAAAAAAAATGAAAGAAATATAAGAAGAAGAAATTTTATGGCGTATTTTTAAAAATTGTTTTGTTATTATTATATATATATTATTATTATTATTATTATTTTCTTAAGTTCTGCCTAAGTGAAACCTTTAGTTTTATGTATATGTATATGTATGTATTTATTATTCTTAGAGCTTTGCTATAGTTTGTATCAAGTATTATTTGCATTGATATTATTGATTGATTGTAACCACAGCGAACAAAACAATATAAAACAACAACAACAACATAAAAGTATATACTTTAATACACTAAGAGTAAAATCTAGCCAAAGCAACAACACGCATAAATATATAACTATATATATATACAATATACCCAACTACTATACATATATACATAGATTATAATATCGAGCTATGTAATAAATTGTAATATAAATGTTTAGACATATATGATTTATAATGTTACGATTTCGAATTGTATCTTTCTTTCGTTTGCTCTTTGATTTTGAATATCGATATCGATATCGATAACGATAACTATAACGACGCTTTAACCGCTTTCTGCCACACGACACGCCTACTACCCCACGTAAACTACCACGTGTTGATGCGATCCACCACCACACTCAAATCAACAACAATCAAATCTCAACAATCAACAACCGATACGAATATCTATATATATAAATATATCACATTTATACGCACACACACACACACACAACATAAATCTATCTTGTGTGAAACCAAAACTTCAGGCTGCATGAACAAGCAACGAATGATGTTTAAGCCGTTTAGCAACACTGTAGTTGACCATAAAATATATATAATATAGAAAAAAAAAACAAAACAAAAAAAAGAGAGAGCGCGCACATTGTGCAAAAAAGAGATATTGTTGATCTTTAGTTCGAGTTGAGTTGCTATGTTGATTATGTTTTTCGATTATATGTTGATTGCATTTTACTAGCTGAGCATCCTATGCAATTCGGTGTTGTGCAGCAAAAACAAAAAAAGAAGTAATCCGAATAAAAAAACCCCCAACCTTTAAAGTTCCGCTATCAACGGAAATCTGTCTCAACTTTAACTCTGTCTCTTTTTTCAAAAAAAAAACACCATATCCAACCAAAAATTGATTCTACTTTCGAATTGAAAATATTACTTAACACATACACAACACACACACACACACATGCTACAACATCATCTTCGCACACAGCAATGAGACGGGCCTCTCGTCACCAATACGCAGCGGCTATCTGAAGCGCAAGACCTATCTGAGCCATCACTAGATCATCGCGAAAGATATAGGAGAAGGAGTCAGGGAAAGAAACCCTCTTACCAGACCGACGCAGCAAGAGAGGAAGGGCGAACGTGTGTAGCGATAAGTCTCATGCCACAACCACCTTCTACTACTAAAATTATAGACACATACTATATATATGTAGCTCTATAGTACCTGCATACTAGTATACCCGAACAAATGCTGCGAATCTCCTTCCTGATATCGGATCAGCGCATTAGTTGCAGTCAGAAAAGAACTACATTGATGCCTCCCCCATCTGCTACATCTGTGTATATACAACATGAACTACCTACTATATTATGCGCAATATATCAACTTTAACCACAAAGCATACATAATCTGATGTATATACAAAAGCAGAATAATATATATACATAAAAAAAAACTTGCAAATAAAAAAAAAAAACAAATAACAAAGAATAATTCAATTGTATAACTAAAACTATATACCACAAGTCAAATGTGTCACGCGGTAAGTAGCAAATAGTAGTGTTTGATTTGAACAGTACGAAGAGCATATAAAATATTTAGATATAATAGTTATTTGATACATGTATGAACATGATAGTCTTTGTTATTAAAACGACCAATAAGTCGATCTGTCTGACAGTTGTGATCTACTTCCGATTTTATATAATTACTATTGTTGCAGGCAATGTTGAAGATTTTTTTCGTACTTCAACGAATCTGAATTAAAGGGGAAAGTTTAAAGTCAAACTATTTTTGGGATACTTGGGGATTATTTGTTTGACCATACGAACTTTTCTTATACTTATTACAGATTAGTTTAGTAAAAACCGATCCAGGACATTATAAAAACAAAATAATGAAACCGTTATTGAAATTGAAATAATTTACATAAACATTTTTTTGTATGTTTTTCCGTCTAGGTACCTGGAAAGAAAGACTGTTTCCTCCTGTTGTTTGATGGTTTTCCAAACCACTTAATGAAAAAAAAACTACAAAGTAAACACTAAAAAAAAAAACACACACAAACAAACAAAAAAGAATAGCAAGCAACTTACGCAAAAAAAGAAACCTATAAGTTTGTGCTGTATTGTATTACAAAATCTTAAAACTATATATACATCTTACGTACAGATATCTTCAATGTATGTATATGTATTTAAACTTTGAAACGAACAGAGTTCAGTTTAGCAAGATAACCAGGGGACAGTGCGCCGAGCTGGAGATAAGATTAATGACCCAGATCTCTTTAGAAACTACGTAACCGCTATATGGCAATTATACTATATACATATACATATGTTAATTGATCAATGGATCGGACGACAAGGTGACAACAAAAAAGCAAAAGAAACAAAAACAAAAGCGTTGCAAAATCAAATGGCAAAATCAATGCATTTCTTAAAACAAAAGCAGAATAATGTTTATATACTATATTAATACAAAGAAAAAATTGGAAAAAAACGTAATATACATTAAATAACATTAACTAAAAACGGCTTTCGTAAACGTTGAAAACAGAACAGAAAAGAAAAGAAAAACTTCTATGTGTGTCTCGTTTGTGTGTGTCAAGTTAAAAACTTATTCCAAATGCAAAAGAAAACAATCTGATTCTAATTCTAATCCTGAAGGAAACCCAAAAGAAATCTCCATAATTGTGATAGTCAAAAGTTATTGAAAGAAAAAAAAACAAAAAAAAAAAAAAAATTGTAAATCTATAATGAAAAAAAATCGTTGAATTTTGAGGCAGAAAAATCATAAATATATTTTTGCGCAAAATGTTTGTAACAACTTTTTGAATTGAGTTCAGTTCAGTTTTTGTTTCGTTCCAAGTTCCAATTAGTTGTTAGTGTTATATGTGTATATTCGTATAGATATATAGGGTTATATGTATCAAATCATAAACCGAATGGCAACAACATTCTAAGCGATAAAAAGGATATGAAACTGCGCTCATTTGTGATAAACAATATTTGAGTACATGCATATATAGTATATATCTACATACATACTACATACATATATAGAGATGAATATATATTTCTTTGGAATAATCCTGAACTCAATGCGACCTGATGACCGTATGAACTAACTGTTATAACTGAAGAAAAAAACACACTCATACACACAGAGACACACACGCCTAGTTACGTATAAACTTTGTATGTCCCAGCTGTCCACACTAGTTAGCCTAAAAAAAAACTAGACTAGAAGATACTAGACTAGAAGATATCCTGTACCTGCCAACTGCATGGTATTCTATGAAACGTTTTGTCTATAACTTTTCTTTAAGAAAAACTCTTGGCAAATGCTTCCATCGATCGGTTAACTGTTTTCATACTATTTGCACAACTTTATAGCATGCTCGACTAACGGATTATGCCGTTTGCAGGCTACTACTGTGAACACACCAAGAGACGGACCCAGGATCCTACTATGTACTATGTAGTATGTGTTTAGAATTGGTTTACCCAAGTATTTAAATATTCAACTGAGATACCAAAATTGTGTACTTCCTAAAACGCAAATCGAAGAGTTTAAAATTATATATGCATATATCTATCTATATACATAGGTAATATACAGTTATACAAAATATATGTGTATGTGTTTAGCGAGAATATCTTGAAACGTTCCTCAATTCACATTGATTCGAACAACTAAAAAAGGTATCATGTATATTAATGCTTATTGATACAAAAAAACGTATCCTATCTGTCTATCTATCAGATGATGCTTCGCGTATCAAACCCGATAGAAGATATAGGTATTCGATATGATTCCAGATGTTGTTATTGCCAAAGCCTTTTGACTTTTCTATTCAATTTCCTCTCAACTCATAACGCGCTCTCTTTGCGGACATAACTTGAAAATAAGGCTTCGATTGTGTCCCGGATTCAAACTGTATTTTTGAAAAATGTGTCAGCTATATTGCGTATATGGTATAGGCTAAAATTGAAGTTAAAATTGAAATGTATATGATAATTTAACCCACCATTTAGCTGATAAGCCCCCAGCCGAGATTGTTATATGCATATATGTACATACATACATATGTATGCTATATATGTATATGTAAAGTACTGTATGTGTGTGTGTTATGTGAAAAGCCCATTAAAGTTGAAAACAAAACACACACAGCGTGAAATGACGAAGCAGATGCAGTGATTAAGCGAAAACAAAGCGTTCAGCTCATAATACCAAATGTTACTTATATTCATATAACAAGCATACATACATATATAGTATATACTACACAGACACACATACATGTGTGTGTGTGTGTTTTCTATATTAAGTGCAAAAGTCCAACAACAAAACGAGTTAGAGATTAAAATAGAATAAACAAATTATACAGACAAAAAAAAAGACAAAAAAAAATATATATACCATACAAACATATGTATTTATTGAAGGAAAATTCTACAGAAACATCAACACCAACAACAAGAACAAGAGACACGGAATCTGCGAGATAACATCCAGATGCTAATCTATTTACAATACCAAAAAAAAAAGCAAAAGCAAATTGTTAGTAAAACATATAGAAAGAGAGAGAAAGAAAGAAGCAAGAAGATGCATATGATATATACATACATATATTTTCCAAATATGAACTTTATACGCAGAGCAAAGAAACAAAAAACATAAACTATAACAACTACAAACTGGAGAAATATTCCAACTTGCTGTCCAAATATTTTTCGATCTATGTTAGCTGTGTGTTACAAAAAAACGTAGAGAAAATGTATGAAGTAAGACGATAGAGACAGGTAGAGAAAGATGAAGAGTGCAAGATATGGCAAGTAAGGCAGTTAAGAGTAAATAAAGTAAAAAAAGTTGTTCATTGCAAAAAAGAAAAGAAAATTGAAAAAAAAAAAATACAAACAAAACTAAAATGTTCTATTTGATGTTACAAATGATAAAAGTAAATACATTATAATAATAAAGAATAAAAACACATGCTATGTGAAAAACAAACAAACAGCGGCCTACATTATTTAGTATCATCTCTCGGGCGGCTGTTGAACTGAACTGAAGGCGTTGAGGGGCTTCCAACGAATCGTTTAATCGGCCAACTAATTGGCATCTGCCCTGCCCGGCCTGGCTACTATGATAAGCTGCATCACATGAGACCGAATCAGTCAGTCACTTTAATCGGGGGTAAATTATAATAATATTATCGTCCCAGCTTCCATTGAAACTGTACTGCAAGCAATTGAATTTGCGTGAATCATTTGAATACCGAATCTGGTCCGTGGTTTGTTCATTTGTTTAATTTATTAACTAGATCGTCACTAATTGTTTACATACATTTAAAGCGCACAAGAAGAATCTATATCGTACATGGTCTTTTTTGATTGTGTTTTGTTGTTTATAGTAAAAAAAAAAGCAGCTGCATATTTAAAAACAGAATCAGTATTGTAACTCAATTTGGAAATGCTGCAATGCTGTGTTTAAAGTTTTGGCAGACCCGCTGAAATTTCACTCTCGATGCCGCAGTGATCTTGGCCGCGCAGAATGCGGAAGAAGCCATTGTCTCCCCAGTCGGTGTTCCACGAGTTGCCGATCAGCCAGTAGGGCACCTTGCTGTCACCCCAGACGCCCCAGCCGAGTATGCGGATGGCATGTCCGCCCAATGCACGGCCATGGACATGCTGATAGACGCCAGACTTGTAGAGTATGAGATCCTCGTACACAGTGAATGCACCCTCCACAGGGCCATTGGTCATGATTTCGCGTTGGATATCCATAGGATTTTTAGTGATCGAGTAGGACTTGGCACCGTAGTGCTTATCCTTGGCATAATCCACCGAATATGTGGACTGACACTGATGCTCGCAGCGCGGTGTCTTTCCTTGTGAGCAAGGTGGGCGTGTGCCGTTAACATGATGCTCGCACGGTTCAATCTCGTACGGACGGCAGCCCTGTGAATTGACGAGTGAGATACATAAGTAATTTGTGCAGTATATTCATGTATAAAATGACTTACATCCTTTGAGCCATAGGAGCCGCCGCTAACAATGCCCTTGTGCGTCCAATAACTCCAGGCGGCACCGGGGAACCCACCATTGCAGCCAAAGCCGCAGGTGTGACAACAGGATACCAGATCATCGGCCGAGAAGTGAAAGTTTACAGTGGCGTTCGAGTGTATGCAGACCTGGGTATAGGATAAACGAGTGTTAGCGTATTATCCATATACATATATTACATTGACAGTCTAAACAAAGAATACACACACAGATATACAGAAATAAACGCATGTACAGTCAATCGCACAAACACAGAGACGGGCAGTGCAACGCAATTGTGCGGAAATCGATAAGCAACAGAGCGATAAGCATCAGTTTGTCAGCTGCGTCACATGCATTGTTTTTTTTTTTTTTTTTTAAGGTGCAGGAGATGATAGAACAGGGTTTACTTACACGATCCGACATTGCTTCGACGGCACCAAATGCCCAGCAGGAGCCGCATGAACCCTGATCACGAATCTCCCCAATGGTCGGACAGTTGGGCCAGGCAGTACGGGCATCGAACTCGTCTGGTACAGCATTGTCTTCAACTAAATCGGATAGCACTTCACGCTTGTCGGGCAGCGCAAACTTGTGTGCATCCGGATGAACGCCCATCAATCCCCGTACATGATGGTCCGGCAAATCAGCGTCGAAATTGCGACCGACCTGTGTAAGTGAGAGTTAAATGCGTATTTGTTGTCACGTCGGCAACATCAATTTAAACACAAACCACACATGTGCAATTTGCTCGTTGCAACCTTCACTTACCGTCCAGGTTTTGGCCTTGCTGCGCACCAACTCAATAAATTCGTCGCTCAGATAATGCGGCTCATCATCCTGAGCTGCGACGCCACCAATAGCCACAAGGGCCAGCAGCGACACAGTCGCTATAAATGATTTCATTTGTCCAAAATGGCGCAGCCAAGAAACTGTGAAAATTGTAAGCAAGCAGCCGTCTTATTGCCTTTGTTAGCGCGTATCAGTATGTGTATCAGTTATTAACGATAAGCGTACGTATTTGACGTTTCAGCTGCCAATGCAAACTGTTGGCGAGTTGATTTATAAATACGATTTATATGGATTGTTGTTCTACTTTCAAAGTCACAGATAAGCGGCCATTGCAAGTGATGTAAGCAGGTATGATTCTTTTTATCGATATATCGATATTTAGAATATTATTGTGCGTGCGTGTTTTTACTCGTTGACAAATGTTATTTCGGAGTAATGAAATATATTAAATTAAGAAGAACAGCCTATTTAACAGCATTTTTCTATTACATAAGTATTTGGTACTTAACAAAACAATACATGTAGCTTAATGTTTAATATATATTTACAAAAGCTTCGCTACTTGGTACTATCACTAATTTCTATAAACACGTCGGATCATACGTAGGGATTCCAATTGCTACCATCTTCCGGTAGCAGATTATTCGTTATCAGCAATATCACGTCAATTATCCACCAGGCACCCACACCGCCCATAGTCAGAAGTTTGCCCACAGCGGTGCCAGTTTGGCCCAAACAGAAGCGATCCATGCCCAGAAAGCCCAACAACATGCTGTATATCAATGTTGTCACAAAGTAATGATCCGTGTAGCGTACGCAAGGTTCACCGTCCCGGAAGAAGGTACGTGCACCATAGCACTCAATATCTGGGTATACTGTGCACTGGATTCTCGTGTGTTCCACGTCTTCATAGAAGGAGCCACCAAAGCGCAGACAACCAGATCCCTTTTCCTGGCGTGCCGTTGCGTTATTACGATGATCGATCGGTTCCTTGCATTCTAGAAAGTCGCGTGGCAGAAACGAGCACATCACATTGGGTCCCAAAGGATTAAATGCCACATTAGACGACGCCGACAATGATGATGGTGAATTTGAGCCAACCTGCGATTGACCCTGTACTGGCACCACCGACTGCACCGCTGTGCCGGAGCCAATTGTTTCTGGCTGTTCCTTACTTGGTAAATGTGTGGCGAGAGTGACAGGATTGCTGATCAGGCACCAAATAACAACGCTGGATAGCAGTAATTTGTGCTGCATTGTATTTCTTGTTTTCTATTGTTTGTTGTAATGTTGCACTATACACTAGAGATGCTAGCTCACAAGAGTACGATATGTACAGCTGCAATCGATAAAGTTTAATAATATATCGATAGTTGGATATCACTGTTAACCATCTCTGGCGCACAAGATGCTTGCATTTATTTACAATTTCGGCAGTTTGAGCGCGTTTTTTGCGGCAATCCAAAATGAAGTATTTTAAATGATAAAAAGTTCTTCAAATACTCAAGGGAGCTTTTATTGAACTTTACTAGCACGCACATAATATTAATGTTCTCGACTACGTGATGGATATATTTGAAAATATGTGCCGCACTTGCGGCAATGACTGCTTGGACGCGATGAACATATTCGTAGACAGCGTCATGGTGCTGGAAAAGAAACTTCCAATAACGGAAATATTATCGGCATGTCTGCCAGCCTCCAGTGCATCACCGTTGCCAGCACCTTCCAAGAACGATGACTATCCTAAGCAAATTTGTCGCATCTGCGTAAAAAAACTTATCATGATCTATGAGTTTAACAACAAATGGGTGACAGTAAACAATGAGTTCAACGTGGCGTTAAAGTACGAACAGCGTCGGAACCGATCCAGGCTCTCGCAACCACCACCATCGACGTCGTCGTCGGCCGTCGTGGAGACCGTTGAGCCGGACGGCAAACGTATTAATGCCGATATTGTGTTTAAGAACGAGCCCAGCGATGATGGTGAGTAGTTTTGTCAGTAAAAGAAACAAAGGATTTTCCGATACATCCAGCATTCTTGCAGTTCCCGAAATAGAAGATGGCTTGATAGATGGCACAGAGATCAATCACAGTCTAGAGATCACAAAGAGCAGCAGCAGTAGCTTGGTGATAACCCCGCCAACGACAGTTAAATATCAGTGTGCCCTGTGCGAGGAGCGATATCAGACACTGGCGGCCTACCAGAAGCATCACAAAGTTACCCATCGCAATTGTCAGTTCTTATACTATACACCTGGACAATAGAGATCTCTACTTCATGTGCACACCTCAATGTTTCCATTTACTATTTACTATTTATGTATGTTGTATTGCGGCAGCGCGATAGAGTGACACAAAAAAAAAAGTTAAGAAAGAGCATTCACATCGTTTTGTTTAGGGATCTTCGTCGTCGCGGACACGGTCTGCACGGGGATCGTCGTGACGAAAGACCACATAGCCGGTCTTAAAGCGACGATTATCACCATCCTTAGCATAGTAGTTGCTCAGTCCGATTCCGGCCATAACCAGGCCACAGATAGCCATGGCGGAGCCACCGACAATGTCGGGTATCTCGTTCCAGGCGCGCTTGAACAGGGACGTCGAGCCACGGGCGGCGGATGCTGACATTGTGAGCGTCTGTAAGAGCCCAAAATTAATGTTACATTTGCATTTAATTGATATTTATTTGGCATACTTAATAAAAAAGAACTACGCGTTTAGTTACACAACAAGCACAAGCAAGTTGTTTAGCGATGGCAAAATTGATTTATCGACACTATCGATAACTAACATACGGGCTACTAGATTGCAAAAACAAAGTTAAAAATGTAAACATAGTGTATGTAAACTGCGTCAAGTTGGCAGCTCCACGCAGCTGATTTAACAGCACTTGCTCCGCACTTAACAGCTAGTGCTCGCAACTTTACAGCAACATTAACAGTAACAGGTGCGCATCTGGGAGTGGGCTTATAAAGTTTTAAAATCTTTTTTTATAAATTGCCAACGCATTTCGCTACTGTTTGTTTTCAATAATGGCTGCTGTACCAGGACGTGCTCTTCACTATGTGTTCAAAATCGGAAATCGTGCAAAGAATGCATTCTTCTTTCGCAGCATTCTAGGCATGCAGGTAAGCCGAAATTTGTTGACAGCGTCGTGGACAACTGTAAAACCCGCTTACATTCCTAGTGCATCAATGTGTGTGCGTGTGAATGTGGGTAATTACTATTGAGCATTGTAGTTGTTTTTATCTGGTAACATGACTGGCATGAATACCAGTAATCGCGACTCGCAGACATCACGCTCATAAAGCTGATATTAGATAAGCAGCGAGAGAGTACTTAAGTCGATTTTTCAATCTTATTAATAGGTACTGCGACATGAGGAGTTTAAGGAGGGCTGCGACGCAGAATGTAATGGGTATGTTTAGTGTGTGCCAATATTGATTGATTAGCATTTGCATTGCTTAATCTGTCCTTTATAGACCTTATGACAATCGTTGGAGCAAGACCATGGTGGGCTATGGCCCTGAGAGTTCGCATTTTGTCATCGAGTTGACCTACAACTATGGCGTCAAGAGCTACGAGATGGGTAACTAACTAGCCCGCAATCCACTTCAGACTCAATTGCATTTATACTATATATTATCCTGCAGGCAACGACTTTGGTGGGGTAACCATACACTCCAAGGATGTGCTGGCCAATGCCGCGAAGCATGCATATCCCGTGGAAAAGCATTGCGATCGCAATGTACTCACATCCCCAGATGGTTATAAGTTCTTTGTCATCGACGAGACCCCTAGCGACTCTAGCTCGGACCCAGTGCAACAGGTGGAACTGCATGTCAGCAATTTGGAAGCTTCGCAAAAATATTGGCAGGAGCTGCTCAGGATGGAGAAGGTCGACGAGCACAAGGGTAAATCTCTGGTGCTTAGCTATGGCGGCAAACAAGCATCGCTGCGCTTGACCCAATTGAACGAGACATTAAATCGTGCCAAGGCATATGGACGCATTGCTTTCGCTATTCCGGGAGCCACACAGAAGCCGCTGTTCGAGGCGGTGCAGGCCGATGGCAGTACAATTCTCAAGCCACTCATCACGCTGGATACGCCTGGTAAGGCAACGGTTACTGTGCTCATTTTGGCCGATCCCGATGGCCATGAGATATGCTTTTGTCGATGAGGAGGGCTTCTCGGAGCTGTCGCAGGTGGAACCCGATGGTAATGCACGACTGGACAAATATATTGGCAAGGATCCGTTCCAGGACAAGGAATAGAAAAAGAAGTCAAATGATCTGTTTTTTTTCATATGGCATGGGTAGTCACAAATATTGCTGATATTTTTTATAGTGTAGTGTGCATATGTTGTAGAACAACATATCATTAATTTCTACATTGTTCGTATATTTTTCTATTTTAATAATGTTTAATAAATTGTACACAATGTTGTTGAAAAACTCTAGGTTTTAGAACTCCAGTTTTTTGACATGATTTCGAATTGGGAGGGAAATTCATTTACAGTTTTCATTTTGATTCGATTTTAGTCTCGTTTAAAACATTTTCGTTTTTTTAGCGTATTTTCTATTTTTGTTTTAAGTTTCTTCTTTTGTTCCAAAGATAAATCCTAATGGAGACCACTGATGAGAACCCACTCATGGCAGCACCGGCGGTCGGACTTGTGCCTCGCCAGCAGCGATGGGAGAGAATTGCCTGGACATCGAACCATCAGCGCACCATATTCCGCAGCTGGGCCCAACACTTTGCCCACACGGGCGTCAATACGACAGCGATGAAGTATTTCGATAAGTCTGTCTCCGAAGACTTTGCGGCCCTGTGCATGCGAAGTCAATTTAATCAGGTCATGGCAAGACCTGAGGCATCGCTGGAAGACAGCAAACGAGCGCAAAAAATCGTTGGTCCCTGGAATGCCAAGGTTAATATACAGCTAGCCGATGCGCTGTACAATCTCAATCAGTTCGAGAAGAATAAACTGGTGCTGCACAACAACATGCGGGTTCAGGTTGGCACATCAAAGCTACCGTTCGAGAAACGCCTTATGATTGTCAAGGAGAATTTCAAGGATAATGTCGGCGACAGTATGCGTCCGTTTTCGCTTAAGAACTCGTCGATCATGTGCAGAAGTATACATGAGAGCATTAAGCACAACCAGAACACCGACTGGAAGCTGCTTAACATGCGCAAAGATTGCGACATTCTGAGCATCATCAATTCGGAGGAGACACTGATCTCGCCGCTGCAGCGTGCCCGTTCGCAGCGCAAGACCAGGGTCTATTTTCAGACCTATCTCAATAAGGCCTGGACCGATTTGGTGTTCCTCAAGCAGTTGCGCAACAATCCCATCGTTCTGTTGGACAAGTATTTGAGCAACATGCACGACCGCAAGCAGGAGATGTGCAGGTCGTATGACAGCGTCAAGAAGTTCACCCGCATGCTCCATGCTCGTAGTCCTATGTACAATGAGCGCCATAAGCGTGAGACATCAATAAGTCAGCGCTTCCATCAAGACGTCTTGCTCCGCTTTCAGTACCAAACGCGCCGCAGTGTCTTCAGTATACTGCGCAACATTCAAACGTTCCGAAAGCACAATGATGTCGAGGTGAGTTCAGGTGGGAAGGAACTGGGCAGAAAGAATGTAGCAATAGTTAAATGTTAGTCATAGTACATGTACATATATAGATCACAGAGTCTTTGATCTGCCCTCATTATACTCTTGTAGAGGGTATATTTTTTTGGCCAGGAGTTTGCAGCGCACCTAAGGAGACGACTCAGACCCCATAAAGTATCTATTTTCTGAATCAGCATCACCAGGGAACTCGATGTCTGTCTGTCCGTTCGTCTGTCCGCAACGCAAACTAGTTTCTCAGTTTTAGAGCTATCTTGATGAAATTTTGAACACATACTTCTTGTAATAAGTCGAAAAGAACCACATCGCACCGATATATCGCTGCCATACAAACTATCGGCAGATTTTTGTTATTTGTCGGGATATTGTAACCAAATTTACTATAATGGACTTTTTTTTTATATATATTTTATGTTTAAAATCTTCATTAAAATCAGACCACTTTAACATATATGTAACTGTCATAGGAACAATCGTCCGAAATACAGGGTTTTGTATGAAGAGAACAGTTCTAATTTTAGAAATAACTTTAATTGTCAATGCCAAATAAAGTGAGACATGATATTGAATACTGATATTGCATGACACTCGTATACACAATACCATTCAATTCTGCACCATTATATGTAACTAGTATTGCAACGATCGGAGCAGATGTGAACCTCAAGGGTATACAATTTTCGGCTACTTATATCATTTAGTTTATATAGGAACAATCCCTTTTATCGTTGATAATATTTTGTAGTAATATAGTATATCTATGTCTGATCCACATAGCGCCTGCGCGATTATGTGAGTAGAACGATGGCTGAGTACAATGTGCTGAAGACGACTCGCATCTTGCCCTGGAAGATGGAGTTCATGAATGAGGTGTACAATCATGTAGCGTTAAGTCTGTGCGAGACGTACCAGCTGCCCAAGGAGAAGGTATCGCCATACGAGAGTGATTCAATGTGCCGCCTACTGGGCGTGATGCCGCTGAAGCCCACCAAACAGGGCGAATCAATCTTTGGCGATCGATCGAGCTATGCGTACGAGAATACCGGCAAGTCCCAGGAGCAGGCCAAGGCATTTAAGTGAGTGCGCTATGCTTCCCTTCCCCTTTCACACTCACAATAACTTGATTACTAGACGCACTAAGCTCTTCCTGGAGAATAGGCTTTATTTCGCAACGAAGCGCATCGAGCGTAGTTATCTGTTCTACGAACTGGCAGATGCGTATCTGGGCCAGCATCAGCAGGAGATCTGTCTATCGTACGCCAAGAAGGCCATCGACGAGGCCAAGCTGTGCAATAGCAAGATCTGGCAGTTTCTCGCCACAATGCTGCAGGCCAAATCGCATGCGATTCTGTGCAAGTTCGAGAGACAAGCGGAAGTGCTGAACGAGGCATATGCGCTGGCCAGAAGTCTCAAATCGCCGCGACTTTGCACCTTCATCGAACTATGCCGCATGCTCAATCGCGACTATATTTCGTTGCGCAAGATGACCCACCTAATGTCCATCAACAAGCGCATGCGCTACAAGATGTCCACTCGCTCCAGTACAACCCAGCATACGTCCGACAGTGAGGTCGACACATACTCGTAGTCCCGGCAAGCGAGTACTGTGCTCGGCACGGAGGAGCAGCGGAAGAGGATGGAGCAGTCTGTCCCCTTCGCACTATTCTCCGGGCTTGGCACAGTAATCGCATCTCGGATTCATTTTCACACACTGATTTTAAGAAAAATTCACAAAAAATTGCACAAAAAACACAAAATTATTTTAAACATTACACTAAGATAAAATCTGTATTATGTAACGAGTATAATGCAAATCATAAGTGAAGAATCACAGGTGTATTTCTAAATTATCCTCTATACCTAAATTATTTGAAAAACTTGTTACGACCCAGCTAACCCACATGTGTAGGTCTGTTATTTCACCATATCAACATGGTTTCATGAAATTCAGATCCTCCACAACTAATCTTTGGAATTCTCATCTCTTATTATAAAAGGGTTTCAGAAGAAGATGCAAAGTGATGTCATTTACACTGATTTTAGTAAGGCTTTTGATTATGTAAACCACTCACTTCTGATTCATAAGTTGGATCTTACAAATTACTGCTTTGGGTTTCAAGTTATTTCAAAAATAGGTCCCAAAGAGTTCTTTACAATCATTCTGTATCTAAGCCAATCTTTGTTACCTCAGGTGTTCCTCAGGGTAGTCATTTGGGTCCTTTCCTCTTTAACCTCTTTATTAACGATCTTCCCTCTATTTTGAAATTCTCTAACAATTTTCAAAATTTTAAATTTAATTTCTTTTTGTAATTTTACTGTTTAACGTAAATTTTTACTTAAATTTTACATATATATATATTGGTTTTTTTTTTTAACTTTCAATTCATATTTAATTTTAATTATCAAAAATGTAGTAATAATTTTTATAATTTTTTATATTTTTCTTCCTACAGTCGACTGCTCTTAGTTGATTTTAAATAAATAAATAAATAAATAAATAAGAATACTTCTTAAATTATATATAATATACAAATAATTTGTAAGTGTTTATAATTTGTATATCCGCTACCCACAGGATAGGAGGGTGCCATCCCAAACAGACAGAAGAAGGCATAAAATATATGTATTCTATTATTACAATATACATATATGTATTATATATTATACAGACAAGTCTAAATAGCTATGTCCATCAGTCTGTTTGTTCGTCCTTATGCAAATCTAGATCTCAGAGATTTTAAGTGCTAGGACCACAATACCAACACGAAATGTCTAAATATTGTTTTTGATTTTTGTCACGCCCCCCAGCGGGTATATCTGAGTCAAACACACTCGACTATAGCTTTCATACCAGTTTTGAAATCATTGTGTTTCAATTTCGATTTTTTCAAGCAAGTTGGGCTAAGCTGTTTCTAGACCATTATTCCTTAAAACTAAGCCCAGTTTAAAAAAAGTGATTCCCTTTATTTCGTCTAACTTTTTCGTTGCAATTGCTTTTTTCAATTCCGATTTTAATTCTTCAGTTTCGATTCGAGGGACGTTTTGTTTGTAACTCAATTAAAACTCATATCCGTTTCCGCTGCGCATATTCAGTGGGGATGCAGGGGGGGTTGGTCTTTTTTCCATTTCAATACGCCAGGTGAGCCAGCAAAGTTTCGACCAGTGCGAGAGTGCAAGTGCATATGGAACGTGTATTTCAATTGCAAGTGTAATCTATGTGTGATCTATTGCAGACTATTGAACCCGCTTGGATTACGTTGGTGGATAGTCAAAAAAAACGTAGGAAAAATCAAATGAAATCGAATGCGAATGCGTATGTGAATGAAATGCGCATCTAATGGTCGAGGATAACTGTTAATTTACACATGAAGCTGGTGTTTTATGCATGCAGTCGTACATAATAAATGCTTAAAAAACCCTAGGAAATCCGTCAATTTGTAGTTGCTGTTGCTGTGCATACCCTAAACGTTGGATAAATGCGGAAAGGGGTATATTAAGTTGACGAAAGAGAGGGGAATAGGAGGAGGTGGAGATAAAAACGAAGTTTTAATTAGAGAGGTGCATTTTGGACAGAGAAGACTACCATTTGTTATATACTGAATTATACAGGTATGTATTACAATATAAAGATATTTAAAACAGAATTATTGTATTATGAATTGAAAGATCCACGCTCCACTCTTGCAAGCATTCTAAAAAAGGGTAAACAATCAATGTTTTTTTTTTAAGTAATTTAATTTTTCTTCAGTTTACAGGGTAACTGACTAGTCGAGTATTACTTGCTGCTTGTTGCTGCTGCTGCAGTTGGTATCGATTCCTGCCCATCATTGTTTATGGTGTCAATCTCGTGCCGGGACACACATCGAGCACGTTGCACGTCGAGTGTAGCCACATTAAAAACTATTTTATATTTGATGTCAACTTTTTGGCACTCTTTAATATTAATTAGTATGCCAAATGCAATGTGCACTTGACTCCATTTCCAGTACCCCACTCCCTCCTATCTCCA